>OY804594.1:59398415-59895996 GCA_963680895.1 Fragum sueziense | reverse complement strand
CAAGAAAATTACTGATCAACAAAAATGAATACTCACCTGTTTTTGTACCTAATTCGTGATCCCAGAGACAGAGCCACAAATGTATGAGAATTTGAATCGCGGAGCCATTAGCTCTGTCTCTGGAGGTTCCTTACCGTGACAGAGGTGTATGTCAATTTTATGGCGCGCGAAAAGGGTATAAAGTCATGATAGCGCTATACCTACATTTAAAATAGAGGTATACCGCTAAAAATAGCGGTATAGCGTCATATTTTAGCGGTGCACCGATGAAAATATAGGTATTCCTATTAAATAAGGGTAAACCGCTATTTCAATTAACGGTATACCGCTGAATTATAACGGTGTACCGCTTGATTATCGGTAAACCGCTAATTATTTTTTACCCTTCTGCTCGAAATCTCATTAGCTAATCAAATAGCTCGTTACATCAGCTCCTTCCATGAGCTATATCTACCAGTCTAGTAGCAGTTCTGTGATTGACTATCTAAAAATGGAGGTATGCCGACAAAAATGTAGGTTTACCAATAATATAGCGGTACATCGTTAATTGAAATAACTGTTTACCCCTATTTTATAGGTGTACCGCTAAAAATATTACGATATACCGCTATCTTTAGATGTATACCTCTATTATAATGGTAGGTGTAGCGCTATCGTGTCTTTGGATCTTTTTCGCGCGCCATAAATTTTCGCGAGGTCGAAACCATCTATACACAGAGATTAATCAAGTCATTTGATAGTTCTTGTGTATATTTTTGAAAAAGGGTTAAGCGAGGCAACAAAGCTTAATCCTTTTTATTATTATTATTACTTATTTATTTATTTGTTAAACATGCCTAAATTCGTCGGCTGATTCGTAAATCACGAATCTCGTGGAGCGGATGATTTACCCGGTTTTGTTTTCAATGAATTATTCACACAACCACTATTTATTCTATGAAAAGGTGAATTGGGTCAAATTGTACTTTCACTTTGATCCGAAAATGTGACTTTAATTTATTTTCAACAACGACTTTCGTGGTAATTTTGCATTATAAAAAATTGTTATCGAGAATTAACCTTTTGCTGCATAAAGTATGCAAACGGTAAAATGGTAGGACATGAATTTAGGATCAAGGTTCGAATATCAACACAGAAAAAAAAATGAAAATAAAATCTAATTTGTCCGTTCATGTATGGTAATCACGTAATAACTTTGTACGTAAATATACCCTAATATTTTCCTAAAGTTATTTTATTCAACAGAAATTCGTTTTTTATAATTTTTCATTCAAATGTTTAATTCACTATATTTAGAATAAAAGCTTGCCATGTGCCAAAGTTGAGAATATTCATGTAAATCAATTTACATGAATGATCTCAGCTTTGTTAGGAACTTTAGGAAAAAGAAATAAATGGAGGAGTGTGGCGACTTCTTTAGTAATATGCCAGGTAGGTTTTCAATGTAGAGAATTGAGTAATTGAATTATGCCTTCTAAGAAAGGTCGATAAGACAGTTTTGCAAGAGAGAATTGTGACCTGGTATGCTAAAAGGAACCATCTCTGAAGTGCGAAAATTTAAATGTCGATTCGAGTCAGTCTGCACGTAAACACGTGTATAGACTAGTAATTGGTAGGTTGACTTGGTTCAACGCGTTTCGCACGATGATGATTTTCTGGTTCTAGTATTTTTGTTTACAGTTTAACATATTGTGAAGGTAAATTGTAAATGTGACATCTGGTTGACCTCTGCATGGTACAATTTGTCATATCGATACTTCCAACAAAAACCTCGGTTTTTGGGTTTCTAGGTTTTTTGTTGAAAAGCGACGATATACGAGTGAAGGACTTTCAGGGTGGTACCTCTTGTTGTGACTAGTCACATTAATTTAGATAAAAGTTTTATTTGATTAATTCGAACTCGTCTCTGTATATGTTTTGCAATTTTGCTTAATTGTATTTCGAATGTTCCTTAAATGGGTGAATATGTGCAAGAATGCATTTTTTATTCAGTGGAATAAGGTTGCATGCTGGGCCAAATCTAATTAAAATGAAATATCAATAGAGTTTTAAAAAGAAATCCAAAGATGTTGTATTTATTATTGGTTTGTAATAGAATCATTGGTATAATAAGTCTATAACTATCGCATATTGTACGTTTTGGATTTAATCATAAACTACAAAAGAATTACCTTTAATTGCAAGTTAATGCAAAAATGAAGTAAGATATTGATACACTTGTGTGCTTTTGATGTTGTTGTTGTTTTCTTCTTTTCGATTTCTTATTTTTTTTTTTTTTTTTTTTCAGAAAAACACTTACCCAGTCAACTCTTCGAGTGAATGATAGAAATTTAAAGCAGTCCAGAAGACATTGTTATTGAAATAATAAAACTAATAAGAAATATTGATTAAATAGACGAAAAAGTGGATGTCTTCTTCTTCTTCTTCTTCTTCTTCTTCTTCTTCTTCTTCTTCTTCTTCGTCTTCGTCTTCGTCTTCGTCTTCGTCTTCTTCTTCTTCTTCTTCTTCTTCTTCTTCTTCTTCTTCTTCTTCTTCTTCTTCTTCTTCTTCTTCTTCTTCTTCTTCTTCTTCTTCTTCTTCTTCTTCTTCTTCTTCTTCTTCTTCTTCTTCTTCTTCGTCTTCTTCTTCGTCTTCTTCTTCGTCTTCTCCGTCTTCTTCTTCTTCTTCTTCTTCTTCTTCTTCTTCTTCTTCTTCTTCTTCTTCTTCTTCTTCTTCTTCTTCTTCTTCTTCGTCTTCTTCGTCTTCTTCTTCTTCTTCTTCTTCTTCTTCTTCTTCTTCTTCTTCTTCTTCTTCTTCTTCTTCTTATTCTTCTTCTTCTTCTTCTTCTTCGTCTTCTTCGTCTTCTTCGTCTTCTCCGTCTTCTTCTTCTTCTTCTTCTTCTTCTTCTTCTTCTTCTTCTTCTTCTTCTTCTTCTTCTTCTTCTTCTTCTTCTTCTTCTTCTTCTTCTTCTTCTTCTTCTTCTTCTTCTTCTTCTTCTTCTTCTTCTTCCTCTTCCTCTTCTTCTTCTTCTTCTTCTTCTTCTTCTTCTTCTTCTTCTTCTTCTTCTTCTTCTTCTTCTTCTTCGTCGTCGTCGTCGTCGTCGTCGTCGTCGTCGTCGTCGTCGTCGTCGTCGTCGTCGTCGTCGTCGTCGTCGTCGCCGCCGTCGTCGTCGTCGTCGTCGTCGTCGTCGTCGTCGTCGTCGTCGTCGTCTACTTTTAAACATCTTCTGCTAAGGAAGTCAATCACAGGGATTTTTGGGGTTACAGATAACCCGGATTAATGGATTCTCTCCAAACTATACGTGTTTACAATTGGGCGGGCGACTTTAATAAGATAACCACTAACGATTATTAACGATCAAAATGAAGAGAGAACTCACCTTGACGCAGACGGATAACAGTCTCTGAAAAAGTAATGAAAATCATATTTTCATGAAAAGTATTTCCAAAATAGTGTTGAGTGAAAATCTTAATGGACAAGGTACGCGTCCTCATAGGAAGCAAATCGTCGCTTTTTAACGAAAACCTGGTAACAACAGCTTGTTTTAAGCTGCAGTTACGAGGCTTTCGTTGAAAAACAGCGAAATGCCCTCTCGCCTTTGTTCTGTTGTATCATAATATAATTTCAAAGTCACTTTTTATAATTCTTGGTTTCTAAGACAAGGGCGGATCCAGGATTTTTTCCGGGGGGGGGGGGGGGGGGTGTTCCAAGCCCAAGATTTTTTTCCAGGGGGGGGGGGGGGTGTCCAAGCCCAAATTATGGCTTAAAATGTAGTAAATATGTAACGTTACACTAAATCTATATAGTCAAAATTCAATTTTCGGCCAATGCCAGGATGGGGGTCCCCAACCCCCCCCCCTCCTCTAGATCCGCCCATGATCTATATACTTAACAAGATCTAAGATAAATCAACGCCTTAACTGGGTATTGATATGGTGATATTCTATAAAGAGTGAGAAAGGGCATCGTAGCATTTTCTTTTCTCTCATTGCTTTAGAATTCTATCTATGGCTCGAATTGAATAATGTGTTTGTACTGAACAAAAAGCTACCAGGAACATATGGTTAGGTGCGACAATGAGTACAGAATCAATCATATCTTATCGCCAATATAAAATCGACTCCAAAACCGGATCTTGTGTAGTAAAATATCAATAGAGAACGATTGTATCCAGTTAATCGTGACGTAATTTCGGACAAAATTTAATCGTATCTCGTTGGCGTTGTTATAAAATCTCATAACTACGGCTTGATTTAATGCGTGGTTACGAGATTTTGTAACAACACCGACGGTTTATCAAAACAGAAAAGTAAACAAAGTTTATATTTAGAACAAAATGCATTGCTATTCAATTGAGCCAAGGTCTGGAATAGGGGGTTTGCGATCAGCCTATTCATATGAACAGTCTGGTCGGAATCGGTACTGCGTTCGTACGGTTGATACAAACTGTGAAGAATATATCGGAGAACAACATGGTTCTTGATCAGACTGCGTGTATACGCAGGTTGATCTGGAACCATGTTGTGCTCATAAACTCTAAGCGGCCCTTTACAGATTCCCTCGTATATACGCATGCTGATCTATAACCATATTGTGCTCATAAACGCTAAGGGGCCCTTACATATTCCCTCGTATAAATGCAGTCTGATCTTAAACCATATTGAGCTTAAAAGTCTTAAGGTATCCAAACCCTCAAACCCATCAAAGAGCCAGATGCGAAATTTGAAAAAAGTGCCAGTAATTCCAAATACAAACACACGCATTTTGCACGGTTTAGAATTTTTAATTAATGCATACTTATGAAAATATTTGACAAAAACGTTCAAAATTACCTCCCTTGCATATGAATAAAGAGTAAAATAATATTTGTAAATCATTTCCTTCTTGAAGCATATGTAATAATGAAATCCGGCACTGTGAATCAACTAATGTGAAGTGTATTTACAAGTGTGTGTAATTTGATGCATTTCTTTTGGCTAGAAAGTGGTGATTTTTTTGAAGGTATGTAAACCTTAAGGGGCACTTTTCCAGAACATGTGCTCAATTGATTTCTTACCTGGTTGGTACCGGACACCCATCATTGACGATAGTTTCGGGGCTTGTAATGTGTCTGAAATACAAAAAAAAAGAAAAGTAACGTTTTCCCAAACGAAAACAAAATTCATTTGAGTGCTCCTACAGACGAAAACAAGAGCCAAGACCGGTGTCCCATTCAAAAACAAAAGAAAAGACACAGCGGATTTTTCTTTTGTTTTTAAATGGAACAGCGTTCTGATGTAAATAGCGACATCCAAATATCAAAGAGCGAATTTTCATCAGAGAAGACTCGGATTAACTTCCGGAGGCAAACAATGGGTTTATGGGAAATTAATATTGTATAAATGAGAATTGTTACTAATAATAGTAACAAATTGACGTTATCAAAACGAGGCTCCACAAAAATTCGGAGAAAACAATGACGACGCACGTGCATTTAATATACATGTACAGCGATATAGCGAAGCTTTGAGTGGAACAAAAACTATAAAATTGAATGAATAGCGAACAGTTTTCCCGCTTTCGTGTGCTAAAAATAGATTTCCGATGGGAATACCCCCAACAACGTTTGCAGGGTACCAGTCTAATATTTTGTTTATCGGTCATGAATCGGACAATTTTTCGTAACCGTGTTAGCAAAAAATTAATATTTTCAAGCGCGATATTAGTCGGTCATAGATAATGCAGATAAGGCGGGAACTAAAACTACGAAACATTGCGCATATGCAGCATGCAACATTGCTTCCAGATACGGAGACAGACCAGAAATGACAAACGTTTTTTCTTGAGATTCCTCAGCAGCTTAACCAGAAAAAACATCGAAAAGTCTGAAAGTAAAATAGCTATGATCATGAAACTTCTCTGGTAGCTAGATCTCACCAAGGAGAAGTGCAACGTACAAGGAACATAACTCTATCTTGCTTATTTTGTGAGTTATTGCCCATTGTTGTAGTGAAAGCCTATGGGGGTATCGAATCACATTCAGCGACAAATTCTAGTTTTTTCTATATCAACCCTTTCCCAAACAAGACCGGTTTTGACGTCCCCAACAGAAAATTCTTGGGAAAACATTGAGACAAAAGAAGAAAATGATGATCGACAAAATCGAAAAGGCATGCACAGCAGACAAAATGGGTGTGAATAACTTCTTTAAATATTGATGATCATTCTTCTTTTGCCTCAATATTTTCTCCGAGATAAAACACAAAAAATATTCACATCCGTTTTGTCATCTGCAGACTTTTTTTCTTCAATTTGGCCAGACATGACATTATGTCGTTTTGGAAAGGGTAAGCGAGCACGCACGAGCGGCACGATTAAGTCAGGACATGTCCGTATATGTTAACATTACTTGTCAACTGCTTATTTCATAGTTATAGACGGCGAGATTTGACCCGGCAGAGCAGACCAAGCGGAAAGGTCAATAGACTTATCGTCCAGGGGTGATAGGTGTGCCAGAACCCCTCGTGATTTGCCGAACACTTCGCATTCCTCGCTATTTACAGCTAATAATCATATTATTCAACGACTTAACAGTATTTGCACGTGCATATATTTGTCGCGTCGTCTTAAAATGGAAATTGGTGAACTGAATATGCAAAAATGCCGATCCTGCTCAGCCTGTGCAATCTGTATGGTATGGCTAGGATGTGAATTGTATTTGAATATTTTCATTTTTTTTGGAGATTACGCCTATTTTAATGATTAGCTTTACTGAAAATTTCGATCCAAATGGACCACGTTAGCTTAACATTTTTATTTGGCTAGATTAGATAAAATCTTATTTTCACATGGCGGCACAATGTTGTTTAACGGATACAGTACACGCTTTTACGTAAATTAACGACGGACCATTCCCATCTAAACTGGACAATAAACTTTTCCACTTTTCTGTACAGTTAAGGTCACTCTGCCGGGTCAATTATTTTCCTCTATACCGATCTTAAAAAATACACGACAGTGCAGCAACCTTCTTAACTCTGAATAGCGTTCGATTTTTTCGTATGAACAAATACGTCATCGTCACGCCTCACTGGTCTAAAAATAGATTGGGAATCTCCTATCGTACAAATAATGGCTGTGAATCTTGCGAAGTTTTTCCACGTTCAACTTGCCGAAGATGGCGTTTTAAGAGCTGGATTGCTGTAATCATTTGTTTCGAAACATTCTAATTCAGAGTTAAGAAGGTTGCTGCACTGTCGTGTACTTTTTAAGATCGGTAACTATGAAATAAGCAGTTTTAAAACAAGTAATGTTTACACATACGGTCCTGCCTTAGCTTCGTCGTGTAGCTCGTGCGTACTCGCTTATCCTTTCCAAAACGACAAAATGTCATGTTGGGCCAAATTGAAAAAAGGCTGCAGATGACAAAACGGATGTGAATACTTTTAGTGTTTTATCTAAGAGAAAATATTGAGACACAAGAAGAATGATCATCAATACCCAAAGAAGTTATTCACACTCTTTTGGTCTGCTGAGCAGGCCTCTTCAATTTGGTCGATCATCATTTTCTTCTTTTGCCTCAATGTTTTCCCAAGAATTTTCTGTTGGGGACGTCAAAACCGGTCTTGTTTGGGAAATGGTTAATAGAAAAAAACTAGAATTTGTCGCTGAATGTGATTTGAAGGCTTTCACTATGTAGGCCTACAACAAAGGGCAATATCTCACAAAATAAGCAAGGTATATTTATGCTCCTTGTGCGTTGCACTTCTCCTTGGTGAGATCTATCTACCCGAGAAGTTTCATGATCATAGCTACTTTACTTTCAGACTTTTTGATGTTTTTTCTGGTTAAGGTGCTGGGGAATCTCAAGAAAAAACGTTTGTCATTTCTGGTCTGTCTCCGTCTCTGGAAGCAACCTTGCATGTTGCATATGCGCAATGTTTGGTAGTTTTAGTTCCCGCCTGCATTATCTATGATCGACTAATATCTCGCTTGAAAACAATAATTTTTTGCTAACACGGTTACGACAAAAATGTCCGATTCATGACCGATAAACAAAATATTGGACTGGTACCCGGCAAACGTTGTTGGGGTTTTCCCATTAGAAATCTATTTCTAGCACAAATTGGCGCGAAAGTTTTCGCTATTAGAATGTTTCTCATCAAATGATTACAGCAATCAAGCTCTTAGAATGTTATCTTCGGCAAGTTGAACGTGAAAAAACTTCGCGAGGTTCACAGCCATATTTGTACGATAAGGGATTCCCAATCTATTTTTAGACCAGTGAGGCGTGACGATGACGTATTTGTTCGCACGGAAAACCGAACGCTATTCGATAATAGCCGGTAAGCTGGTTTTATAATTTGCCAAGGACGACTTCCGGTGGCTGCTGTGTGTGTGTGGGTGGAGGGGTGTCTTAGTAGAAACTTGTCTATTGTGGTCGTCTACCCTGTAGCGCTTTGGAAATTATTACCATGCTGCCACATTTTGTTGAGATAGATGTGTAATTTGTCGTCTCTGGGCATCGGAAACGAGGAGTGACTGAAACGTTCTGGGGCATTTGTGTACAATAAATGTATGCTCGTTATCTATCTCATTAACAGACGTCAAAATTTAGTATTCGTCAAAGTTAAAATATTACATTTGTCCCACACCGGAAAGATTCAAACCACGTGCAAAATTACAGTAGTTTGAAATTCGATATTGCTTTGTTTTTATTGCTAGATTATGTAAACATTTGTCATATTATCGTGACCGGACTATGATTGCAAAAATCTCAATTTGCTTTTTTTGTTCTTCGGCTTTCTTGAATACGAATTTCTAAATTGGCCTTAATAATTGTCTAAAGTAGGTAATCAATTCGATTGAAAGTGTTCAAATGACGATCAAAAGTAATAAAGAATGAATGAATCTTTTAACTAAAGCAATAAATTTTATAGCATGAAAGCGATATTACAAATATCGTTTAACATATTCATGAGGGCATTCATATATTCATAAATTTATTTATAAGTTCCCGAAACAGAGCTAGATCTACATGTAAGAGGGGAATGGTTTCTTTAAGAATGCAATATCTCCGTAAGTGTTCGTCAAACTCTATATCGTACGTCAAACTCACGTATTGTAGGTATTCACTGGAATCGTCTCATCGAGAATTTAAAAGAAATAAGGCTAGAATGTCTTTACCCCGCTCTTATATGTTGGTCTGCCCAAAAGAGAAACTTGTACACGCGACAGGATGATGACGTGTAGTCGTTTTTCCTCAAAAACCTCCTAACTTCAGAAGATATTAGCTATATGAAGTATGAAATAACAATGTATTGTCATTGGCATTGTTTGGAAATTAACGGAAGTCGTATGATATACCCATACAAGTAAGATATCGCTGGTGGGGAGTCAAAAGCTCGTAACTACAGCTTGAATAAGCTGGAGTTACGAGGTTTTGACTCCCCACCGACGATATGCACAATTTCTTGCACCTGACATATGCCACTATAATACTTAGATACTACTTTACAATCATCGTTTAGTCTTAGACCTTTAACACTTTCTCAAACAAGACCTGGTCGTGACGTCTTTATTAGATGAGGCTTGGAAAAAACATTGAGGCAAAAGGAGAAACTGCTGATAACATGCAATTTCTCCTTTTGACTCAATATTTTCTTTGCTATATCACACACGGTTGCAATCTTTATTAACATCAATTTTGTCTTCAGCAGCAGCTTTTGAGTTGGACCTGCCTAAATTTTTTTTGTTTGGTAAAGGGTTAAAAAACAACTTGTAAAATTAAAAATGTTATTGACGACCAAGCATAACTTAACTTGGCCATCAATAACGTTTTGTTAGCTAATTTTAACTGGCGTGTTCGACCTTCCCTGCTTCAAACCTAGTTTATTTAAAAATCGGTCATGTATTAACAGAATTATTGACAATCTTCTGGAAATTTTTGTCACGTGATTCGAAATAGTGCCACTAGATTAGCATCATCATTATTTGTCGTTGACGTTAAGACAATAAAAATAATGAAAAAAATTATCTGCACATATGGGTCAGATCCAATTTTATCAAAGGGGTTCAACCTAGTTCAATCTCATTTTTGGGAAAAAGCCAACAAACGACACACCTATATTTTGTTCGAATTTGAAAGTTTTTTTGTAATCTGCAATGTTATTTATGCCAAAGAAAGTCTGTAGATACGTATGTTTCTGTAAGAGAGCATTGCAGATATAAGCAGATATTTTTTTTTTTTTGTAAGAATATATTTCTTTTATCTCTATGTTTTTGAAATCTTTATCTGGTAGGGACGCCAGATGCTTGTTTGGAAAGGATTGGCGCTTTCCAAACGATAAAATTTTAGGGTATACTAGGGTATACTAGTCCAATTTTAAAGCTGCTGTAGACGACAAAAATTGTATGTAATTTAAGATAAGATTCGATTATAATATAGCCCAGAAAATATTGAAGCAAAAGCAGAAAATGCTGGTTATCATTATTTTCTTATTTTTCCTAAACGTTTTCCCAAGCCTTTTCTCTAAGGGATGTCAAAACCAGGGGTCGTATGCTGGTAACTTCTTAGATTCTTACTTAATTCCCATCTAAGTCGGATGAAAAAGCTCTTAGACTAAATTTTGACTTAGATGCTCTCTGCATACGGAGCCTGGTCTTGTTTTGGAAAGAGTTAAATGAAATTCAATATAATAAGGTCGGGATGGCAAAAACCCCTTCATAGGTAACTGACGGAACTTCCTGGATATTTGTCTTTGTTCGTCTTCAATGTCGTTACTCTAACCGCTCGACCTGTGCTAACCCTACTCAATGTGTATCTTTAATTCACCATGAATGTTTTTATATTTGATTGTCAATAATCAGTTGTTTACGTTCCGTAATGTAGTAACTACAGCCAAATCACGATATAAAGATATTATAATCTTAGAGATAATGTACAAAAAACATTACTTTATTTAATGACCTCTTGGGATTGGACAGAACGTTGATCAATCACACACACTACGCTTTCAATGAGCAACAGTTACGATAATTTGGAGCTAATCGACGAAACTTAGATAAAATTGTTATGTTAAAAATGTGCATGCATGCATGTATGAATAATTATATCAATTAGCTTCTTCGTGCCTTTGACAAAAGAAGAGGTGGCTTTGACCATAGGGGCACTTACTTTGACTCACTGTGCTCAGATGCTATGATACAGTACACTTACAAAAGAATCTGAGTGCAGGTAGAGCCACTGTGGTTTTGACGTCATCAACAGAAAGCGTCTGGTAAAATGATTAACAAAAATAAATAAATAAATGAATAAATAGATAAATAAATAAAAACAGAAATACATTAATGAGCCAGGATGTGGAAAAACTTCTCTTATAGCATTTGCGGAAACCATATTTCAAGATCAGTCAGTACCGAAATGGAGACTGGTAAAGACCCATGCTGCTCTTTTTCGATATCCACGTATCATTTGGAAACTACTGGAGAACAACATGGTTTGTGACCAGACTGTGTGTATACTCAGGCCGATCTGGAACCATGTTGGGCTGAAAAGCCTTAAGTGACCTATTTCCAGATCCCTGCTCATTTATAATTAGCATTTCATTACCCTCCCCAGATTTTACCAACGCAAAGATTTTCTGGAGATTCATTTTTATTTATATTTCGTCGCTTTTCAACAAAAACCTCATAACTGCGGCTTGTCTTTTAAAAGCTACAGTTGCAAGTTTTTTTTTACGAAAAGCGATGATGTATTTCGACGTCTGCTGATTTTTTATATTCCTTCTGTGATATTGGTTGTTTGGGAAGGGCCAATGCCTCTCATTGAACGGATATTAACGAAATGATACTCAATAATATTTTCCTTTCTCCTTGCCATTAAATTGCCGAGTCTTAATACACGGTGGATAATCTCGTGATACAACAATTTCAGAAAATATTCAATAATTTTGTTGATACGGGACCGATTTGAATTCGGTTTGGAGCAGAGAAAGTAGACAGATGCCACGCATTAGATGGACGTAGTGGATCTTTTAAAAAGTCTGCTGATAAAAAAAAGTTATTGAAGATCAACCAAAAGTTTGGTTGATCTTCGATAATTTTTCATCAGCTGACTTTTTAAAACCCACCACGTGTAGCTTATTTCCGGAATATACACACCTTCACTGATTCAAACCAAATTCAAATTGGTCACGTATAAATAAAAATATTGATGATTTTCTGAAATTCTGAGTCACTTGATTATCCACCTTGTGATAGCTCAGTCGGTAGTGTTAAAGTCTGTCAAACCATTTGTTGCGGGTTTGAATCTCTGTACATCAGCAAATATCATTTCTTATATTTGAAAAAAAAATATTTTGTCTCTCACCAATGAATGTGAGTCATTTATGTGAGAGATCAACACTAGGCTCGGATCGGATATTATTGTAGTACTGTAACTCTCTATTGCATTTGTACAGCGTTAAAATATTTTCCCATAATAGAATCTATAACTTTTCAATCATTGTTTACTTTTATTGTATTTTGTTTGTATATAAAGTTGTTGTAAATGAAAAAAATTAAGAGACCCACACAGTAGACTGTGTTCGGGTGACCTTGTCATCGGGTTGCGTGACCTTTAGAAAGGCAATGACTTTTGTGCTTAAAATAGACTTGGTTTAATGTTATGTTCTGATAACCCGTCAGTGTTTTTATAAAATCTCGTAACTACGGCTTGAATCAAGCCGTAGTTACGAGATTTTATAACAACACATACGAAATACTATTTGTTTATCCGAAATTACGTCACAGTTTGCTGGATAAAATCGTTCCCTATTGGTATACCATTATAGTCCGATAACGATTACGATGGCACATATTTATAAAATTTACCGCTAAGAATAGAATATCGAACTCCAACTTACTATATTTTACACCTGCAAGTTTCGAGCCAATGTATGCAAAATGGTGTTGAAATTTTTAACGCTTTTTCCATTACATATATAAAATTTGTAAACGTGTGCCCAGACTATGGACTCTTTAATACGTGTAGTAACTTCCAGAGTAGCATTTGGCACACCTCAGATAATTCTATCGAGTCATCGAAGTATGTGTATGAAGAAATGTTTAAAAAATGCGATTTCTTAGCAAAAGTTGTTACGCTTCATACGGTAGTTTTCCAGGTTTTCCAGGTCCTCCAAATGAATAACCATGGCAACTTGCGGGATTTGCAGGTTGTAATTATTCTAAAAAAGAGAGGACACTGGAACTGCAATGAATGTATTTCAGTATCATTGTCGCTAGTGGTTTAAGTTTTGATCACATTGCACTCATAGTGAGTTCACGATTGTATGGCACACGTTTACATTTTGTTCGTGGGTATCTAGGATCGAACAAGGTACTTTGAAACAGAGCACAAATCACCCCACCGCTTTACCTATAGTATTTTCACTATTTTGTCGTCATTTAATCACTTATTCTTCAATTAATTTATCATATTTTATCCAACGATGTACTTTGGAACAGAGCACATTTAGCGCTCAACCACTCAGTCTAATACGTCATCGTAATTAAGGTAGAATACCCGTAATGTGGCCATTTTGAGATTAATAAAACATCGGATTTTTCGTCGTCGTTACGAATCTGGACCTATACGAGTCGGTTGTAAACATTAGGCCGTTGAAAGTGTGCAGTCGTACACATTCGGCGGTGGAAAGTTCCACTGCCGAATGTTTTCGATCGCGCTAGAAAAATTCCGACGTCGCGCGAATCTGATTTAGGGTGGACTACCTTGAGTCACTTACGATTTTATCCTGTTTTATCTAACAATGTTTTGTTTACAATTGAAGAAAATATAAGCATGCACCATGTGATCGTGAACACATAATAGGCCAATAATAATCTGTTTCTTTTGGTGATCTCAAATGCCTAACAGGCCGCTTTCTTCAATGTTCCAGCTCATATAATGTTCAGTGATCGCTAATTTTGTAGCTTTCTTCAAAAACCCTGTTTTAACCCTTTCCCAAACGACAAAATTTTAGGGTGATCCAATTTGAAAGCTGCTGCAGACGACAAAAATGATGATAATGAAGACAGGATTTGTGTAAAATATGGCACAGAAAATATTGAGACAAAAGGAGAAACTGCTGGTTATCAGCAGTTTCTTCTTTTGTTTCAATGTTTTCTCAAGCCTTTCCTATTGTGGACGTCAAAACCAGGTCTTGTTTGGGAAAAGGTTAAAATGAAGTTTAAATATTTTTGAAAATATGCATTGAATTATATGTTATGTGTTTCAAATTAATAAACCTAAATCTATCATACATACGAATAAAAGAATCATTTGTGAAAGTAGCCTAGGTCTTGTTGTTTAACATATTTCTTTTAAAAATAGGTCGCCCTGTTTACTTGGATAATATTGCAGTACAAATATTTTTATTATTCAAAATTTGTACAAAACATATCAGTATTGATGTTTTGGTGTATATTCTATTTATTCCACGCGTTTAAATTTCTTTTTATTGCCGTTTGATCAATTCACGATTTCACATTAACATTCATTTGAGCCAGGATCTGGAAAAAGGTCCCATAAGGCTTTTGAGCCCAACATGGTTCCAGATCAGCCTGCGTATACACGCAGTCTGATCAGGAACCATATTGTTCTCCAATAGCTTGGCCATGGTTTGTAGCAACCATATAATAGTAACATGAATCCTTGTCATACTGCACCTAGGTACAGCGTGATCTTGAAACATAGCTGCCTGAAATGCTTCATATAAGGTACGTTTTTCCAGATCACGGCTCATTTACATTTACATTCATAAATAAAGTAGTCCACATCGATATAATTTACAATGGCCCACCTAAATGTTGTACACAATATCCTCGCCTTTAAGATGAGGCTGAAGCCGCTGAAACAATTAAACAAGCAACCGAAGTCAGGGTACAAAATTGCCAATACCAGGGTAGAAATAATTATTTCTTGTTACCCGGTTATTACAAATGCACTTTTTTCTTTTAACTTGTTTTTGCGATCTAACGAAAATATTCTGGCAACTAAAAGGCGATTTCGATTTTGAAATGCCATTAATATGGTTTAATGTATTTATTTGAAATTGGTAAGGACGTTTGAAATATTTTGTTTTCAAACTTTAGAGGTACCAGAATATAGGAAAGCAATGACCCCCACCCCCTCCATCCATATATCAAGCACGGTCTTTAAAGAGTTATTTTTAAAGGTTTGTTATGATGTCAAGATTGTTATTCTAATGCGTTTAAACGAAATAAGTTTTTTTAAATTAGTAACTTACATCAAAAATACAATTTTAAAGTTGAGACGGAAATGACTGATTCCATATACATGTGAACTGTGGTAAACGGTGCAGTACTTTGACTTAAAATTTTCAGAATTTTCATCAGATTATAATTATGGTCTTCCAGGTGAAAATAAAAGTGAAATACGTCACAAGTCACGTTTATAGACAGATTCGGTGGAAATAAAAATCAAAAATAGAATCTTCAGATGCTTCTCGCCTGCATCTTTCTAATGGTGACTTTATTCAAATACTCATAATTTATAAAGCAGACAATCGTCTATTATGTGCAGGTGCTAGAATATCCACGGGTATTTGTCAGACGGGTATTTGGGTAAAAATTGTTAACTCAGTTCATCCGTACCAAGGACCCAGCCAAACAATATTTCATTCGGTTTATACGCGTATAATTAGCTAAAAAACAATGAAATAATAATATTTGTAAGCAAAACTCAGTACATGCAATGTACTCGCTGCCTGGCGGTTTTATTAACAAATAATGACATGCCATATCTATTTGTGGTGCTATTGACAAATAAAATTAAAAAATAATTAAGACATCTGTGTTACATACATGTACCACGTGCAATTGACACAGTAGAGTATTCATTAGGAAGCATATTTCAAAAACGTGGTAAAATGAACAACTTTAACCGACAAAGACACGTATGATTTCTAAATTAAAATGAAAACAAACATAATGAAATGAAGAAACAATGCTGCAGTTATCCGGGAAACTTGACCAAAAGTGACTTCTGCCAACATTCACTTCCAGGGTCGTTGTTTCTATTGTTTCTATTTAAAGATTTTTATCCCTGCACGAAGATGGTTGTTTGAAGGCTGTTTGAAGTGCTATACCGGTAGATAAAATCTTGATGCCGTTTTCTTTGACATTCTAGTAGAAATCCTTTGTCCTGATACCGGTAGTATCACGGTGGATAATCACGTGATACATTTTTTTCAGAAAATCTTCAATGATTTTGTTAATACTTGACAGATTTAAATTCGGTTTGAAGCAGAGAAGGTGGACAGACGTCACACATTAGATGGAACTGATTGATTTAAAAAAAAACGATAAAAAGTTATTGAAGATAAACGAAAATATTGGTTTATCTTCAATAACTTTTTTGCCAATTGATTTTTCAAAAATCCAACACGTCCAGCTTATGCCTGGCATTTTCGCACCTTCTCTGCTCTAAACCGAATTCAAATTGGTCAAGTATAATCCGAGTCTTCTCTGACGTAAATACGCTCTTTGATATTATGATTTTTCGCTATTTACATCAGAGATAATTGCATATCGAAAACAGCGGAAAGTTTGGTACAAGTAGCGAAGCTTTGTTTTTGTGTATCATATCCAATCACTCGGCAAAACACTGTAGGGTATAGATCAATAAATCATTTTTTGTCATACCTGACCAAAAATTTCATTTCAAATCGGCCTGCTGGAAGAGTATAACCTTTCGAAACTCAACAACCCCCTATTTCCACTCCTTTTCGTCGCCATTGTTATTGCAGATCACGTGACCAGGTCTCGTTCAAAAATAGAGCGGAATTTACCCCCATGTGACTATCACGTGATCGCCTTTGATTACGAATTTTTCTCAAGTCACGTGACCGCCTTTGTTCAGAAATTATGGAGTGTTCTTGTTGTGGAAATCAACTTATAAATGTCGATCTGTTCAGCTTGCAACTTGAATGGTATTGCTTTTCCTGAGAAATTCCGTTTATTTCGTTATGGAATTGACCCAACATAGTAGCAAACATTATTGGTGCGAATACTAGCTTTAAAACGTTTGCCGGACGTTTCTGATATATTTCATTTATTTATTTATTCATGTTATCAGTTTTTTTAAACTCGTTATTGTTATATTATTTCAGAAGGGCCGTCAATTTGAAAAATAAAATAATCTTATTTCTTTTTTCTTTCAAATTCTACCGTTACGTCATAATCTGGGAAAACCCGCATTCCATGTGCGAGATTTCGCGTTGATCACGTGGTTTTAAATGGAAGGTCATGGTAAACAAAGGCTGCTCAGGTGAGGGTTGTTGCAAAACATTGCCTATAAACCTTTTGGAAATACTTTTTGGTCGTATTTTTTTCAGCAGCCATGACAATAAATGGTTCATTGATCGATATCATCAGGCCTTTTACGGATAGCGTTTAAGATCGGACGGTGAACGATGCGCAACATCGAGTTGCGAACTTCTTGATGTTTTCGATATGCAATTATCTCTGATGTAAATAGCGAAAAATCATAATATCAAAGAGCGTATTTACGTCAGAGAAGACTCGGATTAGGTCAAGTATTAAAAAAGATATTGAAGATTATCGGAAATTCTGAGTCACATGATTATACACCGTGAGTATGTAAGCGTGACTTTGTAGGAGAGACCTATTATGAAGTGAAAATCGACTGTGCGCGTACTCTTTTTTTTGGATATCTCGCAATTTTCCTTGTCGTGGTATATATTCAAATCCATCTTAAAAGACAGTACAGAGACTGCAATGTCACCGAATGTAAGCCTCGAATGCCTGCGATTATTGTGAACGGTGCCGTGATAATGGACATTTTGCAGTTTTTACATAAAGTAAGATTGATGTAACAAGCCGAAATGATATCAGATTATCCGTTCCTGATAAAAAAAAATCAATTCTCTATCTTAAAACTTTCAAGCGAAAAAAATAGCACCATGTGTGACCACCTTGCAGAGAGAAATTCAGTCTGTGCATTATCAGCCGTGGAACTGACCATTTATTTTTTGGATTATTGCCAGTAGCATGAGTCTCCATTCTTCATGCAAAGCTCTTTCCAGCTTGAGCAATGTCTGGGCTGTACACAATTATCTTTACAAAATTATCAAGTGCGATAGCTGGCTAGTTTACAGGTAACGGACAGATTTCTATAGTTGAAATGTAGTTTTCGTTGTAAAGAAATTTATCTCCGTTTTCTCCTATTTTTAATATTGAGATCTTTTTCTCGAAAGATTTCGTTATCGATCCAAGATTTGTTTTCCCTTGAAAAGGGTGAGACAACAATTTTATACTGCTAAGTTTAGCATTTTTTTCGACCAAAATATTTTTGCATCATAAATGTATAAAATGAGTGTCATTTACAAATTTGAAAAGCTATTCACTAATGGTGCAGATCGCTCACGTGTTTATCCCCGCGCAAGACTCTTTGACGTAATAGTGCAAAAATCACGTATTGCCAAGCATGCATGTGTGCATGCAGTTTATATCGACAATACTTATCCCAGAATAACGGTTATAGTCAAGAAAAAAATAAAACACAAAAAACTGCTGGACGATTCAAATGGTACGTCGCCTAGGACTAACCTTAGATCGAGAGAACAAGGTTATCGACATGCTTACTGGTGGCGTGAAGGCCAAAGAGGTGGATTAACATTTTGGTGTGAGTCTAAGTATCATTTCTTAACTGAGAGTAAAGAACTGTCAATCAGGCAACGCCCAAAACAGGACACGCTTTAGCTGGCCGCATACAACAAGCCGACGTCAGGACAATAACGTAACTTAACTTATTCACGACGTAATCGTTTCTCAGCAGCTTAAGTACAGCCGCTTTGACCAGAAACGTGACAGAGACATAGAATCGTGCACATAATGTGAGGAAAATGCTTCGTTATTTGCGTTTACGTGTACATGTACGTCCAACTTACGTTGGCGTTCCTTTGGCTTGTGCTCACAGACAGGCCAGACTGAGCCGAAGCGGGTACACAGTCCACTGACAGGAAGGCAGTGGAATCAAGTCACTTTTGCAGATTATCTCGTTTGAAGTTTACCTTTGTGGAGGCGTAATTGTGAAAGGAAGATCTTCAAACTAGAGGAAGAGGCAGCAATGACGTCAATAACGTAAAAGATATCGCAAGCGTTCTGGTTCTGCAATCTTTGGCGTGTTTTAGGGGCTTTTGGTTGAGGACTCATAGCCGACATTGTGGTGTTGTTTTAGGATAATAGTGGACATGCAAGCTACTGATTACGTGTGTCATTTTCAGAGTGCTACCCCTACCTTATTTGGCGTTACGCGCAATACTTGTCAGTTCTGAAATTCAACCCAAAATTTGAAATATTGTTGTGAATATATTAAATATTATTGTCTATTTTGATTTCAATCCGAACACAGATTATTGAGAAAAAAGCTGCAATTTACGAAATTGCTAAACTTTTTTCCCTCAATATATTTAATATCAAGTAAGCCTACCCCACGATCATTGGAGTTCAAGTCAGCTGTTTACAGTCTGCCTTTCGGGAAGCCATAGCACTTAGGCTTTCAACTCTCCCATGTATCCATTTATACACCTGGGTTAAGAAGAGCAGTTTGAGGTAACCCTTTTCCTATGAAAATGTCAAATGGCACTGCCGGGATTTAAAGTTTAGACCCTTCGATCCCGAAGCCCGCTTTTTACCACTAGACCGCGGCGCGCCAAAACCTAGTAATATGAGTAGACTGGTGTCGATAATAGGAATGTCGACTATAAATGAGCCAGGATCTGAAAAATGTCCCTTACAGCATTTGAGACAACCATACTTCACGATCAGCCTGTATCTGATAGCAGTCTGAACGGTTCCCATGTTGCTATTCTACAGTTACTACATGTCGCGCATTTGGAACACCACGGACAATTCTGTCGAATCATACCTTGGATGCAAGTCGTAGAACTACTTTCAGACTATGGATAGAATAGAATAGAACAACAAATCAAAACGTTCGTCTGTGACTAATGTCAACAATAAAGCGACAATGATACTGAAATGCATTGTTTATAGTTCTAGTGTCCTCTCTTTTTAGAATGATTACAACCTGCAAGTCCCGCAATTTTCCATGGTTGTTCATTTGGATGACCTCGAAAACTACTTTGTGAAGCGTAGCTACTTCCGGCTAAGAAATTGATTTTTTTAACATTTTTTTCATACACACACTTCCGAGTCGATGATTCAATCTTTGACAGACATTATCCGAGGATATCCGAACGACAGGTCGCGATGTTGTCTGAGACCAACATGGTTCATGATCAGACTGCGTGTATACGCAGACTGGTCTTGAACCATGTTTGGCTCAAAAGTCTTGAATGACTTTTTTCCAGATCTTTTCTTAAATTCATTTGCTCCTACGATAACCATGCGCCTACACTCTTAACTTTTTATCAAACGACAATTTTTTACTTGTCTAAATGTTGCAGACGATAAACAAGTGAATGCAGTTTTACACTTTTTTATTGTAGAAAACATTTTGGGAAATGTAGAAATTGGTTGTCACAGGCAATATTTTAATTCTTTAAAAGATGTTTTCCAATTTCTTTAATTTGAAGGATCATTAGAAAAGTCATTATGTGTGAATGACATTATTTTTAATCAAGTTCTATCAGTTTGTGGCGATAGGATAAGATCGGTCAACACTCAAAAGAGTATGTAGAATATAAAATGAATCGACGTTCAAGTAAGTCCTGTTTACACATGTCCGCGTCTTTAGAAAACATGTACGGAAAGGAGAAAAATGATAGTTATTTGCATTTCTTCATTTCCCAAATATTTCAAAACATTTCAGTGTTAGACCAGGGGAATTCAAATCAAGTTTTGTTTGGTTATGAGTGAGGTCTTACACTTATTTAATCAATAACTTTGTAGTTTGAATACAAATGCCATTTCTCAAACGACTAAATTTTGTGATAGCCTGATTTGAAAAAAATGTTTCGGTCGACAAAATAAATGAATAAACGGAAAACTTTGGGAAATCATTGATGAAAAAGAAAGAAATACTGATATTCTTTTAACTTCTGTGCGATATTGTGTCCATTCAAATTATATCAACGCCTATTCTGTCGTCTGTCATAGGTTTGACTTCTATCCATTTTAGTATAAACTATGTCGTAATGGACAGGGGTATTGTTTTAGAAATATAAAAATATCAATTAATGTGAACATTATAAAATCAAACACGGTACCTGCTTATTAAAAAGTATCCCACAGCCACAAGCAATGTGAATCTAGCATAACTGATGCACCTCATATTTTGGTCATCGCAAACTACCGTTTGTTAAAAAAATTACACGAAATCGGTCAGTTAAAGTCACCGGGGTCAATCAATCATAAAATAAATGGTTTCTGAAATCGCACCCAGTCTTTAAAATCAATATTTTCGTTTTCCTAATTTACATAGGCATTGTTATAAAGTAATTGTGAAATGTGATAAACTCATAGCCATCAATAGCGAATCGTTGAAATTGATTTCTATTGGTTAAAATTGATTTTCCGTATTGGCCTATCGGCTTGAAGTTTAGTATACCCATCGATTCCAGTATTTTTATGTAAAATAACGCAAATATTTGATTGTGATAATGCAGACGTTCCTTGTCAGTTGACGATTTTGGACGCTCTTTCGGTTTTCTTTGATTTTTCATGTAAAGAATGTAAATTCAGGACAATATTAGATGGTGACACATTTAAAGACCAGTATAATGTTTTGGGGACTGTTGTTTTTGTGTTTCGCGGCACACAGTAGAGTCTCGGGGACTTTGCTCAACTTTAAGCCCGGAATTGAGTATGTGTACCAACTGAGCGGCTCGGTAGAGCTAGAGGACGTGGGTCGATTCGTAACGAGAGGGAAGGTAGGCTGGATGTTTTGTTATTTGCTATAAAGCAACTTAACCATCTCTCAAACGGCAAAAATCAGACTGATGCAACTCAAAGATGTTACAGACGAAACTTGTTTGATTCTTTGTCATTCAGTATAAAGCAACTTAACCGAATAAAACTTTCCCAAACGACAAACTTTTATGGTGATCCAAATTCAAAGATGTTACAGACGAAAATTTCGAATAGATGAATCTTTACCTTTCTTTGTATTTCTTAGTAGAAAAAAATTTGGAAATTGAAAAAATTGTTTGTCACAAGCAATTCCTTCATCTTCCACAATGTTTTCAAAAGCCTTAAATCTTTTGGTGCTTCATAAAACGTTTTTAAGCGTGTTATTTAAAAAATTCCGTCAGCATGATGCCTTTATCTATCCAGTGATATACTCTTTAACTTCTACTCAATAATAATCCGACTTTTTTCTTAAGTTTTTAATTTGAAAAAAAAGTATGTAAAGTATTCGATGTATGATTTGAAAACAACTAAATGGCAAAAAGCACACCGACAGAAAGCGAAAAAATTTATACAAGTGCAATAAATCCTTTCTTCTCTTTCTCTTCTTTCTTCCCTAGATAATCGATGCTTTTCAGCGAAAACCTCGTAACTGTAGCTGAGAACAAGCTGTAGTTACAAGTTTTTTGTTGAAAAGCGACGCAATGAAAGCATACACCACAACACTAAACAATCTTTTGATGCTTTTGTCTTTCATATTTCTTTCTTTGTGATTGCAAAATTTTAATTTTATCAAATTATGCACGCATTTTATTAGCTTTTGTCAAAATGGTTTATAAACAAACAGTTGTCATTTAGGTACCAATATTGACACGCGAATAGGGAACGATTTTATCCAGTTAATCGTAACGTAATTTCGGACATACAATAGTATTTCGTCTGTGCTGTTATAAAATCACGTAACTACGGCTTGAGCCAAGCCGTAGCTACGTGATTTTATAACAACACCGAAGGTTTATCAATACATGACAGTAAAACAAATCTATTTTAGCACAAAATTCATTGCTATTCAAACTAGACGTCTATAGACTTGCTGAGATGTAGAAAAGGGTCCCTTAAGGACAATATGAATCCAGATTAGCCTTTGCATATACAGAGTCTGATTAGTATCTATGTTGTTCTCTAATATAGTCTTTACGACCTATAGTAACATAAAACTGGCACTATAGACCCTTATTATACTGCAGTTTACCACAGGGTGATCGGCAAACTTAGTTTTCCCTTTCGCAAACGACAAAATTTTGACCTGTCCAAATTCAAAGATAATGCAGACGACAATTTCAAGTGAATGAAATTTCAAATTTTGTTGTCGTTTTGGGTAGAAAACATTGTGGGAAATGAAGAAATTGCTTGTAACAAGTTTTCAAAGTCAATTTCATATGAGGAGTCAAAAAGTGTCACTGTGTGGTAATGGGTTAAACTGCTTTATGTCCCCTTTTTTATATCCCGACTCAAAAATAAAGTCTGAACATGTAACATCAATATGATAATGTTCGATTGTATCTGTCCATAAATCCGTCTATTACAATTCATGCAATAATTAAGATATCAAATGATTCCGTAATTAGTAGATATTAAGGTAAACTCCTTTGACTTGAGAACCCATTTAACACTTTCCCAAACAAGTAATACTTTTGACATCCCTGAAAGAAATCAACAAGAATGGGACAAAATAAGTAAATGTGACCCGTCACGCTAAAAGGGACCTTATAGGAAGTGTGAAAAATATCGACCCTAGTCAGTCTGCGCAGTCCGCGCAGCCAGACTAGGACCAACACTTTTCACATTTATGTAATTTTCTGAATTCGAAATGTTTCCCCTATCTTACCATATCTTGATTTTTCGCATACGGGATCTAGTTGACCTGTTGTGAGTCTGACAAGTTGGTCAAAATCTGGAAAATTGGTGTTCGGATAAGGTCCCTTTTAGCGTGACGGGTCACAAATATACTATACAGATCAGCATTTCTCCTACTGCCTCAATATTATCTGAGATTGATTGTATACAAATCCTCTCTTTTAACCCATTACCAAACGGCAAAATTTTTGACTGTTCAAAATTCAAAGATGTTGCAGACCAATATTTTTTTTTAAAAAATGGTCTTTTGGGGTAGAAAACATTGTAGGAAATGAAGAAATTGCTTGACGCAAGCAATTTCTTCATTTTCCACAATGTTTTCCATTTTTTTTCTTTTGGGGGATTCAAAAAGCGTCACCATGCAGTAATGGATTTACGTTCATTGTGCCATCGGCAGCAGCTTTCAAATTATAAATTTCTAAATCGTTGCCATTTTAGAAAATGATTCAGCCCTTTATCATACAAGATTCAGCCCTTTATCATACAAGAAAGAATCGAGGTCCTACTACCGGGCATTCAGCCTTATTTGGCTGAAATACAGTACATCAGCCCTTTCCAAAATGACAGAGGTTGGAGCTGTTTCAATTCAAAAGCCAGTAAAGAAGACAAAATGAATGACGTTTAAGAATTTTATTTATTTAGCCTACAATATAGCAGAAAATATTCAGACGAAATGAGAACATGTGGATCATCAACATTTTTTGCCTCAATGTTTTCCCAGGCCTTGTCTAACGGAGACATCAAATCCAGGTCTTGTTTTTGGAAAGGGTTAATACATGTTCCTGTTGACCATAAAAATGTAGTTAGCTTCGTCTTTTATTATGGACCATTATTTATTTTTCCATATATTCCAACAGATGACCAATTTCTAAAGCAAATTATTGTTTATTGCATATTCAAAACAGTAGAATCAATTCGACAGCCATTTCATGGCTATGATAATAAATATTTTAGAAAATGGTTTTCTCACACACAAAAAGATAGTACATATGTACCCGTATAACTCATCGGGTTTAAATGTACACTTGTATACAAACACTTTACCTCTTGTTGTTGATAAATGGCCCAACACAAACACTTCCTCTTTTGGGAATAAACGAGTTAGGATATTAATTCTCTCGTATAGCTCACGATAAATGGTTTGGTAAATGTTAAAACTATATATTTGTTTTTTAGTGTTTGTATACAAGTGTACTTTTATAGCCGATGAGTTATATCATATTTATTTTACCTTTTCATGTTCGAGATCATAAACATGGGAATTATGAAAATAAAAATAAACGACCTATATACTTTAACATAATGCATGGTGGCTATCTCGCGTGACCCTTTTTTTGGAAAAGAGCGCACCTGAACGTCGAGTATACACCGTAAAATTAGAGAGAGAAAAACTGTTTGCATGTTTTAGAAAGACAACATGTGGTCACGGTGGGGATTGTGCATGATGGGATGGATAACGAAAACGAAGTATACGGACAAATTTGTCCTCGCTTCAGGTAAGATATTGTGCAATAATTTTCTTATTTCTGATCCAATTTTCAAGCGGTTTGTTGCATGTACCCCGCATTAGTGAACTCTTTCCTCAGATGTATGACTTGTTTGAAGAATCTTTGTACTTTGTCCAAAAATTGATCCCAACCGACCAGAAAAACGACAAAAAATTCAGGCCCTTCTTCTAGTCGGTTGGGATCGGTTTTTGAGAAAAGTACAGGGAAGTACCAGATAAATAATAGGCTACATCTGAGGAAAGGGCTCAGTAAGACGGAGTACATGCAACATACCGCATGAAAATTGACGCAGAAATAAGAAAGTTATTGCACAAATTCTTACCTGAAGCGTGGTTAATTTGGCCGTAGTCGTTACCATTTCGCTTTCTGGTCGGTTGGGACAATATTTCGGAAAAAGTATCATGAGTTATCTAATATGTCATACATCCGATGAAAATCGTTCCCTATTGTCGGTAGTCGTTATCCATCCCATCATGCACAATCCCCACCGTGGTAGTAGTTAGTCTGATAATGTTTGACAAATTTCTTCCAGATTGGCTTCAACAACATCAAAGAAGAGTCCGGAAGTATTGAACTGCGCATGCTCGTACACCAATTCAAATTTTCTCCGGCTGATAACGAAGGTAACAGTATTATTTATTTATTTATAAATGAAATAATAGCCATAGTCATCATCTGTTCATAACTTATCAAGCCAATTTAAAATATCTCAGAAGAGAAATAAAATATTTGGCAAAGATTTTGACGTGTTACGTTAAAAAGTCTTGGCAAAATATTGTGACAAAAGAAGAAAATGCTTATAATCAGCATTTTCTCCCTTTTTCTTAATACTCATTTTTGTGCTATATTCTATATTATTCCCACATGTAACAACTTCACTATGTCGGCTACGGCATCTTTCAAATTGGACCGCACCAAATTTAGTCGTTTGGTAAAGATTTTTAAAATTTGCCTATAACGAAAATATTTTGGGCTGGCTTAAACTGGAAGGGGCTCCAGATAAATTAAGGATTCTAAATTGTATAAAAAAAACTCCAAGTTACAACAAATCTTGAAGCAAATGAGAAATGCCTCTTTTTTTTTTCTTTCCTGCAAGATTTTCTATGGCCATGTCAAGCGAGTCGTTAAGTGTAGCCAATGTCTAAGAAAGGCATTCTAGTGAAAAATAATTAAATCTGTAACGTTTGTATTTCAGAAATCGTTGGCCATGCATTGGACTTCGGAACTTGGTAAGTATTCATACGAGAAAAACAATTAATTTGAATTTGATTTTCTTCCATTTTTTATGTAATTAAGGTAGTCTACCCATAATGAGACTCGCGCGACGTCGGAATTATTCGGGCGACGTCGAAAACAATCGGCGGTGGAACTTTTCACCGCTGAATGTTAAAGACCGCGCCTAAAAAAAACGATGTTTTATGAATCACAAAATGGCCACATTACGGGCATTATACCTAAAAATAATTCAATATGGCGGAGATTCTATTACATTTAACGTAAATAATTAATCGGATGAACACGAAATAGTCAATTTCTCGGGAATGATCGGAAAATTTAAGCGATCGAGTTGGTCGAGCTGATTTGATCGGCAGTGGCAAACTAGCATTATAGACGGGTGATCACTTGATGTAGGCCTACTGCTGAATTTAAAAAAATACAACAATATGAAATGTACGCACGAAGGATAATCACATGATACAATATTTTCAGAAAATCTTCAATAATTTTGTAAATACTGGACCGATCTGAATTCGGCTTGAAGCAGAGAATGTGGACAGACGTCGCGCATTAGATGGACGTGGTTGATTTTGAAAATTCAACTGATCAAAAAGTTATTGAAGATAAACCGAAATTTTGGTTTATCTTCAATAACTTTTTTATCATTTTTTTTTTCAAAATTCAACACGCCCAGCTTATTTCTGGCATTTTCCCGCCTTCTCTGCTTCAAGCCGAATTCAAATTGGTCAAGTATTAAAAAAGATATTGAAGATTATCGGAAATTCTGCGCCACGTGATAATACACCGTGGTACGAGGATGTTAAAAAGGTTTGCAGGCAGGAAAATTCAGACTAAAACATCACATCTTTTTCTTCAAATACGTGTTGTAGCTTAAGCTTGAAACAAGCTGCAGTTATGAGGTTTTTGTTGAAAAGCATCAATATATTTTCCAGGTTTTCGTTCAATATCACACGCCATGGTGAGATACTCGAGGTCTATCACCCGCCAGACGAAGACGAAGAAGTTCTGTCTACCAAGATTGGTTTGGCCAATATGATGTCTGCTAAACTACATCGTCAAGACGAGGTAAGATGAGATGGGGGACGAGAGGAGTCCTTCGTGGCATTTGCTAACACCATGGATCTAGATCAGCCTACGTATACACGTTATCTGATCAAGATCCATGTTGTTCTCTTAAAAGGATTACAAATCTAACAGCGAAGTGATTTGACCTTAGTCAGTCTGCCGGGTGCACGTACTATGCAGACTGACAGGGTCATTACTTTTCGCAACTGCTAGGTAGTCACTTTATGCGACTTGTGCCCTTCGAAAACATTGAAAGTTTATTTTAACGATGCCCATTTCGTCATCAAAAGCAATATTGAAATTGGATTAGTCCCTTTCGTTTAGGAAAGTGTTAGATAAATCGCCCTCTGTAATCTAATATTTGGACATTGCTGCCGAAAGCCTATGATAATTCATAAGGTCGTTCCAATTAATGTGACCTTTCCATTGAATTATTGTGGGCATGAATGAATATAATTAAGTCCATTTGTCAACGGTAGTTTGTCAAAAAGTCAAAGAGGACAACTTCTACAGTAGAGTATACATCATAAATCATAAATACTGATCCCGATTGAAGAAATATTACCATAACCATCAACATGATGATACAAAACATCAAACTAAATAATGAGGTCATGGCTTTTCCCAAACGTCCCTAATGAAAAAAAGACTTTGAAGTATATCTAAATGAAAAAATGCTGAGAACCAACGCTTTCTCTCTCTCTCTTTTTTTTTTTTTTTTTTTTTTTTTGTCTCAATATCTCATGTGACATACACATTTTACGTCTATCAACATTATTTTTTGTCGTCTGCACCAACTTTCAATTTAGACCAGTCTAAATCTTTGTTGTTTGGGAAAGAATTGAATGGCAAGCTCATGCTACAGCATGTTGGCATTTTCTCAATTATTTTACACCTATTAACATATATTTAATATATTTATTTAATATATTTTGTCATTGAAACCAAAATTAGTAGTTCTTTATGACAGAAAAATAAACATGACTGATTACCATAATGTCACCAATAGACCTCTTAGATTCCAAACCGCATTGTACACGGGGCTGAAATGAGTTCACAATAGGGAACGATTTTATCCAGTTAACCGTGAGCTAATTTCGGACAAACATATAGTATTTTGTTGATGTTGTTATAAAATCTCGTAACTACGGCTTGATCCATATGTTCTGAGATCAATATGTGCCTAAAACAGCACCAATCGGGAGATATGATGCTGTTGCTACAAATCACAGAGACACTATTGGAGGACAGTATCAGTTCTGGGTTAGACTGCGTGTATACGCAGGCTTATCTGGAACCATGTTATTCTCGTATGAAATAAGGGACCCTTTGCCACATCCGGACCCACGTATTTATTATTTCATTTCTTTATTCTTATTTATTCATTTCTTAATATTTTTCTATATACATGTATATATTCATTTTCATTTAGTTTATTCATTTATTTATATTTTATTTATACAGATAGAGCATGAGAAGATGGGAGATGATTGGCACTATAAAACACAGGAGGTCGGCTTTGAGGGTAAGTTTTGACGCCTTTTAACACATTACCAAGACGTCGCGCACGGTATTGGGGAACTAAATGTAACGTCAAACTAGCGAACGTCATTATTCTAATAATTGCGGAACGTTGAAGTTTTTACGTAGACGGTTGTGTTGTGCTTTTAATGCTTAGTCTCTTTACAAACTAATGTGATTTTAAAAGACAATACAATGTTTTAAGAAAATCTCCACTTTTTCTGTCTTTTTCACTTCTTAAGCTTTAACGCCACTTTGATTCGTGTTAGTTCCGTCTTAAAATGCGCCAAATAGATACTTTTAAGGCTACGCCAAATAAAAAAAGTTTACGTTTATAAAATTTCTGTCCACACGAACACATTTGAACATCTTTTTTACGTTCTATTATTTTGCGTTGAAATTCTGATATGACAAAAAAGAAAAAAATAATATTTCCACATTGAAATTAAATTGTTGTATGAATAACGGAACCGGTATTTTTTAAACTCTAAAGAGTAAAAAAGTAGAGTTTTCAACGACCTGAAACAATTTCTGTCCACACGCATTTTATATCATTCATGCTTCGTTTATTATGCTAACTAATTTTCTTGTATATATTATAGAAATAGAGAAAAATAATATTTCTTGTATCAAATTTTGTTGCATTTCAGCCATTAATTCACAAAAAATCAAACGAAATTTTCATTTTTTCTGCGACGTTATTCTAATTGTTACACTGCGATTTTTGGTGAACAAACTGGGCTTATTTGCGTAATCGACATCGAAATTTGATTTCCGTTCGGCAAAACATTCTACAGCATTTCCACTGTCATATAATATACTTTTCAATGTGTTTGACGTTACTTAATCGCAAAGTTGTTTATAAATATCCGTCGCCGTTGAAAATTTATGTTACATGTTACACGCGTTTTTTCGCCGAATTTACGAACAAAAAGACTTTCTAGCAAATTTATACAATCTAACAACATGAAAAGAGTACCTCATTGAAAAAGATCATGGTTTTACGGTTATTTTGACATATAACAAAGTTTTAGGAAGGAAAACGGTTCTTGCAAAATTCGTTTGAACGACACAATGTTAGACTTGACCAAATTCAAAGGATGTTTCAGACGACAAATTCAGGTGAATTTAATGTTACATTTTTTGCTCTTTCTGGGTAGAATACATTGTCTTGGGAAATGAAAAAATTGCTTGTGAAAGCAATTTCTTCATTATCCACACCGTTTTCTATTAAATCATTATCCTGTATTGGGTCAAAAGAAGCCATTGTGTTGGAATAAGTTAAACTAAATTTTCCCGAACGACGAAGATTTAGTTGACTTTAATGCTTAAAGTGTTGTTGTTGTTGTTGTTGTAGTTGTTGTCGTCGTCGTCGTCGTCGTTGTTGTTGTTGTTGTTGCTGTTGTTGTTGTTGTTGTTGTTGTTGTTGTTGTTGTTGTTGTTGTTGTTGTTGTCGACGTCGTCCGCGTTGTCGTCGTCTTTTGTGGTGGTGGGGGGGGGGGGGGGGGGGGTCCCTAACTTTAACTTTAAAGTGACGACATTTATGTAACCACATAATTAATGATTTTTTGTATGATATAACAAAGACAATTTTGAGACACGAATAAGATGCTGATCATCTGCATTTTCTTCTTTTGACTCAACTTTTATAAACCTTTCTAATAGAAATGTCTCTTGTATTATCAGGATAACATTGCATGGTGGTTTCTCAGATAAGAGATTCTTTCAGAAGGGATAAAGAATAATTTAAGATAATTTTAATAATCAAAACAACTTTACTTCCTTTAAAGAAAAGCCATTCACCTTTCATCCACTAGACACCTTAATTACCCGGTTTTCGTTTTAACAGGGTTATCATTTTTCATGTTCACTGCTGATTTTTGTCATTGCTTTTAACCTAGACACTCTTGCATGTGATCAAACCCGCACGTGTTCAAATACGAAAGTCATCGTTTAATTTTATTTGATTTTCTAATTTTATTAAATCTTTTATTAATACTGGATCAATTTAATACGAGTTATCAAATGACTGGTGTAATATTATATGTGTATTGTTATTGAAAATGAAAGGCCCAGCATGGAACATATTGCCGTTTGTCACCGAAATCCTAGTAACTACAGCTTGTTTAATTTATACATACGAGGTTTTGGACGAGAAGCTGTAATATGTTATAGGTTATTGACAAATATTGTATTCGTAAATAAATGAACTTGGCTCTGGAAGAAAGACCCCTCTAGCTATTGAGACCAACATTTATCCAGATCAGACTGTATTTACACACAGACTAATCAAAATCCATGTAGTTCTCTAATTAATATTAACTTCTTCATGACTTGTAGTAGCTTCCCAATTCCCACACATTGACTCTTTTTGACTCCCTAAAAGATTAAGGCTTTAGAAAATATTGTGGAAAATGAAGAAATTGCTTGTGACAAGCAATTTTTTCGTTTCCCACAATGCTATGTACCTAAAAAGACAAAAAAAAATGTAAAATTTCTACACTTAAAATGGTCGTCTGCAACATCTTTGAATTTGGAACAGCACAATTTTTTGTCGTTTGGTAATAGGTTTAGACAGCAGCACGGATTCTGATCAGACGTACTGAACTCCTAAAAGCACAGGCTAAACTGGAGACATGGAATTCTCAAACGCAATATAGGCACGTTTGCAAGATTTCGATTCGTCCAAATTTTGTTGCGTGACGATTCGGTTTAACATACAACTGCCCATTCTAAGGCTGGCCTCACTATGCTGCGATGCCTTTATTATCTAGCACATGCTTCTTTTAGGTAGTCCACCCCTAATGGTAATCACGCGACGTCAGAATTGTTCTAGTGATGTCATAAACATCCGGCCGTGGAACGTTCTATTGCCGACTGTTTACGACGTCGGCCGAATAGGTCGGATACGTGACGAATGCTTTAACATCACCCGAAATATGCAAACGTCGCGCGAATCTCTTTATAGACTACCTTAATTAATAATGACATTAGGGCGTCCAAGTGTAAGTAAACTACAAGACGATTGACCCCCAGGTCATTAAAGTGGGTGTTATTGTTTACCCCCGCATTATTGGCATGTTTTATTTATTTGATTCTTCGTGAATAAATTAAATTCTTGAATAAAAGAAAGCGAAAAACTGTGTCACAGGGTGTTTCAGTTGATCGTATTTCGCAGATGTTTATAGATCATTTAATAATAGGTGTAGAATTAACCTTCTTTTTGTTCAGATTTCACTTGCAATTCACCGTCTCTATATGACTTGTTATATGATAAAGGGCTTTGTGGGTTCTAAGTTTTCAAACCGTTCATTTCGACTCGTGTATGGCAACTCTACCTTGTAAGAGCACATTTATGGTCCATATATCAAGGACGGATCTAGAGGGGGTCGTGGCGGTTCCGGACCCCCTGACAATGGCCAAAAATTAACTTTGACTAAAGTATACAACTTTAGTGTAGCGTTGCATATTTACCATATATAAAACCATCGTTTGGGCTTGGACCGCCAACCCCAGGAAAAAATCCTGGATCCGTCCTTGCATATATAATTATGTCCGACACATCTTTCTCTTCGTGCTTTTGAGAATCGACTGAACATGTCGTTTCCGCGAAGGCACTGATTGCCGACAGATTTTCAAATTGGAGAAATCGTAATTTCAATACAATAACAAGCACGGATCCAGGTATTTTTCTCATGGGGGTCATCTTCAACCCCTTTTTTCGCTAAATTCTAGGGGGGGTCAGATTCCCTCTGGATCCGTGCGCCTAGATACATGTTATACCATGAAGGACTAATAAATAGAACAACGGGTTGTCGTGGCACACATGGATGAATGCCGCAGCTTATTTGGGACATAACCAGTAATCTTTTTGATAACCCCTTTTTTCGCCAAATTCCAGGGGGGGTCATGACCCCCTGACCCGCCCCCCCCCCCTCTGGATCCGCGCATGTATAAAACGCGTCAAATGTCATGACCACCCTCACCTTTTGAGCTAGATAAATATCTATGAATGGAAGAGATCTATAGAACCATGATAACGCCTATGTATCACTCGTGACAAAATATTTTAAATACGTTTGAGCCAGGATCTAGAAAAATGCCATTAAAGGCTTTTGCGCCCAACATGGTTCCAGATCAGCTTGCGTATACATGCAGTCTGATCAGGAACCATGTTGTTCTCCACAAGCTTCTTCATGACCTGTAATAGACACAAAAGAGCAGCATGGATGTCTGCAAGTCTTCACTTAGACACTGCATGATCTTGAAATATGGCTACCTAAAATGCTATAAGGGACATTTTTCCAGATCCTGGCACTTTTGTATTTCTGCTGGCACCAACTTCAAGGTCATCTGTCGATGTCAATGTTTATCCAAATAATTTGTGAACAAATTTAACAAATAAAAAAAATGCAGGCTTATTCAACTGACAATGCATCTTACAGTGTTTTTATGTACCGCTTTGAGTAGCTATTGTTTTATTATTGTTGTTTTTAGTTGTTTATTGTTTTATTTAAGCCCTAATGAGAGGTAATCGCTCTAAACGCCTGTCAAACCTAGATGTTGCGCTGTGTGTGCGTTCCGACTACGATTTCACTAGGTCTCTTACGTAGCTTTTTCAGTCTGGAATTATTATTCCTGTATTCCTATTTATCATTCCTCACCTAAATAGTCACCTAAATGTCGTACTGTGTTTACATTCCGACTACGATTTCACCAGGTCTCTTATATAACTTTATCAGGCTGGAATTATCATCAATTTTTGTTCTTTGCATCACTGAAACAATAAGACAAAGGGAAAAATACTGGTTATTAATGATTTTTGCCTCAATATTTTCCTGAACCTCGATCTTCTATTGGTATATGATACTATATCAATAACAAGGGGTCTGTATTACCAACGATAGTACTACGAATTCACCATCATGATTTACCGTCCAAGTTGGTCGTAAGATCGTTGATAATACGGGCCCAATGTATTTTTTAGATTCTTCGTCTTATCCGATATGGAAATAACAAGAATCAATCGCATTTCCGTCCGTTTGCAGGTCCTCACGATTCCCATTATGTGGCGAAAGACCTTTCAGATGGGAAGCACTACACGAAGACCCGCCATAACTTTACACACCCGGTTCCATCCGGGGTGTCCAACTATACCAAGGTATGCCATTTATAGTACTAGTACTTCGGGTTGTTCCAGATGATAATTGCTTATCATTTGTCATTCTTCTTAAATATTTTGTATAAATTCATTTAGAGTATTCAAATGGGGTTTGTATTTTTAGAAATAACATTTCTTGGTTGCCATGGATACAGGAAAACCGCCGTTTAAATAAGATGTCTCATATGAATATAAATTGAGTCTATACGAGTGCACGATGACCTTGACACCGTACATACGGTTCTAGTAACTGTAGAGACAGATTTTACAGTCAGATATCGTCGCTTATCAACAAAAATCTCGTAACTGCATCTTGTTTTAAGCTGCAGTAACGAGATTTTTGTTGAATAACGACCATAATACTAAACCAGGGATAGGCGATGTAGAGTTTTAAATCTTGTGATGTCTAATGACATTATCGCTGTATCTCACACAAGAGACATTAATTGGGCCGTTCTTCGTGTTATGCTGTGTCATGCAGCAATATTGTACTTGTATGAATATTATTTCAGTCTATTTGAGTGCACGATACTGTACATACAGTCACTGTGGAGGAAGATTTTACTGTCAGATAAACTGCTAAACCAGGGTGAGGCATCCTAGTTTTGGTTGCCATGGAAACAGGAAACATCCGTTTACTTAACGCGTCTTATTACATGACTATAATTTCAGTCTATACGAGTGCACGATGACCTTGACACCGTACATACGGTCACTGTGGAGGAAGATTTTACAGTCAGATATACTGCTAAACCAGGGTGAGGTCATATAGAATTCTAACTCTTGTGAGAGACATTATAAAGTTTATCGAAACAAAAATATAGTATATTATGTTGGAATATCATAAGGGCATACATAGGGGAGTAAAAATCATGTCGATCTTATGGGGTGATTACTGTTAAAAAATATTACTATCTAAATAATTTCTATTGCATAGATACAATTTAGAAAATGCTAGTACATTTCATATATATAAATTTTTGGCTATTTTGATAAGAGATGGTTAAAGTTTATTTTTTTATTCATCTAAACTCAATGAGACGATTTCAATCCATTGAGTACCCATAATATAGGGTTTATTGAACAATAAATGAACAAGCCATATTTGTTGCTCTGATTAATTTGTTCTTCCATACAGATATGATCCTCACCAGGGTCTACGAAAAGTGACGCCAATCAACAAGTTTTCCAGTATAGGTAGGTTCTCAACATGTCTCATGGATGAATTAACCCTCTCCCTAACAAGACCTGATTTTGACGTTCAAAAAATAAAAAGATTTAAGAAGATATTGAGGCAAAAAAGAAGAAAATGCTGATAATCAGCATTTTCTCCTTTTGCCTCAATATTTTCTGACCTTCATTGCAAACAAATCCTATTTTATCCATATCTATTTTGTCGTCTGCAGCAGCTTTCAAATTGGAACACCCCATAATTTTGTCATTTTGGAAAGGGTTAACCCTTTTTCAAACGGCAAAATTTTAGGGTGATCATTCATATGGAATGGTCAACCTGTATATGTAGATTATTTTGTCGAAGGATATTCCAAATGAAGTTCATTTTGTCCTTCTAGATCAAATCCGAATATATTTGGCTGACCCGCTTTTATATTCATAGTAACATTTATGGGAACTGGACCTTGATAGTGAAACATTTGGTATCATCACTAAAATTCATTTCTGTTTGGACATAGATAATGCAATGCACCACACAACAATGCAAACTCTGACTGTCTCGATGCTGATCTGATCAAAAAGAAAAAAACCTTGCATGTCCATTACAACCCATTCGTATTATGTGCTCGGTTACAGTTGCGTTTTTAATTTCCTTAAGTATACTACTGATTTCATTTGGCATGGTGCAGGTTTAGTTTTAATTGTCTTTTCACATGAAATCAGCAATATTTATTTACTGACAGAATATCCCGAGATGAATACGTACGCCAGAGATGAACTGACTTTCTTGTACACGGATGATAAAGTGAAAAACGTCACGAGGCCGGAATATACGGTGGCTGGACCCTTACATCGACAAGTGAATGTATGTGCAACCGATTTCAGTTGTTTAACCCCTTACCAAACGACAAATTTTTAGAGTGATCCACTTCAAAAACTGACACAAATGACAAAATACGAGGGACGGTCGGAAAGTATTTGGACTTTTGACTAGTTCTCTAAAACCATTTAATTTTTTAACAAAATTCTTTCTACACTGTTTAAAGAAATTATCCATCTATGTCTATGCATTTTTGCCATCTTCGTAGGAGCTTTACTATTGCCACTATTAACCATGACGTAGACCCACTGTATTAGGTACTGTGTAACCACCGGTATCAAAGGCGCCCTGGTCTCAAATTTCTTCTCAGCAAGCATTTTCATCAGTTCTAGACACAAATAAAAGTCGTGTGGGGTAGGGCCTGGGCTATAAGAAGAGTAAAACAACTTTTGTCATGGGTGATATTTGATAATCTCCACTGTAGATGCGATGGTATGGGAGCGTGCGTAATCGTAAAGTAGTGAACATTTGTCTTTGCTAATCTGGGACGCGTTTACTTCAGCATTTTATTCTTTGTTTTTTTTCTGGATTACTTCAGAATTGTACTTAGCAATGACAGTTTTTACCATTTGACATGAAATGACTAACTATCAGACCTCGTGAATCCACAAAAGCAACAAACATGACTACCAGCCGAATGTAAAAGCTTAATCTATTCAGAGGTGGGGAACCAGCTCGTTTCTATGACTGCCGTGACTGAGTTTTTATACCAAGTTCGGAATTATGAACCATTATTCAATCTTCAGTGATAATTTAGTTCAAAAACTTAAATTCTTCGGGATTAAAATGACTAGACTGTTCTTTTGTTTTGGCTACCCTTGTTGTTCCTCTAACAAATAGCCTATGGTACATAAACCCCTATCACATAAAAGTGGACAGAATATTGCATATATTCAACTTTCTTTGAAAATAAACTGACCACATTATTGGCAAATGGATGTAGATTTCACCAATATATAATGTGTTTATACAGCTGCAAATGGAGAGACAGCAGCACGAAAAGTCCAACTACTTTCCGACCGTCCCTCGTAGAAGTTATTAAAGTTAGAATTTGGGTGAAATATGACAGAGAAAATATTGAGACAAAAGGAGAAACTGCTGGTTACCAGCAGTTTCTTCTTTTGTCTCAATGTTTTCCCAAGCCATTTCTATTAGGGACGCCAACACCAGGTCTTGTTTGGGAAAGGGTTAAATTATCGTAGAAATATTGAACCCTTTCCAAAATGGCAAATTTTCAAAATTTTCATTTCAAAATCTGCTGCAGATGACAAATGGACCTTGTTTAGGATAGAATTGGTGTACAATATAGCACAGAAAATATTAAGACAAAAGGAGAAACTGCCGGTTATTAGCAGTTTCTTTTTTGTTTCAATGTTTTCCTAAGCCTTTTCTATAAGGGACGTCAAAACAAGGTCTTGTTTGGGAAAGCGATAAGCGACGAACACTAATGACAAGTTTGTCATATGGCAATTTTAGAAATGAAATGGGTTATGCAATCAATCAAATAATCAATTAATCAGTCAATTAATCAATCAGTCATTTAATCAATTAATCAATCGATCGTTCGATTGACATCTCTTATGAAATGATTGGATATTATTGAGATAGAAGACGAAAATACTGATATTCAACATTTCACGTTTGCTTCGATATTGTCGGCATCTTATTTCACTCAAACTCTAGTAATATCAACATCCATTTCGTCATCTGCAACAGCTTGGTGAAAATTGGACAAATCTAAATTTTTGCAGTTTGGGAAATTACCGGTATTTTACAGAGATCTCTTGATTGGGGGAAGTTTTCTGGTCCAATTCTATGACCACTCAATCAAATAAACAACAACTCACAAGTAATAAATCAATTAATCAATAGATCAGCTACGGAAGCATGAATACAGAAATGTAATGTCCGAGGAGCTAACACAATGTATACGTGGTAACTTGACTTGTGCTGGAAAAACTAAAACGATGAACAATTAATCAGTCAATAAATCAATTATTGATTTAGTAATCAATCAATTGATTAAAAGATCTTTTATTTCATCTAGCTACGGAAGCATGAATACAGAAATGTAACGTCCGAGGAGCTGACACAGTTTATACGTGGTAACCTGACTTGTGCTGGCAAAACCAAAGGCAGAAGTAAGAGCTTGTGTAATTGTTTCCTTCAAACTCATACCCATTTAACTTTATTATAAACTTTTTCCGAAACAGGCCCCGCTTTTGACGTCTCGATGACAGAAAATTGTGAATACATTTTGAGATCATAAGAAAACGCTTATAGCCAACATTTTCTCTCGGTGTGCCTAAGCTACACAACATCTACTTTCTAAATTTTCTTAACCCTTTCCCAAATGACAAAAATTTGGGGTGGTCCAAATTCAAAGCTGTTACAGACGACAAAATAGAGGTTGAAAAAGATTGAAATTGTGCAAATTGTAGCACAGAAAATATTGAGGCAAAAGGAGAAACTGCTGGTTATGAGCAGTTTCTTCTTTTGTCTCAATGTTTTCCCTAGCCATAGCTATTAGGGAGGTCAAAACCAGGTCTTGTTTGGGAAAGGGTTAAACTTGCAATATCTTCTACGAGGAGACACAATCACGGCGGGGAATCGTGTGACTCGACATTTTCTATAATTTCAAGAATACGTGACCAATTCTTTTAAAAAAAAGTTTATGGAGAACATGCTAAATTTTATTTCCTTGCCAATAAATTTTTTCCCGCGTGTTGTTTAAAAGATCTAGGATATTTTTGGTGACAATTTTGAGAAGAAATAGTGTTTTGATTTTTGGAGTTATCATCGCGTGTTATATATCAAATTAATCTACAGGAAAAACGTATTTTTAAATACAATGTGAATATCCACTAAATTTTATAGAACAAAATTAAGAGCGTCGCAAATTATCAATTGCGTTGAAAAAGACGTCATTTTACACCACGGGGACATTTTAAGTGACAATTTTAAAATTTTACATTTTTCGGAACTTTACAATCAAAATACGGAAACAAAATTTAACAATATAAAACTTCGATAAAAACGTATTTTTAAAATATTTTTTTTGTTATAAAATTTTGTATGTGCATGAAATTATGAATCGCCAAAAATTTCATATACATTTTTTCATGATCATGGGACATTTTTTGTGTTTTTCTTTTTTCCATATTTCTAATTCATTTTTCCTGACATGATCTATAAAGAATTTATATCACAACCACCGGTAATGACGTGAAATAAGTTGAAAAGACGAATAAGGTTATTTTTCCCGCGATTTACAGAGACCGAATGTGAAAACAAGCTAGGGGTTGAACAACTTGTTACGCGGGACATCGAAATTTTAAACGTTTCATTTCTTTCCTGTCGCTGTATTCAGTGTGCCATTTACACAAAAACAAAAATTAATCACAAAAATGTGTGCCGCTTTCCATTACCTTTCGTTTGATATATAACAATGACACCAAAATAGAACGGTAATTTTCTGTCAACAGTTTTAAAACGCAACTACACCAAATTTTTGAAAGTGGTAGGAGTATTTGACGTTACGTCTCAGCAAATCGCCGACATTTCCCCTTTCTCTGTCCCAAACTTCAAATCGGTAATGTATTGAAATAATTGTTGAAAATTATGGAAATATTTTACCACGTGCTTCCCCGGCGTGACACCGGATAAGTCTAAAATTGTGCTGTTTCGACAAGAAGTAGGTGTTTGTTAAATTATCGTCCGATTAAGTAATAAAAGACCTGTAAGTGCTGTGAGTACTTTAAATGATTTTTGCAGATTGATTTTTCAAAATTATTTCTGAAAATGCAACCACTAAGTAGGCCTACAATATACCCGGTACTCAATGTTTTCCATGAAAAAAAACGCGTGTTCATACTTTTTGGAAAGTTCCCAAATGTATATAGATTCTCGACTTCCTGGATTTTTAAGTTAGGTTTAAAAGGGGATATAAAACATATATATATGACCATGTTAACGGCCTTATAAAAGTCGTGTCGACCTATTTCAAAAGTAACACAAATAAATATATCCTCACAAAAAGTTAAGCAACAAAAGTAATTCTCTCAATATTCTTTCATACACGCGGAAATTTTTGCACAGATTTGTTATTCGCACAGCCATATCTATGCTTAAACACACTTAAAAGAATACTGAATGTTATCGTGTCCAATAACAGCTATCACGTGATTAGAACACACTCACTCCCAAAACATGCATGCAAAATGTGTCGCATATACGGATTTCAAACTTGGCATTAGCTCCGTATGTGCTTAAAACGCGTCAATTTGACAACTTTGATGTCATCAACATTTGAATCATGCCAATACGTCACTTGACTCCAAATGAAGTGGCTCAAATTGTTGGAATTCTACAGGGTGGGGCAACCAAGACTGCTGCTGCCATTCACTTTAAATTTCATCGCAGTATTGACTGAAGAGCAATATACCTGATACAATCAAACTGGACAGATGTCAGAGAGACCACGTTAAGGTCGTCTAAGAGTAACAACACCTTGTGAAGACCGTTATGTTGCAACCTCAGTCCGAAGGAACTGGCTTACAACGGCCAGATCGATGGAAAATGACATTCAGAGGGTGTCAAGAAACAGACTTTCCATCCAAATCGTGAGGAACATGTTTCACACAGAAGGTCTAAGGTCCAGGATACCACTTCAACGGATCCAACTTCCCCCAAAACATCGACGGCAAAGATAAATATTGGAACATCAACATCAAAACTAAGGGTCACTCGTTGGCGTCACAAACTCTTAACTGACTCGTCAAGATTCTGCCTCGATTCTAATGCTGGCATGACACATGTGTGGAGAAACGGTAATGAACGGTTTGCCGACTGTAACATCGCTGAACACGACCAATATGGACGTGGGAGTTTGATTGTCTGGAGAGTCATCAGTGTTTGCCACAGAACAGAGCTGGTTGTCATCAGACGAGGTTTAGTGAATGGTGTAAGGTGCATTTACGAGATCGTCATGCCTGTTATCATCCTTCTGGCACAGTAAACAGATCTAACTGTTATGTTAATGGATGGTAATGCCCGTCCCTATCGTTCTGGAATTGTGACTGAAGTTCTGTGGACCAACAACATCAGACATATAGACTGGCCTGCTACGTCTCTAGACCTTAATTCGATAGAACATACATAGGACATTCTTTGAGGGCGTGTCTATGGTCAGCATGTTCGCCCACAGACACTGGATGAACTGCAACAGGTCCTGCAGGAAGAATGGAGGGTCAATCCTCAACGGACATTAGACAGACAAATCTGCTTGATGTCAAAGTGTGTTCGGGCGTGTGTTGAACATCGTAGGGGTCATACCAGGTACTTGATGCTCGATCATGGCCTGTAGTGGCCGGAAAACAACTTTTTACACATTCTGAACTGCTGGCGAGTGACGTTTTGCACCATTGTTTCGTCGGGACGGTTTTTGAGGATCTGTAACTTTGTTATTGTTTGATTATTTTCCCAATCATTTAGCATAATTTGTGTAATAAGACCCCAACTTTGTATTGTATAAAACATAGATCATTAGATGTGATAGAACACATTTGAGAAAGAAAAGCATCTTTGTTGCTTAACTTTTTGTGAGGAGTATATCAAGAAAAACTGTTTGTCAAAACGTGACATGTTGGATTTTATTACGTTGACTCAAAGACCAGCAAGCGTTTTATTTTTATTTATTACACCACTAAATAGCCATATTTCGGAACAGAAATTTGCTTAATTGCAAGTTCAAATGTCGATATTGAAAACGAAATGGACAATTTAACCTTTTCTCAAACAAAACCTGGGTTTGGCAGGTGAAAAGGGCTTGAAAAAACATCGAGGCAAAAGAAGAACACTCTGATAAACATCATTTTCTTCTTTCGTCTAAATATTTTTGTGGTGTATTTCACATATATCCTATCTTTTTCAATATGTGATATTCAATGCAGTCAGCTCTCAATTAAGCCATTCCCATACATTGACGCTAATTTACTCCCTACAAGATCATGGCTTTGGAAATATTTTGTGAAATGAAGAAATTGCTTGTGACAAGCAATTTCTTCATTTCCCACACGTTTTCTACCCAAAAAGGCCAAAGAAATGGAAAACTCAATTCACCTGAAATTGTCGGCTGCAACATCTTTGATTTTGGACAGGTTTAAACTTTAGCCGTTTGGTAATGGGTTAAGGAAATCTACATTCTGCCGTTTGTGAAAGGGTTAACCCATTACCAAACAACAAAATTTTAGGGCGGTCCAAATTGAAAGATCCTGCAGACGACCATTTCAAGTGAACAGAATTTTTAAATTTTAGGTCTTTTTCGATGGAAAACAATAGTGGGAAATGAAGAAATTGCTTGTCACAAGCAATTTCTTCATTTTCCACATTGTTTTCCAAAGCCAATTTCTTGTGGGGAGTCAAAAAGAGTCACTGTGTGGTAATGGGTTAAAGGCTGGGGCCTCATTGAACTCCTATTGATTTATTGACCAATAGAAAAAGAGCGACCTCACCAATCATTTTTATGCCAATAAACTTTTTCGTTTTATTTGTGTACGTCTGACTTACTGTTTTATTATTCTTTTATCTATTCATCTAAAAACAGGTCATTATCGATTATCAAAAAATACGAATCGTTTTTTTTTTTTTTTTTTTTTTTTTTTTTTTTTTTTTTTTTTTTTTTTTTTTTTTTTTAATTCCTTTTCTCAAACGACCGAAAAAGAAAATTTGGTAAATCAATTAATGGGTTTCTTTTTTCAGATTCTTGCTCAGTTGATTTTGCGAAATGTGTCTATTTCATTAAACATTATGAAGGAAATGGCAAAAATATTTGTCAGTATAGTATTTTCTCTCAATGTTATCAAAAGTCTTCTAATGTATGTACTTTAAAACTAGTGTTTGTTTGGGTAAGGATTAATCTAAGAAATAAAAAACGAAAAATAAACCACGTTACTACAACTTGTTTAAAGCTGTGGTTAAGGTAGTCAACCCATAATGAGCTTCGTGCGACGTCAGAACTATGCCGACGATGTCGAAAATATTCGGGAGTAGAACTTTCCACCGCCGAATTTTTACAACCGCGTCCTAATAGATTCGGACACGTAACGACGCAGCTCGAAAAAATCCGATGTCTTATGAATTTCAAAATGGCCACATTACGGGTATTCTACCTTAAAATGTTGTTGAACAAAAACGACGATATTTCGTATAAATTTTCAGTGTATTTTGTTTTTATTTTCAGCGGGTACACTCGATGCTAGCCGATGTTTCCACAATATAGTGGTCATGCTTGAGTACCTCACCCTGGACAGTCTGGAGTCGCTGGTTCGAGCCTACGTCAGGCCGGGAAGGTCCAGAATATTGTAAGTTTCAGACTTTCATGTGTGTGTTTAAACTGTCGAAATTTCGAAATGTAAATTATCAAATCCTGAGTTGTCAATACTCATTGAAACCGTCACGTCGAGACTATGAGTTGGCTACTTATAACATAGAGTAAGGAAGTTAGGAATTAAAGTAACAAAGTTAGGATGCTTTTACGACCACCTATCATAATATTGTTCTGAAACCCTAATGGCTATTAAGAATCAAGGTATCCAAATTTTGTGTTTGTCCGATATCTACGTTTTTCCATGGTAACTATGATCAGACTAAATTTCAAAATAATGAAAATATAAATGTTACAGGCTAAATAGATAATTTATCAAGTATGCTATCGAGTAGAATTTAGTTACTTGAAATTACGATTTTGTAGTTGTTGCTTTTTTTTAAAATGACAATAGGTGACATTTTTGATTTAGTTTGATACATCTCGTAGTTATTAAGAATTTAAGCATTGCAACTCCTCATTAACTACAAAACACTTCGTGTATCTTTGGGCGTGATCCGTTGCAATGTAAATTGACGATGGAATCCCTCGCCAATTTGTGTTGCCATGAATGATGCCCAAAATCCTCGAGGGCATCTCTTGTTGATTTCCGTTATTATGTAGACGGCACACGAAGATGTACGAAGTGTTTCGTTGGTAATGCTGGGTTGTAATATTCGATGTAAATTGAAACTTATTCAGGTTCAAAGCCAGAATAGCTGACGCATATACCATCGTTGACGCTCTGACAGCTCTAAATAGACCAGAGGCGCAAACAATCATCGTGGATGAAATATTAATGGCGCCCCAGCCGGACGCTATGTTGATCAACAGAGCTCTTACGTCATTGGTGGACTTGAAACAGAAACCACTTCCGGTAAGGGGAAACTGAAGAAAACTCATCACCATTAGAGTATATGCATATCTCAAAACTCTACCCTCATATCAAAAAATAATAAGTGAATAAATTGAAATTCCATCGAGACATGGAATGAAGATTTAACATTCTGTCCTATTTGTTCATATGTCATAATAGCGTATCATGGGCATTAATTGCGAAATAGAAATAAATATGTCTATGTATAGAGCTAGATCGACATTTTAAATCAGTTGGTGAGTTATAAAAATAATAGTTTCGATCGTATAAGTTAAGACTTGTACATTTTATTTACTGAGATCATAATGCAAAGTCTCGACCACCCTAGATGGACGAAATTACCTATATTTTGTGAACCAATAAATAGTATTGAAATACCTTAAGTGAATATCGACAAACACTTTGAATCAGGTAATAAATATGTAATGAAAATCGCAAATCAAAGATATATCAATATCATAAAGCAAAGAAATGATAAATAAATCTAGTCTTACATCTCAAAAAATTGGTCTCATTTAATATGGCGAACTTTGTCTGTCTGCATACTTAGCTAGTGGAAACTTTTCCTAAATTATACAGCGGCTTCAACAGGGTGTTTAATCATGTGATACAACAATTTCAGAAATTCGTCAATAATTTTGTTAATACGAGACCGATTTTAATTCGGTTTGAAGCAGAGAGGGTGGACAGACGCCATACATTAGACAGACGTATAAAGGATTTTTGAAAATAATCGGCTGATAAAAAGCTATTGCAATTCAACCAAATTTTGGTTGATCTTCAATAACTTTTTATCAGTAGATTTTTCAAAAATCTACCACGTCATGCTAATTCCGGTCATTTTTTCAGACTCTCTGCTTAAAACCGAATTCAAAATGGTCAAGTATTAACAAAAATAATATAAGTACGATTTTCTGCAATTCTGAGTTATGTAATGTCCCACTGTGGTCAACATATCTGGTTTACATGCTCTGTCATACCCGTATTCCCAAAATTTTGAACTCATAAATCTACATACATTAGCAGTTTAGCACCTGATGCAACAAGATTGACGGACAAACAAGTTTCTGTCAGATGTTATCTAAAAGGTCCATCGCATTCAACAGATCTTTGACATTTTCACGCATTCTCTGTTTCAAGGTGGGTTCACATTGACGAATTTTCTTACGATTCCTTACGAATTGGACATTCGTAATCACATTTCCGATAAGTTCACGTATTGTAACGATTTGAGCGAATTTAACGGACGGTTTACGTATTTCTACGACTAGTTTACGGACTGTTTACGGATTATTTACGAATCAATAGGAGTATTGCCGACTTAGTTACGAATGTTTACGAGTCCTTTGTTATTATTTTGTTGTTGTTGTTGTAAGAAAGACAACCTCGTTTTTGAAAATCTGACATTCGACAAGACGATATGACTTGCGAACGAAATAAGCTTGGGTTTTACCAACAATTTCTTCAAAACCATCAACCATTTCCCAAACAAGACCTAGTTTTGACGTCCCATGATTTGGGAAAATATTGAGAGAAAAGAATAAATTGCTGATAATCAGCAATGCAATTCTTTCTGTCCACTCAGAATTTTCTATTCAATACCATACAAAGTTTACACTTCTTACATCAATAATTGTTTTGTCTGTAACTCCTTTCAAATCGAAACAACAAAAAATATTGCCGTTTGGGAAAGAAAACTTTAATTGCTTCTACCTGAATAACCCATACTACCGTATTGTGTCATTTATGACCCCAGACATATATGTATGAATGCTTTATTCAAAGTTGTTCTCCGATGCACGTTTACTTTTTTTTTTACTTTTTCAATCTTATATTCGTGGATAATAAATCAATTTTTCTTGAACATCGAACAACTTATCGTCAATTTTTGTGATGGGATAAAAAAAAAATGACCCCAGTGCATATAAACACATTGAAAAAAAGGGCTCTTAGTCCTCATTTTATTGCAAATTCAATTGGAAATCGTTTGACGTTTAGCAAAACATTAAACAATATTTCCTCTATCATAGATTATATTTGTCATCAATTTTGAATCGAAGTATAGCATATGAGCAATGATTTCGAAAAAGTGTACTTATATCATATAAGATAAATATTTATCATCTTATGCCTCTGCATATTCATAAGGTCTGACCAGGACCCACACTGCCCTCTCGCAGCTTCTCCATCAAACATAACCCTCATTAGGTCCTTTGGGGAGCCTGATCTGTTTTAGTATCATTCTAGGAATCTCATATCACAATTGCCCTTTTTTAAACATCCCGGCTCGTTTATATTCGTAAACTTGCCGTATTATATTCGTGAATCACTTACGGGTGATTTGCGATTAATTAAGAGTCATTTACGATTGAATAACGGAACATTTAATCCGTGGACATTCGTGAGAAAATTTTCAACATGTCAAAAAATGTCCCCGTATGAGCACGAATCACTAAGAATAGCACCGATTCATTGCGAGTTGTTTACGAATGCATAAGAGTTGTTTACGAATACTTGCGGTTAGATACGATAGAACTTTCCGAATGGGCCACTAAAAACGAAATCTATGAATATGCACGATTTCCTTACTATGTCTATTATATTTTTGGTTGTAAATAATAAGATATAATCTCCATATCATCATCAAGCAGCTGACATTGAGAAATAAAGCATTTTATACTTACGAGTTATTTACGGATGCCAGCGTATTGTTTACGAATGTTCACAGATGGCCTACGAATGTCCAATTCGTAAGGATTCGTAAGGAAAATTCGTTAGTGTGAACCTACCTTCAAACAAAATTAAAATCAAACACGTATTAAATTAGCAGAATCATTGAAGACTTTCTGCAAGTGCTGCTGCTGCAGTTGTTTTTGTTGTTGTTGTTGTTATCGTTGGTGGTGGTTGTGCGTTCGGATATCCTCGGATAATGTCGACCAAACATCGAATCATCGACTCGGATGTGTGTGTATGAAGAAATCTTAAAAAAATTGGATTTCTTAGCCGGAAGTAGCTACGCTTCATAAAGTAGTTTTCGAGGTCAACCAAATGCACAACCATGGCAACTTGCGGGACTTGCAGGTTGTAATCATTCTAAAAAGAGAGGACACTGGAACTGCAAACAATGTATTTCAGTATCATTGTCGTGTCATTGTTGACATTAGTCACAGACGAGCGTTTTGAATTGTTGTTCTATTCTATTCTATTCATAGTCTGAAAGTAGTTCTACGAGATGCATCCAAGGTATGATTGGATAGAGTTGTCCTTGTTGATCCAATTGGGTGGTTGTGATGGTGGTGTTAGGCCTATATCACGTGATTGCTCGTCGTGCTACACATGAAAAAGTGTTACTACTGATCGAAAGTGGTGTATCTCATCCCTTAGAAAATTAGAAGAACATTTTCTTTTCTTCTTTGAAATTTTCAACAAAACCTTGTTTTTACAAAGATTTCAAAACATTCCAGGTTTTAGTCAACGCACTAATCGATCTGTCGTTTGGTGGTCAATTCGTATCAACTGATAAACGAGCCAAAGGTTTAAAACAGTCCATCTATTTGACGCTGGGATCGGTTGTCCAAACTATGACGTCATACGGCGACACGGAAACTGCCGAGCACGTCACAGAAATGTTTCACAAGGAACTTGGACTTCATGGTATGATATGATTATGTGTATTCTAAAAAAAGACCCTAATGAATTTCACGCGACGTCGGAATTATTCGGGCGATGTCGTAAACATATGTGGATGTTGAATTTAACGTCAGAAGTGGATTTTTTCTCGTTTATTACATAATTTTTTTGAAAGACTAAGTAGTTACTTAAGTGAATAACTACAACTAAGTCCTACTAGGGGACATCTTGTAGGGGGCCTAAATAGATCTACACGTACATTGAAATAGCTACATGACAATTCCTTAAAATACGAGGCTGCCAAAGACTTGTGCGATTTCAAACGACGTAATTTATTAATACCACGGTTTGACAAAAAATAGCGTAATTTACAAGCTTGGTTACTTTCAATTTTTTATCATAAGTATATATATATATGATTACATCGTATATTCATTAGTGATTGAGATTCGTCGTTATAAATAATGTCTTTTACGTGATAAATATCACAGTATTTTTGCCAAGCATCTGTTGATAAAATCGAGGGACAATATGCTGACTCATTGTATAAATATTAACCCATTCATTAAACTGGAAACACAATCTTAATATTGACCCCTGTCAGATTTTTTTTTATTTTTGAAATTCTGTTTCAAAAATGAATTATCTGGCAGGGATCGATCTTATTATTTCCTGTGTACTTGCCAGATCCGTGGGAGTACCGGAGAAAACGTGAGACGATGACAGAGGCGGATCAGATCCGTATTGACATGGAGAAGGTCGTGTTCCTGGAATCCCTTGGCAACGCCGGAATGATGACGTCATATGAGTACATCGTATCTCACGTTAATTCTACCAACTCTCAGTGGGTGAAGCGAGCCGGGGTCCATGCTCTTCGTAAATACAAAACAGATGACGTAAGTTTTTTTAGTCCTTATTTAATTCAAAACTTTCTCGTGGAACGTTATATATGTTAAATTGTGCTTCTCATGTATCATGTTAAGTTTTTTTATATTTGAGTAATTGGGCCCTTTTGGGCTGTGACTTTTTTCCGTCTGAAGACAGCCTACATACCGTATGGAAACTCTTATTCATAGTAAACCTATCAAATTTCACAACAAGCAATCCTATTTGCCGAGACACGTGTCTCGTCCAATCAAATGGATTATGATGTATATAATTGAGATTTAGATAATCTATTAGAAAATGATGGTGAAAATAGCATGGACTTTCATTACATACTAGCATGATAACGTCATGGGACTAATTAATGTCAACGCTACACTCTCGTGGTAATTGTCACTGGTGATATCCACGTAGGTACTACATGCTTTCCTCAAACAAAAATATCCTTTCGGTTTGAAGTATGTTTTTGCGAATTTAGAGACGTACTCAACCGACCTTACACTTTAACCCACGATCACTGGGTCTCAAGTCGATTGTTAACAATTCGCGCCTTCGGCAGCCACAGCACTTTGGCTTTCAACACTCCCGTGTACCCATTTAAACACCCGAGCGAAGAGGGGCAACGTGGGGTAATTTTTTTGCTAAAAAAAAAGTCACGTGGCACCGGCGGAATTTGGACCAAGGATCCTTCGATCCCAAAGCCCGCGTCCTCCAACTAGACCACGGCTTCCCACAGTGGTGTGTATGTTTTATTATTTTCTAAGTCCAAAACTTTATTTTCTATGGGCATTAAAAACTTTCCTATGAAATACTTTTCAGTCATGTCAAGTTCTGCACGATGTGGCCAGAAAAGACGAACACGATACTGTCCGCTATGAGGCCATGTTACAGTTCCAGGCCCACCCCCTGTCAAATACCAAAAAGTGAGTATCTCTTCATAAGCCGAGATCTGGAAAACGGGTCTTTCGTTTATCTGTAATTTTATTGATATGTCCATACTTTGATACTTTATGCTCCTTGCCAAAAGCATGGTGAAGATATTTCAAATTTTTGGTAGATCTACATGTATGCAATTTATGGTAGATCTACTGTTATATGGATGAAATTTATGGTACATGAATGATTTATTTTCTCCACTTCTACAGATTTTATGGTTAGAGTCGTTTGATGATGATACTCATTGCACTTAACGCACAACAGAAATAAATACCGTCGAATTAACCAATTCCCACAAAATGACGTCTTTCGACGGCCTACAAGACAATTAATGACGTCAAGATGCGTCATTATATTGGAATAAATTGACACTATTTGTATTTTTTAGTTGGGGAGACAGTACGGAGACTGATCTACGAGAGAGAAGAGGCGCGTTCTTTAGAGCGAGATTTTTTTTAAGATTTCTTAATTATAAGCGAGGTGTTCCGAATGTTCCATACTTCATACAAATGAGGTCATTATGATGTCATTTGTATGAAGTGTGGAGCATTCGGAACTCGGCAGTTTATGAATCATGGAGCAATCGGAACAACTCGGTCAATTCTCTCCCATATAGATTCTGCAAATTTTACCGAGGGATTCCGAAAGAAGTATAGAGACGTAACGTCAACTACTGGTACTCATTCAGAAAATGCACCGTGCGTGGTGAATTAGTATCGATAACAGCTCTTGTTTTAGAAAATACCACTTTGTGTTATGTATCAAAATGAAGCTTATAAAATAAGGATTCAGATGATATAATAATAAAACGGGAGTGCTTTGTTCCTAGCATTTCCGAGCAATCAGAATTTGTAAAACAACGTTATTTCACAATGTCCCCGCGTAACAACGCGTTACATATTCTCGTACAAAACATTGATTTATTTCAACGCGGATAGCAGCAAACGTCAGATTTTCATGCAGACATTTGCAATGACTCTTCCCGTTACAGTCGTTGTGATTTTTCGAAGTAGAAAGCTTTTGTTGTAAAGTTATAGAGTTTTCGAGAAAAGCGCTAAATGTGTCCCCTTTAGTAAAACAGAATTTATTAAATCGAGAGAAAGACAGAAATTCGCAATGAAAAATGCAGCCATCAGAAATTTATTCTCGGAACTTATTTGTAAGTATTTTTTCTATCGAAAGGTAAAATGAAAATTGATGCTTATGAGCGAGGTAAAATAAAGTTTTGAATGAAACGGATAATTTTGACAATGTCCGCCGACGTTCATTTTCAGTTTTAACTTCGCATTGAGAATTTTCTTTTGTGACTGTTGTGGTTTATCGACGGAGAATTTCTTTGAAAATACATTCCTAAATGCATATTTCTATATGCTATCATATAATGTGTAGTACTTGCAATATTGTTAAAGTAACAAATAATAAGCGTATTCGAAAAAGTTATGACAAAAATGTCCGCATGCGAAAATCGCGACGTTTTGAAAATGTAAAATTACGTTTAACTAAGAATTCCGACTGAATAAATTTGTTGCTGAAATTCCGATTCAGATCACCTAAATGTAAATTTAATTTCCAGTTAATGTGTAGAATTTCGCATCATTCGATACATAACTCATTTCACAATTAAAGAATACCTGTGTCGCATTGTGTAAGAAAAATGACGTAAAAAAACGTAAAATGGAGTAAATTTTAGTAAATTTCCGAGTTTTAACTCGAAAATCTAAATCAAATCCTGCATATCTTTTCTATGATTGTTATATAGAATGTGAGTAAATTTATTATTAAATATCTAGTTAAAATGTTAAGATGTGTCGGCTAGATATTCTTTCAAAATATCAAAAACACTGTGTCGAAAGCGATTTCGAAAACACAACGATTTTCCGACGTAACGTTATATTATGACGTTGCACGTTCACTTTCATGTTCGTTTATTAAAGTCGTTTGTTTATAAATTTACATTTCCCCGCCTTGAAATATTTAATATATTTGTCCGATTTCAAAATTCGTGCAATTGACAAAATTAGTGATAAAGCCAACAAGCAAACAAAAACAAACAATACGCTCTGTAAAATGCTATAACACATTAAATATGTGAAAACAACTATGATAACCATTATCTCCTTTTCTCACAAAGTTTTTTCAAAAAAAAAATATGATGAACGGGCACCTTAAAATGTATAGTCAGGAAAAGTGAGAACACATTTTAGTCATCCGAAGATTTTTGAATTTGGATCAGACTGAAATATTGTTGGTATCGTTTACTTTTGCTATCATGTTATACCTCACTAGAATTGACTGGCAGAGCAGCCCATGCTAATCGAATGGAATGCTCTGCCAGGTCAATTCTCGTCCGCTAAAGTCTACATAAAATCATGATCTTTATAATACCGATAATTCTGAATGAAATACGTCAGTCACCTGGGTTTTTTTTTTTCGCATTCATTTTCTGTTTAACCCAGTCACAACTACTGAAAACTACGTGTAATTCCAGCTTTTGGGGCGGTATTTAAAATGAATAATGAAATGGAATACCGGTAACATGACAATCATTAGAATTTCTGTGGAGTTTCGGTACGATGTTATACCAGGGAAAAGTTTTACATAATGAATAAATGATGATTAACTGCGTATTAACAAAACCTTCCTCTTCTAAACCGAATATAATTCTCATTACAAACAATCTCTAGTGGACAAAAACCGACTGATAAACAGAAGATATAAAGCGGTTAACGTTAAAAGCATTTTGACGTCGTGTTACGCTTATGAGTACCAGTAGCTGACGTCGCGTCAGAGCAATGGCGGCTCGCATTGATCGTCTTAAAAATCTTGCACAAAAGAGTGTTTTATCCTAAAATTTCCTAAGAAATCTCAAGATATCTCAAGAAATCTCGCTCTAAAGAACGCGTCTAAGGTCTTTACTTGATGACTTTAACAAGGAGCACGACCTATTCCTCAATGCGCCTGGTGTTGACTGGAGAATGGTGTTGGGATCAGACGATATAGGGGCGTCATTCGGTGTCATTCGGTGTCATTCGGTGTCATCACGCACACTTATTTGAGCCAAGATCACGTTCATTATTTATTTATGTATTGTAGCTGGGGAGACAGTACAGAGACTGGTATACGAGAAAGAAGATCTTTACTTGACGACTTTAACAAGGAGTATAACCTGTTCCTTGAGGCGCCCGGTGTTGACTGGAGAATGGTTTTGGGATCAGAGGATATAGGAGCGTCATTTGGCGTCATCAAGCAAACTTATTTGAGTAAAGATCACGTTCATTATTTATTTGTGACCCGTCACGCTAAAAGGGACCTTGTCGGACCTTGTCGGATGTGTGAAAAATATCGACCCTAGTCAGTCTGCGCAGTCCGCGCAGCCAGACTAGGGCCGACACTTTTCACTTGTAATTTTCTAAATCCCGAATGGTTTCCCTATCTTGCTATAATTATGTTCATTTATCGCATACGGGATCTTGTTGATCTGTGCTGAGTCAGACAAGTTTGTCAAAATTTGGACTTTTGGGGTTCGGATAAGGTCCCTTTTAGCGTGACGGGTCACATTTATGTATTCTAGCTGGGGAGACAGTACGGAGACTGGTCTTCGAGAGAGAAGGTCTTTACTTGACGACTTTAACAAGGAGTATAACCTGTTCCTCGAGGCACCTGGTGTTGACTGGAGAATGGTGTTGGGATCAGAGGATATAGGAGCGTCATTCGGAGTTATCGTTGAAAACTTACTCAAACTTAGAATATGTAAGGCACTGTTTTATATCTTTTCATAATAAGGTTGTTCTGTTCTTGTTTGTAATAGTGTCTCTTATGCATATTGAAATAAGCAGGCTTACAAAATGATACGCGAATGGTTGAAAGTTAATTCGATATTGATAGAACGCAGGCAACTCGTTTTTGGAAAAAAATAATGGATGTAGCAAAGACCAACAGACTATTCTGGAAACATATATAATTATGGTAGTAACATGCCAAGGTTTCTTTGTCTACTTTGAAATTCACATTTAGATGAAGAACTGTGACATGTAACATTAAAACGGACTCTCTGAGAAGTCTATAAAACTACTAATGTATAAGAACTGATCAAACGATAAACTGATCAAACGCAGCAGAACTCAAGTAGATGTCGCATTAAAGACGTTGACAGAAAGTACAAATAACAGAAACATTCTAGATGCATAAATTGTCATAAACTAAAAGTTTCGATCTTAGTCAGCCTGTGGAGTCCATGTAGATTGTCAAGAGTCGATATTTTACATGCTTTTATTAAGCGTAATGTTAGTTCAAATTTATTGCTGGCGACTGTTATATTATGTCGTTGTCGTTCTATGTTTGCAGCCCTGTTGGACGGTGAGATGGATATACGAGTACATGACGAGGCTTACGCCATTGTAAATATAGGCATGTTTGACTTGACGTACGAGTTCTTTGTGGCGCGAATATGTTTTAAATGTTATGCCGAATACTCGCTGCACATATTAAAGGTATAATTGTTTATCCGTTTGTTTTCATATTCCCAAAAAGACCTATGTATTTTCTCCTCAGTAGAGGAGGCTTTTGAAAACACTCAGTCAAAAGAAGACAGTGTCGGTGCTGGTTTTCTTGGTTTGGTACAAGTGCACGTGAAGTCGAAAACTGGTGTGATTTCGGCTGATAGAAGTGATTGTGAGAAATGATTGTGAGATGAAGTGTTAAATCGGTAGAATATGCACGCTTAGGAAGATGACCAAGTCCAAGACTTTTATTTGATTTTCAAACCATGTCCCAAACGTCAGCCGCACATCTTTGGGCAGTCTGTTTTACAGCATTTCTTTATGTTGCCTCAACATTTTCCCAATATTGTTATTTCAGAAACATCGGATGTTGTTCTAGAAAGGGTTAACAAAACATTTGTGAATAAAAAAAATGTCCAGAACTGTAACCGTTCTACTAAGTTGGTTTTCAACAGCTAGTGTGAAAATGATTTAATCCTCGCGGAAAATTAGACTCAATGAGAGTGAATGAGTTTAAAGCTGTAATTGTAACTTTGATAGCAAATGTGCCTATGGGTTTCAATAAGTATCTTCGTTCAACTGTATCCTCGTTTTATATTACAGGAGCTTGATATCGAGAAGGGGATTGCCCAAGTGAATAAGTTCATCAACATCGTTAAGGACGTTGTTAACACTATAGAGGATGCGGTGGAAACATTTAAAGAAATCTTGAACTCTGATTTCTCAATGAATAGACTTGTGGAAGAATTTGTGGCCGCTCTAGAGGAACTTCCAAATACGGTAAGGATTAATCTTGAAAAGAATATCATTTTCTTTCTGTTTTGATGCTTTCATAGAAGATGGTTTAAACGGAATGAATGTCAATATCTTTTTCCGGTCGTAATGTTGTTGCTTAAAGTAATTGCTTTCTTTTCAATGTCTTTCTTTCAACAGATTGTGGAGTTTGCCCATTATATGAGGGAAGCGGTTGAGAAACTACATCAGCTAAAAATGGAGAACCTACCGCCGTTCTTACATCCCGCAAAAACACTCGTAGATACCGTGTATGCAACGTACGATAAAGTCAGGGAAGACGTGATGTCATTCTACAACGTAAGTTATACGTAAATGTATATGAGCCGGGATCTGGAAAAACGTCCCTTATAGCAATTGAGACAGCCACATTTCAAGACCAGCCTGTGCCTAAGCGAAGACTGACATACACCGATGCTGCTCTTCTATGGTTGCTACATGTCACAAAGAAGCTATTAGAGAACAACATGGACCCTGATCAGACTGTGCGTATGCACAGGCTGGTCTGGATCCAGGTTGTTCTCAAATGCCATAAAGGACGTTTTTCCAGATCCTGGCTCATATGTATATATTAGCATTTTGCTTTTAATTCTTGACACTTGAATTCGGGAATATAATTGGTATATTAAAGACATGAAAAACCATCGATTATTACAGTACTATCATCCTTTCACCCATTCTTTTCCAACGGAGACCTGGGTTTTACGCCTTTAATAATAAAGGCTTGGGAATATATTCGGGCGATAAGAATTATGCACTTTGCAATCTGCAGCAGATATTAAAGGAGAACATCCTAAATTGCCACGTTTGTTTGGGACGTGGTTTAATTATATCTAAACATAACATATCTTTTACAGCATCAAGGTACAAAACTTTACAAGTACAACATTAGATATAACACCTGTACCGTAACCGTTATCATGGTGAGGAAAAGATCGATCTTGTTTCTATTTTGGGTTTCGTATTTTGGTTTTCTTTTGTGTTTACAACAGTAATTCTTTCCGTTTCAGATGATCGTAGAGTCCGTGCAGATCATCATACCCCAGGCCGCCGAGCAGATATTTGAGGCTATACAGGGAATCATTGACGGCTTTATGAATCTGTTTGTAGACCCCAAAACGTCCCTCTTCAAAATAGGGAAAGGGGCTCTAATGTGAGTTGTGCAAACACGTCCTTGTAGACGAAAACAATCGATTAACAAATCAAAAAGATAATTCACTAAATATTTTCTCTTTGACTCATTTACCAGACGGAAAAATAAATTCTAGACTGTTCAAAATTCAATGATATTCCAGACGACAATTTAAATTAGTTGGTCTATCTGCGTCGAAAACATTATGAGATACGAATAAATTGCTTGAAACAATCAATTTATTCATTTTGCACGATGTTTTCCAAAAAAATTACATTGAGGGGCATCAAAAGGCATCATTTTATGAAAATGGCTTAAGTAAGACGTGTACCTGTTTCTTTAATCCTTTCCCAGAAAACACAATTCCACAGAAGGGTGCAGCATGATGTTTGAATTGTATGATATGTTGATTAATAAACTTTAATAAATTATATTAAACAGTCATACCCGGTACAATATATTTGGAGTTAATAAATAAGCTGACAAGTACACAATGCCGAAAATGATTGGATAAGTAGGCCTAGACTTCAGAATACTGCTATATTTTGACGAGGCTATTGCGACGGACATGCCCTTTTCATTACGATTTGATCCCGCGAGTTTTAACCATTAAAACCCAAAATCCCAGTTTCGGATAAATTCTTTGTATTTTGCGGTATATCCTTTGTTTTTTCCCTGAATTAGTTTCTAATAATATGTATCTGATTACAGAAAGATATTTAGATAAAATCTAAAAGCTAAGTCTTAATTTTACTTTCAGATTTCATCTTTCACTTTTCTTTCAGAATATACATAAATACGCAGCAGCTTATAGATCAGCGAAACAAAATAATGGCCCATACATTTGTCAAAGATGGTAAGTATAGCTATAGTCCGTTTTTAAGCCTTGACATGCTTAATCAAAAACAGGCAGTATAAAATTAAGCCTGACTGCACTAATGTGTAAGCTGGTCTTATTCTGCTATGTCTGCCAAAGCGACCAGATTTTTCCAGAAACCGTATGACCAGGGTTAATTGTGCATGTGTTGGTTCGAAGACTGGTACAGTCACAATCAAAATTAGAATTAGTTAATATGAGTTCGATATCTAGTTGTATGCAAATAATGGAATACTGATATTTACATATATAAATTCTTGACCCTAACCGTTTATCTTGTCAGTTGGTATTATAATTGACAGGTTCCTTATGTTCGATAATACGAAAAAATCACAAATTATCCTTTAATTTGGTCGTCTTTCAGAGTTCCTGAAAGTGTTGTAGAAAACTTACTCACCAATTTCGAAATTTGTATGTGAGCTATTTCAATCACCAGTCGGCGTTTTACACGTCTAAGCAACCTGTGGACCTCAAATGTCTCCTGTTGCTGTTCAATGCCAATTTGTTTGGTAACCTCACTCTGGTATTAACCCTTTCCCAAACAAGACCTTGTTTTGACGTCCCTAATAGAAAAGCATTGGGAAAACATTGAAACAAAAGAAGAAACTGCTGATAACCAGCAGTTTCTCCTTTTGTCTCAATATTTTCTATGCCATATTTTACACAAATTCTACCTTTAATAACTTCCATTTTGTCATTTGTGGCAGTTTTCGAAGTGGATCACCCTAACATTTTGTTGTTTGGGAAAGGGTTAAGGTATCAATTAGATTGTTAATTTGCAGACCATCATACTCTTTAAATGCTACTTGTTTAGGAGACCATCACTCAGTTTGGCTAAGATGCATCATTTCATGTACGAGTACAATAAAAAACGTTCAAGTTTTGAATTGTGATGTTAACGATAAAAGGGTGTAGTAAGATTATTAGTAAAATGAAATGTATTGTTTACCTAAGTTCAATTAATAGTGGTTGCAATTTGTATACACGATCCATATCTTTGAAATGTTTTTTTTTCTGTGTATAGCCTCGCTGTTCTTATCTGGAATTGGGATTACTTCATGGCATTCTAAATTCTAGTAGACAAAAACAATGTATTTATTGCCCAACATGGTAGTCGAATATGGACCTAATATATCCAGGCAAATTATTACCAAAGGATATCGTCGCTTTTCAACAAAGACCTCGTAACTGCAGCTTGTTCTAAGCTTCAGTAAAGATGTGTTGTTAAAAAGCAGCGATATGGGGGATATCTGTTTCTTGTATTTGTGCTCTTTGAGATTTAAGGCATTATTTCTGACGAGCTATGGATGTTGATAATCAGCAATTTCTCCCTTTACCTATTTTTCTTGGGTTATATTATGCACACACCCCTCTTTGTTAACATCAGTTTGTTATCTCCAACAGCTTTCAAATTTGAATACTCTAAAACTGTGAACCTTGGAAAATAATTTTAAAGATAGATATTCAAATGAAAGTTTAATTATGTTGCACCTATAGGTTTAGGACCGTATTGGAATGACTTGGCTGGTCAGTTTGAGGACATTTTCGACTTGTTTATTTTCGCAACAACAACCATTGCTACAGAAGGACCAAAATGGGTAGCCGAGACCGTGAAGGAGGACGCGGCCGAATTTCTCACTAAAGGCAAAATTACCATGGTAAGTACACTGTTTGAGTTAATCAACCCATTCCAAAATAAGCCATGGTTTCTGATGTTCTGATAGTGGCCATTCATTTACATTCATAAAGACAATTACCCCTTTTACATCAATGTTTTAGTAGATTGTACATACATTGTATATTTATTTACACCCTGCTTTCGAAATGGAGTACCGTTTTTGGGAAGCAAATTTTGCAAAATTTGCTTTTCTTTGCAGCCGTGTTTCTCTGCACTTTACCTTTCTCTGCATACCACACAACATCTCCGGTCCTCCTCACTATAAATAGTTCTATTAAAAGGCAAAGACCAATAACAAGAACAACCTTTCGAATATTCAATATTGAATTCTATAGTTGTACATAAGATATTCAATTGTGTGACCGATGATAAAACATCCAATTAAACATGTGTTAAAAGAGGAGAAACGAGCACGTAGTAATTTGCTTTTATTACGGTTCAATAGCCAGTCCAATATCTTTCGTTGAAAATGGGTCAGCCAAATTTACTGAACTATGAAATATGCGACCCACTTCAAGCGCTAAAAATGGGAACTAGGACACGTCTATTTTTAGAAACTTTCTATGCCCAAATTCTTACAAGTTTTAACGCCCGAAACTATATTCGATAAGCCATGCATTTAATCGCGTTCACAATAATTGATTGATCAACTAAGTGGGTATTTTACGGTTAATGACATAGACATCTTGCCTAATAGGCCTTGCTAGTATTCGCGTGTAGCTAGGCATTTCAAAACGAAAGTAGAAATCTGGGAAACCATAATATGTGATGATATGCTCAAAATGCATAGAAATCAGACTAGCAACCCTTTCACCATTCGGCTTAAAAACGGTGTTAACTTTTTAATCTATAGATATAGATTTAGATGAATAGGCCTTCATAGAATCAAATTAATTTACATCGTTGGCATGTAAACCATTTCCCAAATAGCAACATTTCAGAGTGGTCAAAATTGAAAAAAAAGCCTTAGCAGACGACAAAATTAGTATATACCTAGATGAAATTAGAACTATTTGTACATAATACAAAAGACACTATCGAGGTTAAAATAGAAAGTTCTGATTATCAGCAGTTTCTTCTTTCATCCCAATATTCCCCCAAGTATTTTCTTTACGGGCTGCCAAACCCGGTCTTATTTGGGAAAGGGATAAAGTAGTGACGGAACACATGTTCTAGCAAGTAAGACATGTAGTTTTCAGAGATCAAATGCATTCTAATTAGGGTATAGACTCCTTTCATTTATGTTTAAGTCCGTACCCGCAGAACACTTCCGGTAATCGAGTCTTCTCTGATGAAAATTCGCTCGATGATACTTGTATGTCGCTATTTACAACGGAACGCCGTCCCAGTCAAACACAAAAGAAAATTCAGACACAGCGACATAACTTGTGTCGGAATTTTCTTTTGTTTTTGAATGGGACAGTGCTCTGATGTAAATAGCGACATCCAAACATCGAAGAGCGAATTTTCATCAGAGAAAACTCTAATTAACTTCCGGAGGCAAACAATGGGTTTATGGGAAATTAACATTGTATACATGTGAATTGTAACTAAAGCTAGTAACAAATCGACATTTTCACAACGAGGCTCCCCAAAAATGCGAAGAAATCAATGACGACGCACGTGCATTCAATATACAGCGATTAGCTTCGCATTGTTCATTGACTTGGTTGTGCCAAACACTAAACGTTTTGTTGATCTTAATTATGGGGATGAAAAACGGACCCTTTAAGTGTGACAGGGGTCCTTTGTTCAGGTGTGCAATTTGTGAATATCAAACATTTTAAATTCCCGATTTGTTTATGTCAAAGGGGGGTAATTCACAAATTGACAGATAAGACTTTTATATTAGAGCTTGATACAAGTGATAATAGAGATGTTTTGTGGGTTTTTTTTTTTTGGCAACCCGGATATGACCAATTCCGTAAAATAATGAATCGTTTATCGCGCACATGTTGCATTAGATGAAATTAGCTGTAAACGCATTAAGGGCCGTAACTCTGACATTAAAGGAGACAAAGCAATGAAATTTCGACAAAACGATTGCCGAATGCCTGGGAAATAACGTCAAAATTCAATCAGGCTTTTAGTTCGTTCGATACTTTTTCAGAAACAAGAAATCTTGCAGTGTAAAGTTTTCTCTTTTGTTCAGTATATTTTGCTGATATTGAACAGACATTATCCTTTTATAATGTATTTTGTAACTTTCTAAAGAATCAAATTCAATTAATTACTTTTATCCAACTCGGTGTAATTCATATTGCTAGTTAACAACTAGAAAGGCCTTTAGACATTATCAGCAAATTTGCTTCCCAACAGTACTTTCAGTACTTTGATTTTTTTAAGTAAAGAGCACATTATTTTAGCATATAGAAGTCTCTATGTTTTATTTTTTTATTTTATATGAGATAGCCAACATTTAAAAATAACAAACAAAAAACATTGATAAGTTTTATTTTCTGTTTTTCGTTTTTTATGTATAGGTAAGAAAAGTCTCTTTAAACTATACTTTTTTTTCGCAGACTGATGTCAAACGGCGAGTGATCGATGAAATACTAGAAATGCTGGAAATACTGAAAAAGCCGTTTGAAGGATTTCTGGACATGGGCGCCAAGTTCTTTGAACTGTTCAAACAGATCTTCGACATCGTGATGAAGATACGGGATGCATATGTTACCCTCAAAAATGCGTAAATACGTCCACTTATTAGTCTATATCTTGTGCCTGATTGTTGCTAAATGATATGAAGAAATTAATTTATAGATGATACTGTAATGAATTCAGAGTTTAACTTTTTAAAAGAAGAAAATCAAGTTAATGTGGTGTAAGATCTTATTCTACAACTAGGCTATCCGGACCGTCGGACGATATATCTAAAAGTAGTTGAATAACATGCATTATTTCACACCCTGCATTAGTAAACCAATTAAATCGTCCCATTCGTACCACGTGAGTATACAATACCTAGAGCCGCATTGTACGCACGAGATAATTGCGTGAACGCACGGGATTCTCGATACTCCAAAGCGGCCAAATCGATATTTGTACGATGCACCGGTTGAACCCTCCAAATATGCATTGCACTCATTTGAACCCTACAAATATCGATTGAACCGTACAAATATGGATTTTTCCCAAATCGAGGCTGCGATACAAAATATCCATATTCGCATCGAAGAGTAATCTCCCTTAGTAGACTATTTTGAATTCACTGTCCTAAACAAGACATAGCTTTGATTCTGTGATTGAAAAAACGCATTGGGAATACATTAAGGAAAAAGGAGAAAATGATTTTAAACATCACGAAAGAAATGATTTTCATTTCAAAACATTTCTGAATTGTAGCGCATTTAATTTGCAGCAATGATAAAAATCACACTTAACCCTTTCCCAAACAAGACCTGGATTTGATACCCATTAAAGGGCTTGACAAAAAAGTTCTAAGAGAAAAGGAGATTTGCCGTTTATCAGCAATTTCTTCTTTTCTGTCAATGTTTTCATTATTGATTTACGCTTGGCATGATAGTTTATATGACAAATTTCATGTACATTTCACACTGTCATATGACGGTCTATTCAATCTTTTGAGACAAACATAAATCGATAAATATAGATTTAATGTCAGATGCCATGTATATTTCAGTGTTAGAAATGTACATGTAGCCTATATTTTTTCATGACATAAGCCTATGTTGTTTTTCTTCCTTTTTTTATTTCACGTTGGAATTATTTTAAAGTAATTAGATCTCGATCTTAAAGGGGGAATAACACTTAACATCTTGCAAATTTTCCGAGAACTTCGTACAAAAAAATGAATATATATTATTAAAATATGGTCTTTAAATTGCATATATGCAAAATCTTAGCTTTCTACCTTGTGTATTGGCTTAGATGTCGACGGATTTAAAACCCCATGATTTTTTGTCCCGGGGATAATATTTACAATAATGGAACATATGGGGTTTTAAATCCGTCGACATCCTAGCCAATACACAAGATAGAAAGCTAAGATTTGGCATAGATGCAATTTAAAGGCCATATTTTCATAATACATATTTATTTTGTACGAAGTTCTCGGAAAATTTGCATGATTTTAAGTGCCATTCCCCCTTTAATTTTTATACAAAATTAATCTTTGTCATGTTTTGTGTGAAAAAAAAGATGTGAAATAAAGAGGTCATTTAACATGTCTTTGTACAATACCGAATTCTATTGGATTCGTACAATGCAGAACCAGTCTATATTTAGACTCGCCTATCGGCTCGTCCAAATATAGCCTCGTTCTACATTGTACTCATCCAATAGAATTCAGTATTGTACAAAGACATATTAAATAACCCCATAGTAGGCATATGTTTCAAGAAATTGTTTCACCCATACTCGAACCCTATATTTGACCCTGTTAAAAGGACCATGGTAGTTTTCCAAACCTACATACAGATGAAAAATACACCTGGCACTGAAAGAATTATAGATTCTACAGAGTGTCCCAAAAAAAACGGAACCCATTTTGAAAGTACATTTCTCATGTATTAAGTAATATTTTCCACCAAATTTACATACGCAATAGCAACGACAGTTTTCTATTATCAGTGAAAATTTGGTTGAAAAATAATGATTAGTTTTGAATATATTGGCATTCAAATGAATATACCCGTAAACCCATTTTAACACGATATCGACCTTTTCGTTTTGCAGCGCGCGCTTACAATTATTTAATAAATTGACGCTTTACAATTGGTTAATATATTCAATACAATACAAACGTGATTTTGAAACATTGTATTCACAAAAGTGCATTTTCATTTAATTTTTTTACTAATAAATATACTGTTAAAGAAGAGCTGCGATGTAACTAAAATGAATACAAACACAATATCCAAGACTAATGAATTATAACCATAGGCACTTAAGTTATTTTATTTCTGACCAACATGCCGGTCACCGCTCAATTGAAAAGTATTACAGGTTTCATTTGACCTGATACTGACCTTTATGCAAAACATGTTCATATATGACAAATTACACAAAAATTCATCAAAAAAGAATTAAATCATAGTCCACTGAAATGTAAACTATGCAAGAAAATTAAGACTGGACTAATTTTAGGAAACATATCAAGCTTGTAATTTATGAAAATAAAAGTTAAAACTGTGCCATGTAAAATGAATCACATAATAATTTGAAATTAATTCAAACAACCCCCCCTATGGACTCCATTTGAACGTACAGCACGTGTACATATTAAATTTCGAGAAAATCGGTACATACATGTACCACGTTACAGTATTCAACAACTGAACGTTAGTGCGCATTCACGAACAAACAAGACGCAAAAATCAATATCATGTCAGATCGGGTTTTTAGTGCCATTATTAATTTGCTTATAACTTTTGAACCGATACATATTTTTAAAAGTGAAATTTGGAACACAAATGCAAAAATAATGTATCTTAAGTACGCCATATTCAAAAATTAGATTATATGCTTACGCTTTGAAATATTTGACTTTGAATTAGGGTTCCGTTTTTTTTTTTTTTTTGGGGGGGGGGGACACTCTGTATTTTCAAGAACAAGATCATTATATCGTGTAATTATTGGTCAATATGAATAAGTAGATCGTTGCTGTCCAATGTCCATAAGAATTTCTCGTCATGTTCATCACGGTGGAGATTGTGCATTGTATGATGGGTTAATCTGCGGAGAATTTTGTCTCCCTTCAGGTAAGACAATTTGCAATAACTTCCTTATAGCTTTTCTGTGTAAATTTTCAAACGGTTTATTGCATATACCTCGCCTTACTGAACTCTTTCCTCTGGTTTATGCCTTACCTGAACCCTCCTTGTAATTTTTGCAAAAATTGATAAAACCGAACGAAAAACGGACCAATTTTTGCAAACAGTATGAGGTGTTTTAAAATAACACAGCTTAGTAAGGAGCTCAGTAAGGCGGAGTACATGCAAAAAAAAAAAAAAAAAAAAAATGCTTGAAAATAGACTAATAAATAAGAAAGTTATTGCGCAATTTCTTACCTGAAGCGTGGTTGATTTGGCCTTAGTCGTTATCATTTCGTTTTCTTTTCGGTTTGGATCAATTTTTGGAAAAAGTAAAAGTATTCCACAAATAATCGATATATATATATCTGAGATGTGAGCTTAGTAGGGTGGGATAGATGCAACAAACCTTTTGAAAATTGACGTAGAAATAAACGAGTGATTGTGAAATATTTGACCAGAATCGATATATTTTTGTCCGTTATCCATCCCATGATGCACACTCTCCACAGTGTTCTTGTTTTTTAATCAAATATTTTAACAACGGTTGAATTTAAACAAATGGGTTCCGAAAACCTATTTTACCTTCTTAGTTGGACTCGTCTGTCCAGAGGTCATGGTTTATTTATAGTGATCGGTCGATAAAGTCGTTTGAAGTTGACGAATACACACAAAAAACACTTCTAGTCTAATTTGACAAGTGTTCCAGTCTCTAATTTGACAAGTTTCCAGGCGCGAAATCCGATGATATTTTTCGTCATTTTCTTAAATAGAATTTAATACAACAGATTTAAGTCATTCTATTGGACTGAATTTATACAAAAGATATTGGTTTTGCAAAAATATAATAGACAATCAACGTGTATGGTGAACTTTGCTATCAAGGCAGTTGTGAATGACACAAACGTTTCGTCCTCGTACTGGTTCGTACCATTTCCTGGAAAAAGTTTGAAGCTTCAATTTATAATATATACTTGAACTTGAAATTTTGCTGTGCTTTACATGGTCTTAATTTTAACCCATCACGGTATCATAAACATTGACACATGAAATTTCTTCGTTTCCCACAATATCTTCTACACAGATTGACATATCCTTCCCTCTCATGCTTTCGATAGGTTCCATGCTTTCGATAGCCTTGTGATTTTCAAAAGTGCTTACAATCTGAATATCATTCCATTTGCATCTGAATTCTTTTGAAAAAAAAAAACAAAGTCTTGGGTTGTAGAAATTTAGAGATAACTGATAATTACACGAAAAATACTTTTAAAATTTGACACTCTAACCAATGACTAACAGTTTTTATTCCAGCACAGACGCGCACCTGCCAGTAATACCCGAAAGGGGAGTTAGGCAGTATATATAGATAGATATAGATAGATAAAACAATACTTTTGGAAAACAAAACAGAAACTAGAAACTCAAGGTCAGGGTAAAAATCATTCAACCTTATCCAAGCCTCTTCCCAACCCAGCAAGGTTTTCCAGATGCTTGACTTTCTCCACGGTGCAATTTTATTAGGTCATCTTAAAAAAAATCAGCAGCTTGGATTTTAATTTCATGTCTCACGACTCTGCAACAGTTCTTCTTTGCAATAAGTGCAGGGCTTTGCAGTGTTTTTTTTTTTTTTTTTTTTTTTTTTTGAAATTAATTTTGGGGGACCAGCCACCACCTAGCTGTGATATCGTAGCCACAAACTTGATGATGGGTATTGGTATAAACCCAGATCAAAATTTTTTCAGTTACATTATTGCAACTAGTCACCAACCATAGGTAGTGTTTCTCCCTCAGGGATAAAGACTAAGAATTTTAATGTAGGGGCCCAGCTCGCCTAATATTCAGTATTTTACATTAGGGGTATAGGCATTTTCACCAAAAATTCAGGGGCCCAGTCCTGAATTTCAGGGGCCATGGGCAAATGGGCCCCTGTTAGTCTTTATCCCTGTCCCAGAGTGTGTTTTTTGGGGTTTTGACGCCAATATATCGTTAGCAACATAACGCAATTCACCAATTGTGTTTTTTGTATCGCAATCAAAATTGACTTTGAAATACAATTATTTTTAATGATGGTCTTTCAGCTAATCTGTACTACAAATTGGACAAAGTTGATAAACAAAAAGGAACATGTTTTTCACTGTAAAGTCATAAATTGTGAAACATCTGTATCAAAAGCTAAGACAAATTGGCAAGCACTAACCCTTAACCACAGAATACCTACTTTTCATGTATAAACTAGCAGGCTAAGCAGCTATTCTAAATGCAATGAAGACGATACAGTATTAGTGGCCTGACGTCCCATAGTTTTGATAGTCTTAAATTAATTGTAAAAAAACCTTTAACACAGCTTTTTGGGTTGTTTTCCATATAGATATTGATTGTTTGCAAATTGTACGTTGTATGTTTCAAAGAAAGCAACAAATAAAGTGTGTGACTGTGTTTGAACAGACAATTTTTCACATCATTGTAATCGTTTTCATGTGTAATAAATTAGTAACCAGCCTAGCGAGGATGTTCTGACCAATCCACAAATGTTTTTGAGTAGGAAAAAACCGTTTAGACTATAGAATTAAACTCGGACAAACTGTCTGACGAAGTCAACTTGGTTTCAGACATTTTGGGGGAGAGGGACACTGCTCTGGAGCGTCTCACCTTTGAAATTAGACCAGTCTAAAAATCTGCCTTCTTTTAAAAGTTTAACTTAATGATAAACTCTTTCAGATATGATTATGGTCGCTCTTTGGTGGACAGGATATTTGGGCCGAAGTGTCACCGACTGTTTCCAAAGACTAAAAGAGTTGCTGGAGGAGGTTGTGAGGGCGAAGGATTTTATCCATCTACCCTGGGACCAGGACATACAGAATATGAGTATGAGGGAATTGATGTCATCGCTTCAGAGGGCAGCAGTGTGAGATTTTGATTTTTATTTATTAAATTAAACTTTTCCTTGACAATAAAACCTCAGAAAAGTAGTCACTGAAAACTTACATTGCTGATGACAGACTGAATGAATGTTCATTCAATCAAAACCTTTTGAAATAATATATGTACGGAAAAAGACAAAAATTATAGAAATAGTGTTTCATTTTAGCTTTGGGCTCCTTTTGCTGGGAATATTTTCCTGTCCAATAACTGGGATGAGATCATGATGATGGGGAGAGGAGATTTGCCATAGAATGCAGAGTTCATCTTCAGGAATGTAGAACATCTGATTCTCTTGATCCTGTAATGTTCATCAAACAGTAGGTTGTGGGTAATCATGGAAATTTTCTCGCCAACACATTTCAAATGAGTACCCACAACATAGGGTTTGGAATTGAAATAAAAAAGTTAAAATGTCTTTTCCCCCCTCTTATCTGTTGCTCTGATTTCAGCTTCGGGCTCCCTTTGCTGGGAACATTTTCCTTTCCAACAACTCAAATGAGGTCATAATAATGGGGAGTGGAGATTTGCCTCCAAACGCAGAGGTCATCCTGACAAATGTCGAACCAAATGGAGACATAAAGAGTCTTACTGATCCACTATATACTGAGAAAGTGGTAGGTTACCCCTTTCCCAAACAGGGAAATTTCTGACTTCTGAGTTGTAAATTATAACATGGAAAATATTGAGACAAAATGAGTGAATCCTGGTTTGTCTCCAAATACAGAGGTCATATTGATGAATGTTGAACCAAATAAAGACACAAAAAATCCAGTTTAAATCCTACTGATCCACTTTATACAGAAAAGGTGGTAAGTTAGCCCTTTCCCACATTGAAATTTAAGACTAGTTCAAATTCTAAGCTGTCGCAGACGACAATTTCAAGTCAATGAAATTTAAAAGAAAATGGTGATTTCTGGTAGAAAAAATTGTTAGAAATAAAGAAGTTTCTTGTGACAAGATTTTCCACAATTTTTTCTAGTCTTTATCTTGTAGGGCTTCCAAAGGTGTCACTGTGTGGAAATGGGTTAACCCTTTCCAAAACAGTGAAATTTCAGACTACTGCAATTTGAAAGGAGCAGCAGGTGACAAAATGAGTGTTACCAATGAAAGTTATGAATTACAGCATCATGTAAACTATTGAGATAAGATTTGTAAATCCTGGTTTACCTTCAAATGCAGAGGTAATCCTTACAAACATAGTCCTAATCATGGAGACATAGAAATTCTACTGATCCACTGTATACTGAAAAAATTCTTTTAGAGGGAAAATGTTGAGGAAAAAGGAGAAAATACAAGGTCTCAGCATTTTCTTTTTTTCCTTAAGGTATACATCCCATCATTAGCACCAAAGAGCCAGACGCAAAATTTGGAAAGTGCCAGTAATTCCTAAACTGTGTCACATTGCCATTCAAAATACAAACATAAGCATTTTGAACGGTTTAGAATTTTGAAATAATACATACTTATGAAAATATTTGACAAAAATGTTCTAAATTACTTCCCTTGCATATGAATATAGAGGAAAATAATATTTGTTAATTATTTTTTTCTTGAAGCATGATCTTGAAATCCGGCACAGTGAATCAACTTTCAAGAAGTGAATTTACAAGTGTGTGTAATTTTATGCACTTCGTATAGCTAGAAAGTGGTGTTTTTAATGATGGGTCATATACCTTAATATTTGCCCATACATTTACAAATAGGTGCACGCATCAGAATGGGGTCATTGCTTGGGACAAGGATTTACACACATGATTATCATTCTCAAGCTGCAAACATTTTCAGAATTTGTTTGCAGAAAGAAATACATAAATATACATAATAGAATTAACAAAGAATTCTATAGGCTGGACATCCTAAATGTTTTATTTTTTAAAAGTTTTTAAAAGGACATGATTCTCTCTAACCATTTCCGAAATTAATGCAGACAACAAAACTGATTTTAATAAATTTTCGATAAAATTTGTTTATGCAACTAGCAGCATAGAAAATATTGTGAAAAAGAGAGAAAATCATGGTTATCAACATTTACTTCTTTTGCCTTGATGTTTTCCCAAGCTCTTTCTATCTGATGGGTGGAAAAGCTGCATTGATTTCGAAAGTGTTAGATAAGAATGGTTAATTCTACTTGCTTTCAAATCTGGGGGATAAAAACCATACTTTTATAGCATGTTTGTATCCCTCTATAAGAGACAGAGGGCTGCTTGCAAAAACTTGGGGTACAAGATTCAATTTAGGAGTAAATAAAAACCCATTTGGGGGTTTTTGGAAACCCTGGTTAATTTTGTTTTCTAGGTAGCAGGAGGCGATGTGATTGGTAAAGTCAAGAAATCTCCATGTAAGGGGTTCAACCATGTCCATTTCGCCATCCGGATTGGTAAAGGATTTATGGACCCCAGTAAATACCTGGCCCCGCGTCTCCTACATATTGTATACAGACAGGAATGTGATGACTATAGACTCGTTTATAAGGTAAGATGTTGCGTCTGTGTAATCCTTTATTCATATAATGTCGTTTTTGTAATGCCCGCAAAATATGACTTGAAAAACATGGTGCAAAACAAAGAAATTGCTTGTAACAAGCAATTTCTACATTTCCACAATGTTTTTTAGCGCAACTATTCAAAGAATAGGGGGCTATTCTAGACACCCGGGCATCAGCGCTTGCGTCAGCATAACATTGGTTAAGTTTTCACATGCAAGTTTGTCAAATCTCTGTTTCTACTAATGCTATTGCTCTCAAACTTTGCACATGCTTTTGTAACCATAATAATTTGCCTCTAGACAAAGATTTGATATTCTGGCATTTAATTCAGTGGAATATTTCCCCTCTTCGGATTTAGAATTTTTCACTATCCAGCACGCTTTGCTGTCCTGAGACAGCCCTTGTTTTATCCAGGATGACAATAAAGATGAATGATTAACTGCAATTTAAATTGTCATCTGGAGCATATTTTAACCCTTTCCCAAACAAGACCTGGTTTTGACGTCTCTAAAATAAAAGGCTTGGGAAAACATTGAAACAAAAGAAGAAACTGCTGATGACCAGCAGTTTCTTCTTTTGTCTCAATATTTTCTATGTCATATTTTACACAAATTCTATCAATAATAACTCTCATTTTGCCATTTGTGGCAGTTTTTGATGTGGATCACCCTAAAATTTTGCTGTTTTGGAAAGGGTTAATTTATGTTTGTCTAAATTTTTGGTGTTTTGGAAAGGGTAGATATGGTATTCAAGTCTAATCATACAACATACAAGACTTAACTTTATTTCACATTTTTGGGTACACACATTATATAATAATCCCTTTTTTAGCTCGACTTTTCGAAGAAAATGAGAGCTTATACTGTCACCCGGGCGTTGGCGTTGGCGTCGGGGTCGGCGTTGCAACAAAGGTTAAAGTTTTTTCAAACATCAATAACTTCCATACTATCAAAGGGATTCAACTCTAACTTGGAATACTTATTCACCATCACACCCTCTACCTTACTATTAGGGCCCATGACCCTGGGACCACTCTATTTGGAGTTATGCCCCCTTTATACTAAGCAACTTAGAAAGTCGAGCGCGCTGTCTGCGGACAGCTCTTGTGATACAATGGACTGCATATAATTTTATTATCCTACTGAAATCATTATCAGGAGAAAGAGCATGTTATTATTCAGGGTTTGACACTAAGGGGGGTCCGCAAGTCTGAGACTCTTAAAATTGGCAGGATTCCCTGATTTTGAACACAGGGAGTCCATCAGACTTCTAGGAAATTATGCTGGGCATATCAGTTAGAAATTATGCAACATGGTGAATTAGCTCTGAATTACAGGATCATGTGTCCTGTATCTCTCCTTTTGTATTCCAATAAATCTTTTGACATGAGAATGACAATGACTAGCATTTAAAAGGCATCTTGCATATAACAGAGGATATTGTCCCCCACCAATGAAATCATCGGGGGAATATTGTTTTTAGCTCGCCTTTTCGAAGAAAATGAGAGCTTATACTGTCACCCGGGCGTTGGCGTTGCAACAAAGGTTAAAGTTTTTTCAAACATCAATAACTTCCATACTATCAAAGGGATTCAACCCAAACTTGGAATACTTATTCACCATCACACCCTCTACCTTATTATCAGGGCCCATGACCCTGGCTCCACTATATTTGGAGTTATGCCCCCTTTATACTAAGCAACTTAGAAAGTCGAGCACGCTGTCTTCGGACAGCTCTTGTTGCATCGTCCGTCCGAGATTCATGTCCTAGCTATTTCTTGAAAACTATAGGCCAGATTTCAATGAAACTTTGTGCACAGCTTCAATACAAAGAGGACATTTGCATATCGTCGGGGTTACCCGATTCAACCAATGAATTAAGAGTTACTGCCCCTGACTGTTGAAGCCATATACATACAGAGTGATATTCGTGTCCGCGCTATTTCTTGAAAACTATAGGCCAAATTTCAATGAAACTTTGTGCACAGCTTCACTACAAAGAGGACATGTGCATATCGTCGGGGTTACCCGCTTCAACCAATGAATTAAGAGTTACTGCCCCTGACTGTTGAAGCAATATACACACAGAGTGATATTTGTGTCCTCGCTATTTCTTGAAAACTATAGGCCGGATTTCAATGAAACTTTGTGCACAGCTTCACTACAAAGAGGACATGCGCATATCGTCAGGGTTACCCGGTTCAACCAATGAATTCAGAGTTACTGCCCCTGACTGTTGAAGCCATGTACATACAGAGTGATATTCGTGTCCTCGCTATTTCTTGAAAACTGTTGACCGGATTTCAATGAAACTTGGCACACAGCTTCACTACAAAGAGGACATGCGCATATCGTCAGGGTTACCCGGTTCGACCAATGAATTCAGAGTTACTGCCCCTGTTGAAGCCATATACATACAGAGTGATATTCGTGTCCTCGCTATTTCTTGAAAACTATAGGCCGAATTTCAATGAAACTTTGTGCACAGCTTCACTACAAAGAGGACATGTGCATATCGTTGGGGTCACTCAGTTCAACCATTGAATTCAGAGTTACTGCCCCTGACTGTTGAAGCCATGTACATACAGAGTGATATTCGTGTCCTCGCTATTTCTTGAAAACTGTTGACTGGATTTCAATGAAACTTGGCACACAGCTTCACTACAAAGTGGACATGCGCATTTACTACAATAAGGACATGCGCATATCGTCGGGGTTACCCGGTTCGACCGCCAAATTTAGAGTTACTGCCCCTGACTGTTTAAGCCATATACATGTATACAGTGATATTCGTTTCCGCGCTATTTCTTGAAAACTATACACCAGATTTCAATGAAACTTGGCACACAGCTTTACTACAATGAGGACATGCGCATATCGTCGGGGTTACCCGGTTTGACCGCCGAATTTAGAGTTACTGCCCCTGACTGTTTTAGCCATATACATATGAGTGATATTGGTTCTGTTGAAGCCATATACATACAGAGTGATATTTGTTCTGTTGAAGCCATATACATACAGAGTTATATTCGTTTCCGCGCTACTTTATTGACAATGAAAATATGTTCGGCGGGGGATATCAATTCAACAAATTTGCTTGTTTTGAATTTTTATTTGTCAGATCTTTTTAGCAGGCTTTACATATCCCTTGACAACCATAAAGTTTTAGTTAAGCAGTGACATGAGTATGTACTTGATTTCACTGAAATTCTTTCAGATTGTTTCCTTATTTTGCACAGAACGAAGACCCAGTACTGATGTTCCTATCAAAAAATATTATCTTCAATCTGAATTTCTTCTTTTCTCCCAATGTTTTCGATATGCTTTATGTATAGATTTTCTATCTTTAACAATCAATTAGTTTGTCCTCTGCAATACTTTTCACATTTAACCTGTTTTCTATATGCTTTAAGTGTAGATTTTGCCAAGCAATTGTTTTTTTCATCTGCAATTCTTTTGACATTTTACCTGTCTGCATAAAACCTGTTGATTAGAAAAGGTTCTACTTTTCGCAGAATGAAGTGATCCGAGCTGGGGTGATAGTTGGTATAGGAGGAAGAGACAACCAGGACACAACAACAGAGGTACCGACTGACGGAACAACTGCTCCTACTGCTATAGATGAGACAAAACGTCCAGGAGCAAGTATAGACGCTGCCAAAAGTGAGTATTTTAACCCATTCCCAAACTTTGACTCTTTTTGACACCCTTCCAGATATAGGTTATGGAAAACATTGTGGAAAATGAAGAAATTGCTTGTGACAAGCAATTTCTTCATTTCCCACAATGTTTTCTACCCAAAAAGTCCAAAAGCTGAGTGATAGTTGGTAAAGGAGGTAGAGACAACCAGGACACAACAACAGAGGTACCGACTGACGGGACAACTGCTCCAACTGCTATAGATGAGAGTAAATGACCAGGACAAAGTATAGACGCTGCAAAAAGTGTGTATTTTAACCCATTCCCAAACTTTGACTCTTTTTGACACCCTTCCAGATATAGGCTTTGGAAAACATTGTGGAAAATGAAGAAATTGCTTGTGACGAGCAATTTCTTCATTTCCCACAATGTTTTCTACCCAAAAACTCCAAAAGCTGAGTGATAGTTGGTAAAGGAGAAAGAGACAATTAGGATACAACAACAGAGGTAGCAACTGACAGGACAACTGCTCCTGCTCCTATACCTGAGACTGAACGTCCATGAAAAGATATACAGGCTGCAAAAAGAGAGTATTTACAAGATAAAGAGGCTGCCAAAAGTGAGTATTTACAAGAAAAAGAGGCTGCCAAAAGTGAGTATTTTTACAAGATAAAGAGGCTGCCAAAAGTGAGTATTTACAAGATATTGAGGCTGCCAAAAGTGAGTATTTACAAGATATAGAGGCTGCCAAAAGTGAGTATTTACAAGATATAGAGGCTGCCAAAAGTGAGTATTTACAAGATATAGAGGCTGCCAAAAGTGAGCATTTACAAGATATTGAGGCTGCCAAAAGTGAGTATTTACAAGATATAGAGGCTGCCAAAAGTGAGTATTTACAAGATATAGAGGCTGCCAAAAGTGAGTATTTACAAGATATAGAGGCTGCCAAAAGTGAGTATTTACAAGATATAGAGGCTGCCAAAAGTGAGTATTTACAAGATATGGAGGCTGCCAAAAGGAAATATTTACAAGATATAGAGGCTGCCAAAAGTGAGTATTTACAAGATATGGAGGCTGCCAAAAGTGAGCATTTACAAGATATGGAGGCTGCAAAAAGGAAGTATTTACAAGATATAGAGGCTGCCAAAAGTGAGTATTTACAAGATATAGAGGCTGCCAAAAGTGAGTACAAAGACAACCTACCAAAAGTGAGTATATACAAGATATAGAGGCTGCCAAAAGTGAGTATCTTTACAAGATATACAGGCTACCAGAAATTAGTATTTACAAGATATGGCTGCTTAAAGCAAGTATTTACTGAATATAAAGGCTTCCAAAGTGAGCATTTATAAGATAATTATAGAGGCTGCCAAAAGTTAGTATTTACAAGATATAAATGTTTTCCAAAATTGAGTGTCTTCTAGATATACAGGATTCTTAAAGTAAGTTTTTACTAGATATTAAGGCTTACAAAAGTGAGTATTGACAATTTTTAGCTGCAGAGGTTTCCAAAAGTGAGTATTTACAAGATATAGAGGCTGCCAAAAGTGAGCATTTACAAGATATTGAGGCTGCCAAAAGTGAGTATTTACAAGATATAGAGGCTGCCAAAAGTGAGTATTTACAAGATATAGAGGCTGCCAAAAGTGATTATTTACAAGATATAGAGGCTGCCAAAAGTGAGTATTTACAAGATAAAGAGGCTGCCAAAAGTAAATATTTACAAGATATAGAGGCTGCCAAAAGTGAGTATTTACAAGATATGGAGGCTGCCAAAAGTGAGCATTTACAAGATATGGAGGCTGCCAAAAGGAAGTATTTACAAGATATAGAGGCTGCCAAAAGTGAGTATTTACAAGATAAAGAGGCTGCCAAAAGTGAGTACAAAGACAACCTACCAAAAGTGAGTATATACAAGATATAGAGGCTGCCAAAAGTGAGTATCTTTACAAGATATACAGGCTACCAGAAATTAGTATTTACAAGATATGGCTGCTTAAAGCAAGTATTTACTGAATATAAAGGCTTCCAAAGTGAGCATTTATAAGATAATTATAGATGCTGCCAAAAGTTAGTATTTACAAGATATAGAGCGGGTGAACGTATTTCCGAACAGCGTTTAAATCCGAACAAAATTTTTGACATCTCACAACATCCCGAAAATGTAATCAAATGACATGGAGACCTCTTTATTCTTGACGCATATGTCATCCTCTCCCTTTCTTGCTATTTTGGGTTTAGTTATGATGTAAATCGCCGAGATAAATGCCGAAGTTTGAAGTTCACTCAAATGGGCAAGTAATATTATGCAAGAAACAATTCTACCTCGGACATTTCTTAAGGTTTTCATTATCAACGGTTACGCTATTTTCCCAATCCAAATAACTTTTAATGGTGAATAAGTGTTGATTTACCATGCTAGATTGTGTTTTGGAGGCTACAATGTATCTAAGTATCAGAAAGTTGGAGTTCGGAATTAAAACCACAGATTTTGTGCCGTGGTTTTATTTCCGAACATTCATTTCAAAATGCTATTTATATTCACTGAATACCAATTAAGTGAGAACTCACAGACAGCAATTACTTGTCTTGTGATATTTGCCGCCTGGGATCGTACTTTTTCACATTGTAAAAGGTTTGGGGAGGGTTTGTGTATTTGCCTAACTCTTAGAATTGCGGCTTGGGTGTTCGGTAATAGGTACATTCTTAATCTGATATGTAAATTTATTTTTTTCATTGATATCTGCGACCTGTTATTAACCCTTTCCCAAACAAGACCTGGTTTTGACGTCCTTTGAAGAGAATAGGCTTGGGAAAACATTGAAACAAAAGAAGAAACTGCTGATAGCCAGCAGTTTCTCCTTTTGTCTCAATATTTTCTATGCCATATTTTACACAAATTCTATCTTTAGTAACTTCCATTTTGTCATTATTGGCTGTTTATGAAGTAGATAACCCTAAAATTTTGTTGTTTGGGAAAGGGTTAATTATTTGTGAGTAAAACATAGTTTAAACGATGGTGAATATCTTGAAAGAAGTTTGCATGTCTTTCTTTGGTTATTTAAAAGGAATTTTGTTAGTGTTCGGAATTAGAACCACTTGTATTCGGATTTACAACCACCGTTCGGAATTGCAATCATTCACCCCATGACTTTCACAGCGAATATCTATCCTATTACAACACTTATTGGTCTCTATATATGACAAAACAACGTCATAAACATTGACGTTGCCATAGGCAACAAAGAATTCGGCGAGGGTGGTTGTTTTTGCGAACATTTGAAATAGTGGCTTAGGTGTTCGGTAATAGGTACACTCGCTCTAAATGTTTTCCAAAATTGAGTGTCTTCTAGATATACAGGATTCTTAAAGTAAGTTTTTACTAGATATTAAGGCTTACAAAAGTGAGTATTGACAATTTTTAGCTGCAGAGGTTTCCAAAAGTGAGTATTTACAAGATATAGAGGCTGCCAAAAGTGAGTATTTACAAGATATAGAGGCTGCCAAAAGTGAGTATTTACAAGATATAGAGGCTGCCAAAAGTGAGTATTTACAAGATATAGAGGCTGCCAAAAGTGAGTATTTACAAGATATAGAGGCTGCCAAAAGGAAATATTTACAAGATATAGAGGCTGCCAAAAGTGAGTATTTACAAGATATGGAGGCTGCCAAAAGTGAGCATTTACAAGATATGGAGGCTGCCAAAAGGAAGTATTTACAAGATATAGAGGCTGCCAAAAGTGAGTATTTACAAGATATGGAGGCTGCCAAAAGTGAGTATTTACAAGATATAGAGGCTGCCAAAAGTGAGTATTTACAAGATAAAGAGGCTGCCAAAAGTGAGTACAAAGACAACCTACCAAAAGTGAGTATATACAAGATATAGAGGCTGCCAAAAGTGAGTATCTTTACAAGATATACAGGCTACCAGAAATTAGTATTTACAAGATATGGCTGCTTAAAGCAAGTATTTACTGAATATAAAGGCTTCCAAAGTGAGCATTTATAAGATAATTATAGAGGCTGCCAAAAGTTAGTATTTACAAGATATAAATGTTTTCCAAAATTGAGTGTCTTCTAGATATACAGGATTCTTAAAGTAAGTTTTTACTAGATATTAAGGCTTACAAAAGTGAGTATTGACAATTTTTAGCTGCAGAGGTTTCCAAAAGTGAGTATTTAAAAGATTTAAAGCTACCAAAAATAAGTATTTACAAGATAAAAAAGGCTACTAAAGGCCAGTATTGACTAGATATAGAGGTGAAGTGAGTGTTGACAAGAAATGTATATATCTTTCTGCTTGTGGCCAGAACTTTCTGCTTTTTAGGTCACCTGACCGAAGGTCATGGTGACCTATTGCTACCATGTTTCGTCCGTCGTTGTGCGTCGTCCGTCGTGCGTTAACTTTTAACATTTTCGACTTCTTCTTGAGAACCATTGGACGGATTACAACCAAACTTGGCAGGGAGCATCCCCATGGGAAGCCGTTTCAGATTTGTACAAATCATGGAGTTATCTCCCTTTGGGGCCCCATAAAGGGCCAAAAAGGGGTTAAATAGGGTACATCTTAAAAAATCTTCTTCTCATGAACCTGCGGTTGGATTTGATTCACATTTGGCATTTAGAGTCTTTAAGGCAAGGACAACAAAGTTTGTACAAGAGAAAAAAATCTGCCAAGAAATGGCCGTGCTGGGGATGGGAGATGGGAGGGGGGTCGCGTTATTAGTTAACTTAACATTTTCGACTTCTTCTTGAGAACCATTGGACAGATTACAACCAAACTTGGCAGGGAGCATCTAATCCCCATGGGAAGTCGCTTCAGATTTGTACGAATCATGGAGTTATCTCCCTTTAGGGCCCCATAAAGGGCCAAAAAGGGGTTAAATAGGGTACATCTTAAAAAATCTTCTACTCATGAACCGGCTGTTGGATTTGATTCACATTTGGTATTTAGAGTCTTTAGGGCAAGGACAACAAAGTTTGTACAAGAGAAAAAAATCTGCCAAGAAATGGCCATGCTAGGGATGGGGGATGGGAGGGGGGTCGCGGTATTAGTTAACATAACATTTTCGACTTCTTATTAAGAACCATTGGACGGATTTCAACCAAACTTGGCAGGAAGCATCCTAATAGGAAGCCACTTCAGATTTTGTACAATTCATGGAGGTATATCTCCCTTTGGGGTCCCATAAAGGGCCAAAAAGGGGTAAATTGGGTACATCTTAAAATATCTTCTACTCATGAACCGACTGTTGCATTGGATACACATTTGGAAGTTAAAGTCTTTAGGGCAAGGACTACAAAATTTGTACAAGAGAAAAAAACTCGTCAATAAATGGCCGTACTGCGGATGGGGGATGGGAGGGGTTCGCGTTATTACTTTACTTTGAACATTTTCTTCTTCTTTTTGAGAACCATTGGACAGATTTCTACCAGACTTGGCAGGAAGCATTCCAATGGGAAGCCGCTTCAGATTTTTACAAATCATGGAGTTATCTCCCTTTGGGGCCCCAAAAGGTGCCAAAAAGGGGGTAAATAGGGTACATATTAAGAAATATTCTATTGTTGAATTGAATTCACATTTGGTATTTGAGTCTTAAAATAAGTTTGTACAAGAGAAAAAAAGACTGTCAAGAAATGGTGGTGCTGGGGGGTTGCGCTTTTTTAGCTCCACTGGCCTTTCAGGCCAGCGGGCTATTGTCATGGCCTTGTGTCCGTCGTGCGTGCGTGCGTGCGTGCGTCCGTCCGTCCGGTCGTCAACTTTTTCTTTAAAAATCTTCTTCTCAGAAACTACTAGATGGATTTCAATCAAACTTCACAGAAATGATCTTTGGGTAACCCTCTCTCAGATTCCTCGAAATTATTCAGATTGAACAAGAAAGTCTGGAATTATCTGCCCTTGAATATCAAAATGTCCCTATTGGCTTTTTATCACTCTAGCAACAACAAATACTGACCAATCAATTGAAAATTTGGACAGAATGTTGGTTACTGGTAGATCTTGCATGAGTGTATATTTCATTTTGATCGGAATTTCACTGCCTGAGTTAAGAGCTCATTTATATGGCATAAACTCAGCCAGGTAATGAGTAAAGTGTGCAATGGGTGGAAGGGTTACTGCTTGCAGTATATTTATCTTAGAGGTTATGAAGGGGTGTATTTGGAAGTGCAGAGAGGGTCACCCAAAGGGTATTAATTAAACAACAGAGTGGTTATTATTGTGTTGCTTGAAGCTTTGTTTGTGACTATCATGAAAATGTGATACAAGTTAACCCATTACCAGAGGGCAAAATTTTAGGCTAGTTTAAATTCTAAGACCTTGCAGACAACAATTTTAGGTTAATTGTTGGTCTTGTGGGGAAGTTAACATTGTGGAAAATGAAGAAAGTGATAGTCACATGCAATTTCTTCATTTTCCACATTGTTTTCAAATCTGTTATCTTGAGGGGCGACAAAAAGTGTGGAAATGGGTTAAACTAGCTATAGATAGTTTCAATTGTTCATTGAGCAATTTTATGGACTATGTATCTGTTTACATTGCCAGTATCATCCTAAGCTGGATGTCCACTCTTTCCTTTCCTTTACTTCTTGTTTTAGTCACTGTGTGGTAATGAGTTAAGGGTGTACTTAGAAGGCACAGTGTATCCCCAAATGTGTTAACTAAATAAAAGAGTGGGTCATAGTGAAGTGTTAACCCATTAGCAGATGGCAAATTTTTAGGCTGGGTAACAGTGAATGGAATTTCACCCTTTCCCAAATGGCAAAACATTTATTAGAAATATGGTATATTTAGGAAGATCTACAACTCATAGGTAAATTTAGATCTATTTTACACAAGGAAGATTTTCATTACTAGTATCATCCAAAACTGGAATTATCTCCCATTTCATTTAACCCTTTCCAAAATGGCAATTATCTGGTTAGAAACATAGGATATTAAGGAGTAATTGATAAATAAATTTAGATCTGTTTGGAAGAAGGAAAATATTCATTGCTAATATGGACCTAAGCTGGAATTTCCTTCAACCCTTTCCCAAGTAGCAAACATTTAGTTTTACATTCTTCTTGCTCTAAGAACCACAGGTATTGAACATTTTAATCAAGATTTGGATTAAATATTAAATGAAGCTCGGGCCTGTGGAGCGACTCAAGACCTTCAGGTCTTTCTAGTGTTAACTTAACATTTTCCTTAAATGTTTCTGCTCATTTGATTCAGGTGACCGATAAGGCCCTCTGGGCCTCTTGTCTCATAATTATTTCAAATATTTTCTCTTTAAATGCATACATAGTAACAAAGTATTTTTGCTTTTAGTTGCACAAACTTTGACTTATGCAATTCCTTTTTGTTTTGACTAAACAAACCTTTGGATTTAGGAAAAGTAAAAATTGCAATTGTTCTTTTTCAGCCAACCCAGATGGGATGTACAGTAATCTAGGTAATGCCCGAGCTAGAAGGAAGAAGAGAGGCTTTTTCCAGGCCATAGGTAAATATGAAAATATTCTTATATTGGATCCTTTTATTGTTTTCCTGTATTCCATGATTGTCTAATCCTTTCCCAAACATCAAAATTATGTATTGGTGCAAACTAAAAGAAGTTGTGGACAACATTTGCAATAATTAATATGATAAAGTTTTTATATCATGCATCTAGGAAACATTGTGGAAAATAAAGAAATTGCTCTTTAACATAATCATGGACAAATTTTGCTGTTTCAGGGGCGACCATGGATACACTGCTTGACAACATAGCAACCTTTGTGAAGCAGTTCTCTCTCAGGCCAATTTTGTTAAATATTTAATCCTTTCCAAAACAAGACCAGGCTTTAACCCTTTCCCAAACGACAAAACTTTAGGGTAATCCACTTCAAAAACTGCCACAATTGACAAAATGGAAGTCACTTAAGATAGGATTTGTGTAAAATATGGCACAGAAAATATTGAGACAAAAGGAGAAACTGCTGGTTATCAGCAGTTTCTTCTTTTGTTTCAATGTTTTCCCAAGCATTTTCTATTGGGGACGTCAAAACCAGGTCTTGTTTGAGAAAGGGTTAAAGTCCCAAATAGAGAAGGGCTGGGAAAAAATTGAGGCAAAAGAAAAAAATGCTGATACCAGCATTTTCTCCTTTTGCCACAATATTTCCCATTTTAAATTTTACAAAAATCATATCTTTGTTTACATATTTTTAATTCAACCCCTACTGCAGCTGTCATATTAGGTCACTTTTTAGTGGTTTGGGAAAGGATTAACCTATTACAACACAGTTAGGCTTCTTGAAGCCTTATGTGATGATGGCTTTGTAAAACATTGTGGAAAATGCAGAAATTGCTTGTGACAAGCAATTTCTTCATTTCCCACAATGTTTTCTAGCCCAAAATGGAAATATTTCTAAGATTTCACCAACTTGAAATTGTCTTCTGTATCACCTTTCAAATTGGAACAGTCCAAAATTTTGCTGTCTGGTAATTGGTTAAATGAATTTGGATAAATTTATTTTTGTAGGAGCTACTATGGATACGTTACTTGACAACATAGCTGCCTTTGTGAAACAGTTCTCTCTGAGACGTATAAAGATGGGACAAATTATACAGTTCCTGGATGACTTAGGGCTAGACGATACCAAGGAAAAGATGGCAATTTTCTTAAAGACTTTGAAGGTGAAAATGAAATTTATTTCCTCTTTGTACTCCCAAATGATCATATTATGGTTTAGCACACTCATTTTACATTAATTTTGATGAAAGCTAGAAGCGTAAATAATATTTCCTCTCCATTTAGGAAATACACCAGTTCCTGTGGCCAAAGTGTTGTCCATCTAGAGGCCAAGATTAGCATGCTGTTGAACTAGGAACCTCTAGGTTGTAAAGCCATTCTTTATCTTTCATCCAGAGACAGCACACCAATTGCCTTTATATGACTGAAATACCACTAAAATAGATTTGGAAATACTAAGTACTAAAAAGATGTTTTAAAAATAGAAGTATAGATATGAAAATGGTTGTAACTTTTCAAAATGTGAAATATTTTTCTTCAATTCTTATTTTGCGTGTAGATCTACTCCTTTGAATGGTCTAAAATGAGGACTTGCAACATAGGATTTGGACTTGAAAATTGAAAATGTGATAACCCTGTCTTATCTGTAAATCTGCTTTAGACAAACTATTTAACCCTTTCCCAAACAAGACCTGGTTTTGACGTCCATAATAGAAATGGCTTGGGAAAACATTGAAACAAAAGAAGAAACTGCTGATAACCAGCAATTTCTCCTTTTGTCTCAATATTTTCTATGCCATATTTTACACAAATTCTATCTTTATTAACATCCATTTTGTCATTTGTGGAAGATTTTGAATTTGACAATCCTAAATTTTTGTCGTTTGAGAAAGGGTTAATACTTGAACCTATTCCAGGATGCGATTGATAACAAGCCATGTAGAGCTCCATCTGTGATGTCATTGAGACAATTCCATCAATCCAATTACTATCCACAACAAAGGATTTGGATTCCAAATAAATTGAAACTATATTCATGTTCTTCTTATCTGTTGGTCTGCAATAGACAAACAATTTAACAATTGTCCTACTGGCTATAACTTTGTTTCAAACAAATTGCCAATTTAAGAAACATTTCAATAAGTTTATCTGTTATTTTTGCCATAATATGCAGTAGAATGGAGACAGTTTAGGCTAAGATCAGACTGCATGACTATGCAGGCTGGTCTTAGTCTATTCTGTCTGCCAAAGCTTTGGTCACAGCAGGAATGTGAAACAGACAACATGAGGAGGATAATGCTTGTTTCAGGATGCGATTGATAACAAGCCATGTCGAGCTCCGTCTGTGATGTCAGATGAAGAGTTGGAGTCCGAGCTGATGAACCGAGGTAAAGAGGTGACTGGAACGCGGGAACAGATGATAGAAACATTGACTGCACTCGATAGAGGTAAGTTACATAACCCTTTCCCTCATAATGAGGCTTTTTGACAGCCCAGAAGATAAAAGCTTTGGAAAAAATTGTCGCAATAGAAGAAATTGCCTGTGACAAGTAATTTATTCATTTTCCACAATGTTTTTCAACCCAGAAAGACCAAAAATGTGAAATTTCATTCAATTCAAAATGTCGTCTGCAATATACATGTATTTGGTATTGCACCAGTCTAAAATTTGGTAGCTTAGTAATGAGTTAAAGAAAATAACTTTTTATGTTTTGTATATTAGTGTGTAGTGATTTTATCGAAATTTTGGAAGTATGTTGTTTACCATTTTCAACACACAAAGCTCATATTTGGTATTTTGAGGGGATTTTGAGATTCATACAACATTTTGATTTTTTCGGGCGATAACATAAAAGTCAGGGGTATCCGATCTTAGCTGATAACTTACAAAGAGGAAAAACTTCTATTGCAGAATGATTACGATATGTCATATTAAAAATGCTGACAATGTGTGAATCTCTGTTGCGGGTATTCTACATAAACCCATTACCACACAGTAACATCTTTTTTGCTTCATAAGATAAAGGCTTTGGAAAACATCATGAAAAATGAAGAAACAAATTGACAAGCAATTTCTTCATTTCCCTTTATGTTTTTTTCCCAGAAGGACGAAACAAGTAAAATTTCACACTATTGAAATTGTCGTCTGCATCAGCTTTGCAAATGGACCAGTCCAAAATTTTGCAAAATGTATCCTTTCATCACAAAAACTGCTTCTCTGTTTTAGTTTGTCCAGCCTCCATGTTCCTACCTCAGAAAGAGATGCCATTTTATTGTATTTTTGAGGATCTATGTATGGGAGTAGAGTGCTGTATGACAGTAGAGGTGCTCGGCATACTACAGAAAACATTTAACCCATTACTACACAATGACCCTTTTTGACTCCCCACAAGATTATGTCATTGGAAAACATTGTGGAAAATGAAGAAATTGCTTGTGACAAGCAATTTCTTCATTTCCCACAATATTTTCTTACCAAAAACACCAAAAATTCTAATTTAATTCACTTGAAATTGCTGTCTGCAATATCTTTGAAATTGGACCAGCCCTAAATTTTGTTGTCTGATAATGGGTTGAAGCTTATGCTATCCTAAAATTAAGCCTTCTGGTAATGGGTTATTACAAAATCTTTATTTTCTTTTTACAGTATGTCCTGCCTCAATGTTTCTACCGGAGAAACAGACACTGTTTTATTGTACATTTGAGGATCTGTGTATGGGTTTAGAGTGCTGTATGACCATAGTGATGTGTCCACTGTCTGCATGTAGCCTTTTATTACAAAATCTGTCTTTGTTTGTTTTCAGTCTGTCCAGCCTCAATGTTCCTACCTCAGAAAGAGATGCCATTTTATTGTACGTTTGAAGATCTATGTATGGGTGTAGAGTGCTGTATGATAGTAGAGGTGCTTGGTATACTACAGAAAACATTTAACCCATTACTACACAATGACCCTTTTGACTCCCCACAAGATTATGTCATTAGAAAACATTGTGGAAAATGAAGAAATTGCTTGTGACAAGCAATTTCTTCATTTCCCACAATATTTTCTAACCAAAAACAATTCTAATTTAATTCGCTTGAAATTGTTGTCTGCAATATCTTTGAATTTGGACCAGCCTAAAATTTTGCCGTTTGTTAATAGGTTAAAGCTTATTTCACCGTAAAATTAATACTTCTGGTAATGGGTTATTACAAAATCTCTTTTTCTTGTTTTAGTATGTCCAGCCTCCATGTTCCTACCTCAGAAAGAGATGCCATTTTATTGTACTTTTGAGGATCTATGTATGGGTGTAGAGTGCTGTATGACAGTAGAGGTGCTCGGTATACTGCAGAAAACATTTAAAGCCTATGTCAGGCTAGATCCGTCTGTGCCGTCAGTGACTTTTGGATTTGAAGACTTCAAATATGAGTTGAAGGGACCAAAATTCTTGTCAGGTAAACCTATTCTTTATGTCTTTACCCTTCACCTGCTGTTCATATCAGTTTACTGTTGTGACCAAAACTTTGGCTGGTAGCATAGACTAAGATCAGCCTGCACAGATGTGCAGTCTGATCTCAGCCTACATTGCCTGCAGTCTACTCCATTATTGTGGCATAAACTAGAGTTAATCCTATGAAATGTCTCTTTAATTGGTAATTTAGTTCCAAAAAAAATTAAGTTAACAGGACAATGGTTAAATTTCCTTTCTCAAACAACTCAACATTATTTCAGACATCTACTTGATAATGCAATTAATTCCATATAACAGAAGCATTTCATATTTGAAGAGTAGAAATAGAAATGTTGATTTCAATAGAGAAATATTAATTTGTAACTCAAAATGAATTTTTTGCTGTGAAAAGATAACATTGGCATTTTCTACAAAAGAATCAGACAAACAATTTAAGCTCAAAGATATGTAACCTTCTTGCATTGATATCTTTCTGTTCCATGCAAGTTGACTTTACTTAAGGTTGTCCTTTAACCCTAATCAATCCAAAATGCAACTTAACATTTAGACTTTACATGAAAGCTTGGCATTTGAATTTTCTCCAAAAGTAATTGATAAACAAAGCCCAAGCTTGCTTTGTACATGTATGCACCTCTTTACAATGGATATTTTTAGTTCTTGGCTCGAGGTCATCCATGTAGGTCATAGTCTATTATCAAGATTATAATTGTTGGAAAAATATCCATTTTCACTGTTTCCCAAGCAAGACCAGGTTTTAATGTCCCTAATAGAAAAGGTTTGAGAAACATTGAGGCAAAAGAAGAAAATGCTGATAATCAGCATTTTCTCCTTTTGCCTCAATGTTTTCTATGCTATGCTTTTCATAAATGCAACCATTATTTAGATCCATTTTGTCATCTGAAACATCTTTTGAATTGGATTACCTTAAATTTTGTTGTTTGGGAAATGGTTAGGGGTATTTGTGTTTCACAAACAGTTTACTTTTTAGCGAGCCGGGACTTTAAGTCCGGGGAGCTAATGTCACAGCCCTAGTGTCGGCGTCAGCGTCGGCGTCAGCGTCTTCACTTGAAAAAAACTTTAACCTGGTCTATAACTCGGGCACTATTTGAGATACAGCCTTGATATTTCACACATGGATACCTCCTGACAAGACCTTTCATTTGGGACTATGACCTTTGACCTAGTGACCTTGACCTTGGAGTTTGACCTACTTTTAAAAAACTTTAACCTGGCCAATATCTCATGCACTATTAATGATACAGTCTTGATATTTCACACATGGATACCTCCTGTCAAGACCTTTCATTTGGGACCATGACCTTTGACCTTGTGACCTTGACCTTGGAATTTGACCTACTTTTTAAGAATTAAGCTGTTTTTGTGACAAGAACCCGTATAGGCGAGCTACGTTGTCCGCTGACAACTCTTGTTCTGTTTACAGATGATGAACATTCACTACCTACAGGACTGAAGTTTGACTTTCTAGACGGTCAAGAAATAATGCTAAGGTTTGTGCAGTAGGGTTTAGGTTGTTTTTCCTCATGATCCCTTGGTATTCCTAATAAATAAAGTTGATTGAAAAGTAGGATATGCTACTACCTATCATTATACCCCCGCAAACGAAGGGAGGGGTTATACTGGAATCAACCTGTCGGTCCAGTGGTTGGATGGTTGGTTGGATGGTTGGTTGGATGGTTGGTCTGTCTCCAAAACTTTGTCCGGACAACTCCTCCAATTTGCTTCATACTTGGCACAGGTGTGCATTAGGACCTGTAGATGTGCAAGACGCAAATTTCACGAAAATCACACTGCTTATTTCTGAGTTATGGCCCCTGATTTGACCAAAAAATGCTTGTCTGGATAACTCCTCCTACACTTGTGGACCGATTTAGTTCATACTTGGCACAAGTGTTCATTGTGACCTGTAGATGTGCAAGACGCAAATTTCAAGGAAATCGGACTGATACTTTTTGAGTTATGGCCCCTGATTTGACCCAAAAATGCTTGTCCGGCCAACTCCTCCTATAGTTACTGTCCAATTTGCTTCATACTTGGCACAGGTGTGCATTAGGACCTGTAGATGTGCAAGACGCAAATTTCACGAAAATCGGACCGATACTTTTTGAGTTTTGGCCCCTGATTTGACCCAAAAAATGCTTGTCCAGATAACTCCTCCTACACTTGTGGACGGATTTAGTTCATACTTGGCACAAGTGTTCATTGTAACCTGTAGATGTGCAAGACGCAAATTTCACGGAAATCGGACTGATACTTTTTGAGTTATGGCCCCTGATTTGACCCAAAAATGCATGTCCGGCCAACTCTTCCTACGGTTACTGTTCAATTTGCTTCATACTTGGCACATGTCTGCATAATGACCTGTAGATGTGCAAGATGCACATTTCACGAAAATCTGACCATTACTTTTTCAGTTATGGCCCTTGATTTTACAAAAAATGCTTGTCCGGACAAGTCCTCCTTTAGTTACTATCTGATTTGTTTCATACTTGGCACATATGTGCATTAACTTCTGTACATGTGCAAGATGCACATTTCACGAAAATCAGACTTTTTCTGAGTAATGACCCCTGATTTGACAAAGATGCTTGTCCGGACAATTCCTCCTACAGTTAATGAACAATTTGCTTCATATTTGGCACAGGTATTCATTAGGACCTGTTTATTTGCAAGGTGCAAAATCTATGGAAATCAGACCGATACTTTCTGAGTTATGGCCCCTGATTGGACCAAATTTCAATAAAATTATATTGACAATTTCTGAGTATGGCTCCTAAATCAACAAAAACACTTGTACAAACAAAGGTGGTGGCGGGGGTATTTTTATCACCTTCAGTGATAGATTTCTAGTTTTCTCCTATTCTAATATGGATTTCCATGCCATTTCTTAAGAATTTTTTTAATGACAGTGTTTTTTTTTGTCTGCAACTCTTTGCAGTTGTGGGAAATTCAATTTTTTTTTATTTTGGTAGGATTAAACAGCAAGTTAAACTTACATCTGCAATTCATATTTGATAATGGATCTGCATAGAGGCCTTGTCACCTTTGACCTTTTTCCTAAACAACAAAATTCTTGACTGTTCCTGTTTGAAAAGTTTCTGTAGATGACCAAATAGATATTGGTAAATATAGGACTTGTGTACAAAACAGCACAGAAAAATATTGAGGCCAAAGCATAAAGTCATGATAATCAGCATTTTCTTTTTTACCCTCAAAGTTTTAGGAAACTGTAAATGTTTCTTGTGGCGATGTCAAAACCAGGTACAGGTTTACATATGAGGCTGCCCTAGTAGCACTAGGTGTGGGCATCTTTCTGTCCGTCTGTCCATTATGTTAAGGCTTATTTTACATGTTTAACTTATATATTCTATAGATACAGATTCCGGTTCACATTTGAGGCGGCCATTGTGACACTAGGTGCCGGCATCTGTCCGGCAGACTATGAAGATATAGAAGAAGACTGTCTGATCTTTATTTACGTCCTACGAGATGCTCCATTCCAGTATCCAACCCTCCTACCAAATGGCACTCTGTACTTCCCTCCGTGTAAGTTGAATTTTTTAGTGCAACTACTCATAGAATAGGCGGGCTTTTGTAGTCACCTGGGTGTTGGCGTTGGTGTTTTTGGTTACGCTTTAATGTGCAAGTTTGTCAAATCTCTATTTCTACTAATACTATTGCTCTAAAACTTTTGCACATTCCTCTGTAAGTGTAATATGAGCCATTGGGCAAAGATTCATCACTCTTACATGTAATTTAGTGGAGATTGTTACTCTGGCATTTAATTCAATGGAATTTTACCCTTTTCAAACTTGTTTTTTTTTGTTTCCCAAGCCGGGACTTTATGTCCGGGGAGCTAATGTCACAGCCCTAGTGTCGGCGTCCCGTCCCGTCGCGTCTTCACTTGAAAAACTTTAACCTGGTCTATATCTCAGGCACTATTAGAGATACAGCCTTGATATTTCATACATAGATACATCTCGACAAGACCTTTCTCTTGGGACCATGACCTTTGACCTTGTGACCTTGACCTTTGAGTTTGACCTACTTTTGAAAAACTTTAACCTGGCCTTTATCTCAGGCACTATTAGAGATACAGCCTTGATATTTCATACATAGATACATCTCGACAAGACCTTTCATTTTGGACCATGACCTTTGACCTTGTGACCTTGACCTTGGAGTTTGACCTACTTTTGAAAAAAATTGCTGTTTTTGTGACAAGCTCTTGTATAGGCAAGCTACGTTGTCCGCGGACAACTCTTGTTTTTCATGTGAGAATATATATTCAGAGGCTGTTGATTTGAATGTCAATATGACCAATATCCTTTGACATTTGATAGAATATTCTAATATCGGACCCTCTTGACATAAAAATTTTAGGATGGCTTTTATCTGTAGCTCTGGCAAGCTTTATTTCATTTAAATTTTTATGCACCCCCAAACTTTTCGGAAGAGAATAGTCGCCACTCTGTCCGTCTATCCATTCGTCTATAGCCAGATCTCAGAAATCCTTGGACCAAATTCAATGAAACTTCCCATGTCAACTCCCTTAGATAATCCCTAGAAAACATTATCTCCATTTCCCAGTTTGAGGCTGCATCACGGGAAAAAGGGCTTAAATGTAGAAATTTGTTTTTTCTATGTTTTCTCTTATAGGCAGACTATTCTATAGATGATATGTGTTCAAAGAACCTGTCATGGGAAAAAGGGGCTTAATGTATGACGTCAATAGCACGCTATTCTGCAAGTCGACGTAACGTCATTTCAACAAACTTTATCCAACGTCATGTGGGTACCTGACGTTATATTAACAAAATATGTCTACGCGTAGTTTGTTTATGCTTGTTAAAACTAGCCCAAACGTCCGATAATTTTAAAATCTGGACAATAATGAAAATTTCTTGTGGGAAAGGTTTGTGAAAACAGTAAGTTTCTGATTAATAAGAATTTTCTCATTTTGACGCGATATTTTTTCAGCGAGTCAATAAATCCAATTTATCTACATTTGTTTTGTTGTACAATTCAGGTTTCAGAAAAAGTGTTCGATGCTTGCAAAAGACCTTTTATTGCCAGATCTTGTAAAAAACAAATTTGGAAAACATTTAAGCAAAAAGAGAAATACTTATAACCAACAGTTTATCCTTTTGCATCAATTTTGCCAGTATATCTTTTACCCAGATCAAATTTTCATCAATGTATATTTGATAATTAAGATAACATTATTATAAAGTAGAAAATCAATCTCTTTACTTACAGAAAAAACAACTTTATCCTTAGTTTTAGATTTATAAACAATTTTGGTATTACACACAAAATAGCGTGCGTCTATGATATAACACTTCAATGACGTTGCGCGTCTGATAGAAAAAATGTAATTTTAAAATTATAGTTGCATTTATTCAACGTTTAGATTAATCATTTTGTATTATAAACTGCTTTCAAGTTTATCATGTGTACTTTTTGTCAGTAGTGATAAACATGTGCTGATTTTGTGTGTCGAATTAAACGGGGGAAGTTTAAGAGATGAACCCAATTTAGATAAACACAATTTTCGAGCATGGTAGAAAAAATGTAATTTTTCTATGTTTTTATTTCAAACATTAATATTCAACCTTTCATAAATAATTTTATCAATCCTTTTTGTTGAAAAAATGTACTTTTGTATGAAATGAAAATTATTGAAGTGGTGTAGCGGAAAATATATGAAAATTCATTTTTACAAATGGTAGCGGACGTATGATGAGAAACGTTACATGGGTACGTGCTGGCGTAGTTTACTTTGTTTTGACGCAAATAATATTTCTGATGTCGCTCATGCAAATGTGACATTTATGCAGGAAATAAGGATTCCGACGTTGAAAGAATTTTGAAAATCAACCAAATATTAGCAATTCTATTGCATTTTATATCTGAATTATATATGAATCTTGTTACGCGTTACATGAAAATGTAAGCATTTTTGAGAGTTGTAAGTTATTACTTTCTTCATATGAAATTAAACCACATAAAATATTCTGAAATTGATGGGAAATGGTATTATTTCCTATGATTAACTTCTATTGATATACTTAATTAAAGTATATCAATAATTTTAAGAGAATTTAGCGAAAAATGTAAAAATTGCAGAATAGCGTGCGATTGACGATGATAGCTTTTTTTGTGTGATAAACACTTATTCGTGGAGCATAATCTGTCTATGACGGCTCTTGTTTTGTAGTTGACTGGGAGTCCCAATTAGATAGATTAGAGGAAGAAGTAAAGGAAGAAGCCTCTGAGCTGTTAGAAGAAGGCATAGTCTTACTGCTGGAGAAATTCTTGGAAGAAATGGGCATTCCACCGGTATGTGCTGAATTTGTTTCTTAGCTGTATAATTGTTTAACCCATTCCAAAACCGTGATGCCTTTTCAAGCCCTACAAAATCAAGGCTTTGGAAAACATTGCGGAAAATGAAGAAATTGCTTGTGACAAGCAATTTCTTCATTTCCCTCAATGTTTTCTATCCTGCAAGTTGTTAGATTTTAAAATTTCACCAACTGGCCGTCCCAACTAGATAGACTGGAGGAAGAAGTAAAGGAAGTGGCTTCTGAACTGTTAGAGGAAGGCATTGTGTTGCTGCTTGAGAAGTTCTTGGTAGAAATGGGCATTCCACCGGTATGCGCTGAATTTGTTTCTTAGCAATTGATTAGATTTTATGATTACCGGTAACCCTGCCCTGCAGACTTTATTTTTCCTTTCAAAAAAAAAAACCAATTCAAGAGATGTTACAATAATGGAGAAGAAAGCAGGCAGTATAGACTAAGATCAGACTGCACATTTATACAGGCTGATCTAAATCTATACTGCTTGCCTAAGCTTTGGTCACAACAGTTAAATATTCAGACCAAGGAAAGATAATTTACTATGATTCTGAAGGTTGTTCAAGGTTGCGTGCCTTGATTTTTTAGACATAACATAAATATTCAGAGTCTGACACCAGACTAGAACTATAGCTGGGTTATCAGCTAGATATTGTGGCTTTTCAACAAAAAACGTGTAACTGCTGCTGCAGCTTAAAACAAGCTGCAGATACAAGGTTTTTGCAGAAAAGCGAAGATATATAGAAAGTGATTTGTTGAGTATAAGCTTTGTCTTTCTTATGAAATGTAATTCTGTATCTCATCAATTATCAAACTCTTTCCTGCAGGAATTACTTGAAGATAGACCACCATGTCCGAGACCATCTAACTTTGAAGATAGTGAACTTATTGCTGCGTTAGAAGAAAGATCTTAATCAACTGATGGGACTATAGCTGGGTTATCAGCTAGATATCGCCGCTTTTCAACAAAAAATGTGTAACTGCAGCTTATTTTAAGCTGCAGTTACGAGGTTTTTCATTGAAAAGCAGTGATATATTGAAAGTGATTTGTGTTAGAGTGAAAGCTTAGTCTTTCTCATTAACCCTTTAGGGTATATAAGCGCCGCTGGACGCCGTTATCTATTAGTGTATGTAAGCCCTGCTGGACGCCGTTATCTATCAGGGCATATAAGCCCTGCTGGACGCCGCTATCCATCAGGGCATATAAGCGCCACTGGACGCCGATAAACAGTGGTCAAGTTTAAACAAACAAATGACATTCTACTTGAACAAAAAACAATTTCTTTTGTTGGTGTAAAGTTTCACATCTGGTCTGAATTCTGTTTATCAGTTTTTGATGCAATAATTAATTAGTCACAGTGCATAATTTTATCAACTGAAGTAGTTGTCTGGCATATAACTAGGGGGTAGGGGGTCAAAATTGGCCTGGAATGGCTATTATTAACAAATAAGTGTTACAAATTTAACAGCACATAATCTTTCATAAATGAATTTTGAAACATAGTCATACAACCCGTCAACTGTATGTTTATAAAATTAATTCATTGGAAAATAGAAATAATTTCAATATTTCTTCTTTGTCTTCTTTTCATATTTTTATGTAGAAAAACTATAGGCAAAAAGCAAATGAAAAAGCACCATCAAAAAGGGAATTTTATTTTGTAATGTTTTCCTTTTTTCACTAAATTTGTATATCAAACAGAAAAACATTAAAATTTGTTTTAAATAGCACTACCCCTAAAAAGTGAATATTTATGAAAAAGGCATATACAGACCAGGTAGACAAACCATCAGATAGATAATTGATTATTGGTTTTCCATTATCAAGATACGGGATTCATATTGTGCAGCTGATAAGCCTTATCCCTGTACCCTAAAGGGTTAAGTATAATTCTGCACCTCGTCAATCATCATATTTTTTACTGCAGGAATTGCTTGAAGACAGACCACCCTGTCCCAGACCATCTAACTTTGAAGATAGTGAACTTATTGCTGCGTTAGAAGAAAGATCTTTATCAACTGATGGAACTATAGCTGAATTATCAGCTAGATATATAGAAAGTGATTTGTGTAAGTATGATTTCCTACATGTTATTGAGCCAGGATTGGGCAAAGGGTCCCTTATAGGTTATAGGATTTGAGACAGCCATGTTTCAAGGCCACTATCTGCCAAAGTGCAGTCTGACTAGGATTAATGCTACTCCTCTACTGTCGCTACAGGTCATGAAAAAGGTATAAGAGAACAACTTTCTTCTTGATCAGACTGCACGAATATGCAGGCTGATATAGAACCATGTTGGGATCAAAAGGCTAAAGGGTCCTTTTTCCGGATCCTTGCTCAATTGTATTATCATTATTCCTCCCCCTCCTCACTGAATTCTATTTGATGGTTGCACAGGAGTCAAGTCAGTTCATTTTTATGCCCCACGAATCAAAAGATATGGGGCATATTGTTTTACTCATGTCCCTCTGGCTGTCTGTTTGTCTGTCTCTCCGAAAACTTAACATTGGCCATTTCGGGGGCATTCATGTTTCATGTAAAAGCTATAGTTAAATGGTTTTAGTCCCCCAGCGACAATATAATAACTACAAGGGATGGTCGGAAAGTAGTTGGACTTTTCGTACTTTTAGTGTTTGACCAACTTTTTTAACCAATGAAATTGCAGTATATTTCATTTTGCTGCTACATTTCGCATAAACGAGACTGTTGGCTAGGTTATGTGATGTCTATACATAGACACACATTGAACCACCAGCAAACACTAAGTCATATAAAATCTGTATAGTAGATTCTACACAATATAAACATTCAATGTGCTGCGCACATTTGAATGTTTATTTCGCGTAGAATCTACTTTACAGACTCTTTCTAATATGTAGTATAAATGAAGGTTTTACACTTTATAATTCATTGTCAATTTTATTTTACAGCTTGCAGTGTGTTGGGAAACAATTTTAAACTACCAGACATATCCCAAACCCCCGTCGGAAAATATTTCTACTACTATATAGCAGACAACTGTATGCGTCTTGATGCGTGTGTCGATATTTTTATACCTGGAACGGATCTGTCCAAGTCCTTTGCAGCCTTTGTGGAGCTGGATCCATGTAATTATGTCATCAGGGCGGCATTTGAGCTGTGGAAGAGGAGCTTCATTTTGTTTGAATATGATTGGGGTTCGTATCCATTCCCACTTAATGAGGGTATCTGGTATCTCTACAAGATAAAAGCTTTAGAAGACATTGTCGAAAATGAATTTGCTTGTAGCAAGCAAATTTCTTTTTCCCACAATGTTTTCTAACCAGAAAGACCAAAAGATGTAAATTTTCATTCATCTAAATTATTGTCTGCAATATCTTTGAATTTAGACCAGTCTAAAATTGTTGGATTTATCGGGGGCATACACTTTTTGCCCTCTCAGTTTGTCAATACTTGATGCCAATTTTCACTACAAAAGAACATTTCATTGTGATAATTTTGTATTCATTTAGTTTATAAACAGACCAAATTGAATTGCCAATTTCAATTCCATGTGCCAGCAATATCTTTCAAGCAGTTTTGAATTGCTCATACAAATTCATTCTTTAAGGGGGAATGCTCCAGTTTTTCGGAACACTCGGTCATTACTGTAGAAAATTAAATGTTTCGTACCATACATGTATATGTTTCGCTAACATATTTTCAATAATATTACACGCCATTTCAATTTACCATTTTCGATGGTAAAAACGTATTTATTATGCAAAACTGATTTACGCAAGATGAAAATTGATTATTTAGAGCAAGGAAGTTGTAAGTGTGTATGCAGTTACCACTGTTTTGCGTCATTTTATTCATGTGTAGCTGATAAAAATTGCTGTAATTCACTGATAAGTGTGCTAACCTATACATTTTCTTTTTGAATTATTACCAGGACATTTTGCTTAATACAATGATGGAGTTTTATCAAATTCTGTTATGTAGAACTTGAAATATTTCCAAAAATATGCCAATTTTGACACAAAACACTTCAGTTTCGTTGATCTAACTGAACATGTGAGCATGCTGTTTTATACATTTATGCGTTTATAATAGCACATATTTTGGGTTTTCTGTTCTTATTAAATGTAATACATTACTTTAAATCCGTTTTCGGGACTAAACGATGATTATGCTGCATTTTTTCAGCATTTTAGTGATCTTGGACAGGTGCGAGAAATTGTGCATTTTTCACTCTAGGGGTATGCGATACAAATGTCTATAGAATTCTAACAAGATCGCTGACCATCCATTTTTATTTTATTTTTCAATTGGTGAAAACATGTAATTTCAACATACAAAATATAAACAAATTCTATTACTGGGAAAAAATTTAGGAAACTGGAGCAATCCCCCTTAAGTGCATCTTTTGCTAAAAATATTTTACCTTGTATTTTAAATGAATGAAATTTATTTAATCTCATTCTTTGAAAGTGAATTGTAATATTTATTTCACAGGAAAGCAGGAAATAATTGAATTAGCTCAAGATGTTCAAGTTAGGTAAGTTCTTTTGAGATATTAGTAATAAAATTCATCCAAGTAATAACATTCTTCAATGGTTTTACAGATATATCTTTGAGACTGTCTGTTTGTATTTTGACATCAGGAACATGTACAGAAAACAAAGTCACAATGCTTACTGGAATTATAAACTCTGTTCAACAGTGCATGATTGCTGGAAAGTATTTATTATTCGATATCACAACTCTTCCTTGCATATTCGTCAGGTGTAGGTAAATTTTGATTACCAATAGGATCGAAGACATTGTTCTTAGAATGATATCAAATGATAGTTAACTGATACTTAAAACAGTAGCTTACTGCAATCCTTTAAAATAACAACCTGAAATTGTGGCTTCAGCCGAGGACTTTGTAGATTGACTTAAAATACCAATTTATTTTGTTATTTCATAGAGTGAGTGTAGACAGGAACTTGGACACACAGATGTTTTTGATAGATCTAGGCATGGCCATTAAAGGGGTATTTGATGAGACCTTCCTTACAGACTTTGAAATACCCATACCTGTATGTAATGAGAACTTTACACTTCAAGGTGAGAAAGTCTTATATATTTAACCCATAACCCAACCCCACATAATGATGCCTTTTTACAACCCACAAGATAAAGACTTTGGAAAACATTTTGGAAAATGAAGAAATTGCTTGTCACAAGCAATTATTTCATTATCCACAATGTTTTTACCCCCCCCCCCCCCCCCCCCCCCCAAACAAAAAAAATGTTTTCAAAATTTCACCAACTTGTGAATGTCATCTGCAACACCTTTCAAATTGGAGCAGTGTTGTTTGGTAATGGGTTAACCCATTCCACCATAATGACACCTTTTGACACCCCACAAGATAAAGCAATCTTTTCATTATCCACAATGTTTTTTGACACAAAATACAAAGATAAATTTCACCATTTTGAGATTGTCGTCTGCAACACCTTTCAAATTGGGATAGTCCAAAATTTGGCCATCTGATAATGGGTTTAAAAGAATATATTTGATTAGCACATCATTACAGACTTTGAAATAGCAATACCTGTGAACTTTACTCTTTGATCCATTTACAAACAGGTAACCTTGTGAACCTGGCTGAATCACTGGGTGGAGAGATAAACAATGCTGTATTTGATCTACTGTTAGAGACTACAGGAGCGGATAAAGTCCTCAAAACTGAAGCTTGCGTACTACCAGAGGCACCTACAGGTATTAACTCTTTCCTAAACGGCAAAATTTTAGGGTGGTCAAATTAAAAAAACTGCCACAAATGACAAAATGGAAGGTATCAAAGATAGAATTCATGTAAGATATGGTATAGAAAATATTGAGACAAAAGGAGAAACTGCTGTTTATCAGCAGTTTCTTCTTTTGTTTCAATGTTTTCCCAAGCCGTTTCTAATAGGGACGTCAAAACTAGGTCTTGTTTGGGAAAGGGTTAAACATAATCTTTCATGCCAAAAGAGACAATCTTGGAAGTTGATACAACCCAATATATGAGAAATAGATTAGACTGAACAGATGTCAACCAGGTGTTACATTTAGGGGAAAAATGTACAAAAGTAGGAATATTGTTCTAGATTCTGAAAATAATCTCAGCATGAAAAGTTCTAGTCATCCTGCACAATCAGTACAGATTGACTAGGATTGAAGATAGTATCTAAATTTCTTTCAAGTTAGAGACATTTCTTTTTTAGATATTCTGGTGTAATTCTACCAATTCCATGTTATGGCATCTAATAAGAATCATCTCATAGTCATGAGATGATTATTATTAGTAGCCATAACATAGGATTTATCATAAAAAGACCTGTTGAGAAAATTATTATTGACATACCCTCCTACATTTCTTTGTTTTTATGCTCCCCAAAGGGAGAGCATATAGTTGCCGCTTTGTCTGTCCGTCTGTCCATCCGTCCTGTCCGTCTGTCTGTCCGTGCGTCCGTCCGTCCGAAGCGATTTCTCCATAACCCTTGGGCCAAATCAAATGAAACTCACCATGTGAACTCCCTATGACATAATGCCAATGTACTTTTCCCTGTTTTTGGATTTGAGGCCTCGTCATGGGAAAAGGGGACTTAAGGTGAAATACAGTTTTTCTCTAATTTCTCCTAGTCTAATGGTCAGAATTAGATGAAATTTTATATTTGAGTAGCAAATTAGATGCCCTTGACTATAAATTATTTGAAATTTGTGTATAAAAATATGTCATGGAAAAAGTGGGCTTAAAGTTTGTTAGCTTTATGTTAGCTCTGCATGGCATACTTTTATTGTGACAATGCCTTATTCGGGGAGCATTGTCCGTCTCTGACGGCTCTTGTTACTAATTGTATTACAGATTGCCCACCAAGTATGGATGTTGATCAACTCATACCTGATGCCATTAAAGACCTAGTGACTTGTGTACTAGCCGACAACTGTTTCGGTATAATCTGTTGTATGGAGTACAGCTTCCGTATTCCCCTATCGAGCATTATAAAGACGGTCTCTATTAAAGCTTGGTTCAAGATGTCTCCGTGTGAATTCTCGTTTGATACAGGGATAGGAGATTATACTCATGAGGAGCAACTTGTGCACTATGATTGGGGTGGGTTTTTGTATGGACATAATCATTCAATTAACCCTTTCCCAAACGGCAAATTTTCAAAATTTTCATTTCAAAAGCTGCTGCAGACGACAAATGGATCTCTTTTGAGATAGAGTTTGTGTACAATATAGCACAGAAAATATTGAGACAAAAGGAAAAACTGCTGGTTATCAGCAGTTTCTTCTTTTGGCTCAATGTTTTCCCAAGTCATTTCTATTTAGGACGTCAAAACCAGGTCTTGTTTGGGAAAGGGTTAACATTCCTTTGTTTCTTCTTATCCTCCCTGAACTAGGGCTGATATTTTGCATTGTATTTTTTATGCACATTTTTATATGCCCGAAGGATCGTATTATGTTATCGCGTGCATCGTCTGTCTGTCCGTCTGTCTGTCCGTTAGCAAATTCGTGTCCAGTCCATAACTTTGAAACTATAAGGCCTATGGTCTTGAAACTTCACAGGTGTATAGATCTCATAGCTAGGGGGTGCAGAGCGCAAGAACCACAACTCTACCATTTGTAATTTTTGAGTTATTGCCCTTTGTTTGATTCAGTTAGCAAATTCGTGTCCGTTCCATAACTTTGAAACTATAAGGCCTATGGTCTTGAAACTTCACAGGTGTATAGATCTCATAGCTAGGGTGTGCAGAACGCAAGAACCACAACTCTACCATTTGTAATTTTGAGTTAATGCCCTTTGTTTGATTTTGTTTGATTCAGTAAAGCAAATTTGTGTCCGGTCCATAACTTTGAAACTATAAGGCCTATGGTCTTGAAACTTCACAGGTGTATAGATCTCATAGCTAGGGTGTGCAGAGCGCAAGAACCACAACTCTACCATTTGTAATTTTTGAGTTATTGCCCTTTGTTTGATTTTGTTTGATTCAGTTAGCAAATTCGTGTCCGGTTCATAACTTTGAAACTATAAGGCCTATGGTCTTGAAACTTCACAGGTGTATAGATCTCATAGCTAGGGTGTGCAGAGCGCAATAACCCTAACTCTACCATTTATAATTTTTGACTTATTGTCCTTTGTTTGATTCAGTTTGCAAATTTGTGCTTGGTCCAAAACTTTCAAAATGCAAGGCCTAGGATGTTGAAACTTCACATGTGTGTAGAAATCATAGCTAGGGTGTTTGATTACATTATCTCAATCTGATTAAATTTGTGAATATTTTAGTAGTACTCGGGTACTTGCAACACTTCGTGAATATTTTAGTACTCGGCGAATTTTGTTTTATCGAATACTTGCAAGAGACTTTTAGAAAAGAACAGGACATCAACAAATATCACACACCCATTTATTTCTGAGCTTCGGGCGTATAATGCCACGCCTAGCGTTGCTCTTGTTAAAAAAAAAGTGATGACAAATTAATTTCTGCAATTTTCTTAAAGCTAGAAACCTTCTATGAATTTGGCCCACTAACAGGGAATTCTGTTTTGGACATACAGTTTTTGCCCTGCCTGTTTCTTTATTTTTTGCAAAAGAATTAACATTAGCTATCTGTAATAAAGTATTTGACATTGAATTGTGTATACCTTATGGCACACACATGTTGTTTCTTTATCAGGTAAACCAAATACTTTGACATTTGGTAAAGGAGACCCAGCCCCTGTAACAATTACGTAAGTTGTTTTGAAATTATTTCCCACACTCTAGACTAGGAGAAGTTTTCTGTACGAGGCCTAAAAATGGTTCCAGGGAGGACAACTTGTTACAAGCAAGAGACAATACTTAAATGATGTAGCAAGGTCCCCTTAATCACTTAAGCCCTGTCTCTCTGTCCGCATCAATGGTGAAGTAGGTCTAAGTAGGTCAAAGGTCAACTAGGTGCAAAAAATAAATGGTATATGGGGTATAGTTAAACAATCCGCTATAACTCATTTAGTGTTGGGTTTAGAATAACATATTTGGTTTCAAAATAAAGCTTAGACATTGATCTTTATTTTGAAGCATAAAAATGCAAATTAGCTGATTTGCATATGCATGATTTTAAAGATTTAATTGGAAATTTTGATCATTTTTTGGTCATTTTTTCAGAGAGAAGTTCGAACGAAAGCCATAGCCCACTAAGGTGGTGGTGTATATTCACAAATTTGGTACCAAAGTAAAGCCTAGACATTTATCCTCGAGTTAAGTTATGCAAGAAAGCTTGATTGCATATGCATATTTTTTATTATTTTTAATTAATTGATGAAAATATCACCCATTAGTGAAAATTTGATACATACAGAGCTTTGCAGCTTCCTGGAAGGATATAATCACATTGCATATGTAAAACGTCCTGTCCAAAACAGAAGTTAGAAATTTTAGGTCTTTTTTACAGAATCAGATTGAATTACGGTATAGTAGAGTGCTTGGTTTCCATGGAAACATATATTGTAAAAGTAGTTTTTGGGAGAATCAGCTATCAGTCACTAATTCCTTGGTGTAGACAAACAATCAATGTTTTTAAATGAAGACGAGACATCCATTTTTATTTTTCAGAATAAGTATGCAATTAAGCCTGTGGAGGCTTATTTGCATATTCATAACCTTGAAGAATTTATTGGAACAATTGATGGAATTATAGTCAATTTTTGCGAGTACATCAGAAAAAATCAGACATATCTCGAATAGTTCTTGGTATAGATTAACAATTTTGGTATCAAATTGAAGCTTTTAAGCATTTGTCTTTATTTTTCGGACAGTTATGCAAATGAAATAATTTGCATATGCATACTTTTGTAGAGTTAATTGGAAATTCTTGTGAAATTTTCACAGTTTTTGTTAAGAATTTTGCAGGAAAAGGGATATTTCTTAATTAGTTGATGGTGTTCTCTTACAATTTTGGTGTCAAAATAAAACCTAGGACTCCTTTCTTAATTCCAGTTTTGCAAAATAGCTTAGGTATTTACATTCCAACATTTTTTATTCTATTTTAAATCATGATGAAAAAATCACAAATGTGTGAATATTTGGTACTTGCTTTTTAACATACATAGAAGAAACTAAAACATATTGTATAATTATGCACTACTGCCTGTCCCAAACAGAATTAAGCATTTTGACGTCTTTTTACGAAGGAAAATTGAAATACAGTATGCTAGAGGGTGTTGTTTCTAGAGAAACATATCTTTTAAAATGTGGTAGAGGTTTTATGGGAACAGCTATAACTCACAATTTACAAGATCAACTGACTAACAACTACTGCATCAAAATGAAGCAAAGACTCCTATCTTAATTATTTGGGAATATTTTTTTCAAATTATCTAAATCATAGATTTTTACAAGGAAACTGGGGCCGTTTATTGGCCACTCCCCCCCCCCCCCCCCCCCCCCCCCCCCCCCCCCCCCCCCGAGAATTTATCCCGTGCAGTTGTTTCTTTTTTTTTTCTTCAAAAAATCATTTTTCCCCAATTAAACAATGTTACGGTCCTTGTAAAATGGTCTTAATTTTGCTTGAAATTTGTATTCATACCGTTAAATGATTATTTTCAGATCTGTATACGTTTATGAATCCCTATATTGAAATTTAGAAACCTTTTATCAAAATATCCAATCCTTAAGCACTATACAGGCCATGAATATCTTACGGCTAGCTCCCTACCGAAATAAATAAAACCTTTGAAAAACTTCAATTTCAGAGCAAAACTTTAAAACCTTTACTTTTTTGCCAGGAAACCTTTTCAACCGCAAAATAGCCTGTAATTTTTCACCCAAAACCTGTATATTTGCTCTGGCTGGTTGTCTTGCAAGCTTAATGATGGCTTTCGTTCTGCATTATCCCTCTTTATGCGTATTTTAACAATGAAAATGTCGCCAGATGCCACCAAATCTTACCCAAATTTCTAAAATTTTGTCGGTAAGATCCCGTATACCCCCGTACGAAACAAGCACGTAAAATGACTTGGACTGTATATTCTCTACGAAAATGGCCATTATTCACTCTTATGTTTTTCATATTTTACACTAAAAGGTCTTTATTTACATAAATGTGAGCCTTTATGAAAACCTTTATTTCTATTTTAGTATGCTAGGAGGCCTGCTACAGACTATTAGTTAAAGTCTCAAGGGAACAGACCAAAACACCAAGAATCTATTTTATTTCTATTTTCTTTACATTTTTTTGCTATATTTCAATATAGGTACATAGAAGTGACATATACAGGATTGATTACAACGATAATTATTACTAAATGAATATTTAACATAGTAATAAGTTAAATATTGTCCATAGATTTGTCAGGTATATTGTTATGGGGTGAGCTAAAACAATCACAGGTCCAACAATTTCCGCTATTTATATACCAACAGTTTATCTGTGTCTACTCCACAACATATCAGCTGTGGATCAATGTGGTAATTTTAGACTTAGTAATTGAAAAAGACCAATTGATTGAACACATTTAGTGAATAATCATGATGGGATTGTGAAGAAGGCCGTAATCACAAGGGGGGGAGGGGGGGTTCTCTATGCATGGCTAAGCCCCCTCCCCAAAATTGTCCAAAAATGCAGAATTTTCCTTATTTCTCACTGAAAATATAGGGGAAAACAAATTTATCCCCCCCCCCCCCCCCACACACACACACAGTTTTCAGACACAGGGGCTTCAGCTACCCCAATATAAAATTGCTTCCTACTGGCATGTGAAGGATGAATGAAACACAGATAATGTCAAATGTACTGAGTGATTTGCATAATACGAGATACATGCAGAACCGAAGAGTTCGATTTCTTGAACAGGTGTTATTATCAGAATATCAATGATGGCAGTTAACCTTCTGTTTACAGAAATATATTACATGTATGCCATTTATGTACGAAACATATTGAAACATGAATACATCTTTAAAGGCACCCATGCAGGGTTGTCAGACGTACAAACATGTAAATATATTAAAGAAATATCGTATGGAATGGTCAGCCTAGATGCACATGTAGCTAGATAATTTTTGTTCAAGGAAATTTCAAATTAAGCTTGTTTAGTCCTTCTAAATCATGTCTGTATATAATCAATTTACCCGCTCCTTATATACTAAAACAAAAAAGAAACACATCTTCCTTTTCAATTCCTTCTTACGCAAAGACATCAAATCAGATTTAAACAAAATTTAATACATTTAAAGCAATAACATTTCACCTTGTAAAGTTCACAAAATCTTGTTGGTGGTAAATTTCATTAGTAAGAAAACACCATGTTTACACCGGGCGTCAGCTCAATTTGACAAAAAAATGTATGTAAGTCGAAAAACACAATCTGTTTCGTTCAGTTTGGTCCGATATTCGAATTTTGTGAAGTCCATACGATTTATTAGCGGTCTCTGTTGCAGTCTTAAACCTATCCTGTAGGTGGGTTTAACGCGATGATACGGTCCTGCCTTGACGTCATATCTCTTGCACGTCCGCTTCGTGCTCGATCGGTTGTGGTCCCATTGAGAACCAACAATGTATACAGTCGAAAATGTGTCGATCTGTTGCCCAATCAATGTCTTACAACATTTTGACTTTTTCACCTAACAACGCCCGTACTGCAGCCAGGCGCTGGTTTTAGCATAACCATGCTATGCGTAGGGTAGTGAAAAGTGTGTGAACGCTTTGGCTTCTTCTTTGTCTATGTTCTAGCTTGTGTTTGATAAAAAATTGTTTTGATAGTAGTCATTTAGAAAACATGACATGGGATAATCAGTTTTTAACAGTTTACTATGTATCACGTGATGAATGTACGACATCTGAAGAAAATAACACTGTATTTATGAGTATGGATGCAGGTATATCCAAAATGTACTCAATAGCCATTAAAAACATATTTTGTCGAAAATATTATGAAAAATTGGGGTTGTGTATCTTTTTTGTCCTAGTATATTTATAGTAACATTTATTTGAACCTAAACCTTGACAGATAGTTAAACTCTTGGTTCCAGCACTAAATTCCCTTCCTTTTGGATCTAGATAATACAATGCAACACACAGAAATGCAAACTGCCATTCCCCATGTTGATCTGATTCCTGAAAAGTCTAGCATGGACCCCGTTGATGTCTTATAATGACTGTAAGATATTGAGAGGAGTATTCTCAGTTGTCTTTTATGCTATTCTTTTATTTTGAGTTTTGCTTTATCAAATTGCACTTTAAATTTGTGTATACTAGATAAATATTTGTTGAAAGAGTCGTGGTTTTGACATTAGGATGTTGATATTTGAGCGGTATCAGGCTCACATGCTGTTTTATCTAATTGTCATTTTCGCTCATAAAATTTGATTAATTTTCAGGAATATGTACTACAAATCCATGCAAATATGATTTCAAAACAATTATTTCCTATAACATATCTTTAAATTTATCATAGAATAACATTAATGTGTGAGACGTGTTGTTACATCAAAGTTTGCACTTTTTGTATTTTTTTGGAAAAATTTACCCCACCCACTTTTAGCTATAGCTATAGGCGAAAGCTAAAGACTAATTTTGTGGATAAATATATATAAGTCAAGAACAGGTTTCTAGTCAATTTTCAAGCATAATTTCACAAACACAAACATACATTTGGTATTTTCTAAACTTTTTTTTCATTTTTAGACAAAACTTATTTTTGTGATTTTGGCCATTTTTCGCTATATTTATGTATATTAACAAAAATACACTGTAAAAAAGTTGCATGTTATTATTGTAAGTAGAAGTGAAAATCATTAGCTTTATTTTGATACCAAAATAATTGTTTTAGCTTTATAAATGAGTAAGTTACGGGGCATTTTAGGAGGCATGTGTGACAAATGCACCGAATGACCTTTGACCTGAATAAAATCCCTTTGCGCCATTGATTCGGACAAAGAGACAGGGCTAGAATTGACCGTGATATATAATTGAATCATTCTATATATGTCTCTTGCTTGTAACAAATTGTCCTCCCTGATTTGATTTTTCAGATTTTCACTACCAGTCTACTCTGTTCCCATTAGATTTTTGCACCATTTAATTTTATCCAAGGGGGTATGTAGTGAGCTTGTTCATTGATTTGTAGATTTTTTATCAATTTAGATGGATATGAATTTTAAAACATCACAGGGAAGATATCTTACCAGTTATAGAAATACATACTCTTGGTCATGGTTTGTTGATGATAGACAGAACTAGAGCCATTATCAAAAGGAAAAAAAAATATTACTGTATACTGTACCTTTTTGTGACAAAATTCTATTTGTATGATCACATTTAGTGATAGTTCTAGGGCCTTGAGTTGGCAATTAAGTGTCTTGCCCGAGGACACACCTCCCCCGAGTGGGACTCGAACTTGAGTACTCCGGGTAACAAGTCAAGTGCGTTACCCACTGCGTTATCGAGGCTGTTATGATGATGTTGAATTCATGAACCTATGAACCCACCAAATTAACTCTTTTAAAATGCCAATTCAATTTACAATTATCTACTATCTAACATTCCAGCTATGCACTAGACAACTATGATGATGGGTTTATAGTGAGCATCAGTATGACTGTGTGTATACCGTTTGACGATGACACATTCTGTTTTCCGGAGGATGGAATCATCTTGTTGGACGAGGAAGTTATACCGCTCTGTGACCTTGCTGCATGGGAAGATGCTAAAAGTAATACATTCATAATGTTATGTTATCATATGAGCTTCAAAATTTGTTTGAAAGTCAATAAATCCAGTGATGTCATATTTTAAAAAAAATGCTAAGTTCTATGTGGACATTATATGAAGTGCAATTATAACACTCATGACCTTCCCTTCTTTCTCAGTTTGAGACTGTGTCATGGAAATAGGGGCACCATTTATAATCTATGTATAAACATATGTCATTGGAAAGGGGGGCTTGATGAATGATAGTTTCTGGTCTATATCTGTCAGCCAGCCTAAAACCACTTCTCCACAATTCCTGGTCCAAATTGGATATACAATATACCATTTTTTCCCATCATCCCTGCATCTGCTCTTCATACATCAAGGTTTTTCAAATACATACCATGGTATTTAACCAGAAATGTCCTTAAAGCATATATAGCCTGATAAATTAATAACTTCAAGATAGAAATGAATAATTTGTGACAAACAGTTGTTCGGGGACAATAGTCAGTCTGTGTGGGCTTTTGTCATTTTCAGATTTCTCACTGAAAGGTTGGTTAGAAGACAAGGTAGAGGATGTGCCACAGCTGTTAGCCGAAGCAGGTCGTGATGCTCTCATTGATAGTCTAGGGTTAGGGCCGTATTTACTGTTATATCAATTTGTTATATTTACAGATTTCTCACTGAAGGGTTGGTTAGAGGACAAGGGAGAGGATGTAACTCAGCAGTTAGCAGAAGCTGGTCGTGATGCTCTCATTGATAGTCTAGGGTTAGGGCCGTATTTACTGTTATATCAATTTGTTATATTTTCAGATTTCTCGCTGAAGGGTTGGTTAGAGGACAAGGGAGAGGATGTAACTCAGCAGTTAGCAGAGGCTGGTCGTGATGCTCTCATTGATAGTCTAGGGTTAACTCTATCCCAAACAACCAAATTTCAAGGTGGTCGAATTCAAAAGCTGCTGCAAACCACAAAATGGGTGTTGATAAAAATTGGATTTGTGTGCAATATAGCATGGAAAATATTGAGGCAAAAGGAGAAAATGCTGGTTATCAGCATTTTCTTCTTTTGCCTCAATGTTTTGCGAAATCTTTCTGGTAGGGTTGTCAAAATCAGGTCTTGTTTTGGATAGGGTTAATTAAGGCTGTATTTACTGTTATATCAATTTGTTATGTTTTCAGACTTTTCGCTGAAGGGTTGGTTAGAGGACAAGGGAGAGGATGTAACTCAGCAGTTAGCTGAGGCTGGTCGTGATGCTCTCATTGATAGTCTAGGGTTAGGGCCATATTTACTGTTATATCAATTTATTATATTTACAGATTTCTCACTGAAGGGTTGGTTAGAGGACAAGGGAGAGGATGTAACTCAACAGTTAGCCGAAGCTGGTCGTGATGCTCTCATTGATAGTCTAGGGTTAGGGCCGTATTTACTGACACATAAATGTGAGAGAACAAGGAATCTCTATAACCCTTCACTTAATGGATGGAATAATCGTGAGTATATGTTACAGCTACAGATTAGAGTGGGAAATGGGTTTACAAAATGCTATATTTCATTTATCGTTCATTAAGCCCTATGGTGTGTACACTTATTCGAATAGTCTAATTGAGACCATTTCAATAAGAAACCAAAATATAGTGTTTAGAATTGAAATACCTAATTCAGATTGCCTGTTGCCCTTCTTATTTGTATCTTATTCATAATTATACCCCCCACAACAAAGTTATGGGGGGTATACTGGAATCAGGTTGTCTGTCCGTCTGTCCGTCCGTCCGTGGACATAATCTTGTGTCCTCTTCTCCTCCCACAGTTTTTGACCAATTGTTCTGAAATTTTATCAAGATGTTGCCTATCATATGAAGTTGTGCACCTGCAATTTTCATCTTGATCCAGTCATTAGTTTCAGAGTTATGCCACTTTGAACTTTTTAGGGGGGAGAAGTAGTAAAAATTTACAATTTCATTTCTGTGTTCTAACTCAAGAACCGTTTGACCTAGGATCATGAAACTTTACACAGTTGTTGCCCATGACCCAAGAAGGTGCCCTATTGTTTTGGGGTCACCAAAGTCAAAGGTCAAGGTCACAGTTGGACTTTGTTTAAAATCCGTTTCCATGCTCTAAGTCAAGAACCTTTTGACTGATAGCACTTTTTCAGTGACAAGGCCCTAGTGGGGGGTATTCGTCCGCTTTGCGACAGTTCTAGTTTAAATTCTTAATTAATAAATGATGAATTCATTGTAAGATTCTGGATTGATATAATTGTACAACAAACACTGTCTTAGTTTCATTCTTAATTTTGAAAAGCAGTTAGTACAGAATAAGGCCACACTGCATGAATGTATACATTCAGACGGGACATATGTGCAGGCGGCTCTGATTCTATGCTACCTGCAAAAGCAACTGAAATATATTCCCGAAATCCGCATGACATTCACATGAAATAACTGTCCGCTACATCTCTGAAATTGGACAATTCTAAAATTTTGCCATCTAGTTATGGGTTACCCTGACCCTGTATCTAATAACAGTGTGTCCCCTGAGTTTCAAGCACATACCCCAGCTACCAGACTTTGCTTCATGCTACGTTCAGGACTATTGTACAGGACTATATTGCTGTATAGATATACCGTTCATTAATCTACTTATCTGTTTCTTCATGGATATTCTTTATGAACAAAAAGTGATGGCCCCTGTAACACTTAGCATTCTTCATTTTGAAAAGCAAGCAGTATAGAATAACAGGGCGTCAACTTCTGTCCTATATCCTATATTTGTCCTATATTTTGATGGCTGTCCTATATTGTCCTATATTTAAAAGGTGTCCTATATAGTCATCACCTATACTATATTTTCATAGGAAAATATAGCGGAAAAAAGAAATTGAAGAAATAAAGACAGTAAAAGACTTAAAAGTTAAAACAAATTCAGGTTTAAGTGATATGTATTGAGTATCTGTATAATATTGTAGCACCAGATACATGTACTACGTTATTCTATTAAACAATGAAAAGCATATTGCTGGATGGATACATAGATCAATACATTAATTTTGATTCAAAATAAAAGATGCTACTTTTTAGTTTTCTTGAGGATAAATTTCTAAGTTTGAGACATTGTATTGGATCAACAGCTGTCTGTCCAGTCTCTGTCTGCACACGCTTACAAAAACTTCATATCACAAACCACTAGCTTTAAAATTTTGCATTGCATAACATTTTTGGATTCCTAGTACATGTATCAGTATATTTTAAATTATATCCATAGCCCAGTATTAGTAGTTTCCCGATTTGATGAGGATAGAAATTTTACACCATCTTCTTCTGTTTTGTTGTAAATGTTTGCAAGTATAATCATTATACAGATCTATGAATACTAACCTCTTCCTCTCCCAAATCCTGAGGCATTAGGGCTTTCAAATCTTGGATATAGCATCAACTCATAGCTCATTACCAGAATACTTCAAATTATTACTTTGCATTTAATTTTGAAGAAAATAGCCCTATGTTGTGGGCTCCTGAATTTTAAGAACAGGACAATTATCTCTCCCCAGCTATTTGAATTTTGTCTAGTATTGTCTCATGGAACTCTACCAGGAAATGTCAAATTTCATGTATGGTTTGATTAAAGTCCTATGTTGTGTGTTCCCAGATTTTAGAGAGATAAAGAGGATAATCTTCTTCCAAACCATTAGGCCTACACTCAGTCTCTCTCAGGTTTCTTAGGGGGCATTGTCTACATCTGTGAGATCCCTTCCATCTATCTTGTTGCACACAATGCTGTCCTCTTTCATGTCCTCTGCTGTCTTTCTTTTGAGAGTCTTAAGTCTAATAAGTTCCATTCTCTGCTGTCCTTCTCTGATAGTTGCTTTTACATCATCTTGGGCATTCCTACTGGTCTGTGAATACCAGTGACCTGCATGAGGAAATCTATTTTAATTGCCCAATTGGATCTCTCCACATGTCCATACCATCTAAGCCTCCTTTCCTGTAAGCTCCATTCCATGTCTTAGGGGCCAAGCTGTACTGTGGTGGTTTTTTGCACATCTGTCTGATCATCATTGGATCACTATGCTGCAGATGTTGTAATTTTGAAGTAGACTGGGGCTAGGTCTCACTTGCATTAATTATCAAGCTCCAGACAGGGGTTTAATATATTTTGCCTGGTGTTTGGTTATTAAGATAGGGTGATGTGAGGGTTGGCATCAGCTCTTTTAAAATTCTTCCATACAGCTTTGACTCTGAACATTGTGGCTAAGTCACATCCACAGTCTGCAGAAAGCGTTTGTCAAAGGTATCAAAATAATGCCACTACCTCTTGATTATCTTTCCCAACCTGCATCTTAGACTGGGGTTTTCTGGCATTTGAAGTTTGAACCCTCCTTGAGCTATTTAATACCGCTGCATTTATTTGCGAACTTTCTGCAACCACTGCATGGGATGTTACTGCCAACACCAGTGCAACATACAGGGCATGGAAACTTTCCCAAACCCTCCAGAATATCCAGCCCAGAGCTGTGAAATTTTGTGTGTATGATGGTCTAAAAGATGCCTCAGTTATAACTAATGAAAATTTGTCCTATGTTGTAGGTTCCTGGAATTTACATCAAGATAAAGAAGGATGTCTGTGATAAACCTTTCTTTGTATTACTAAATTAAGCTTAGAGATTTATTCATTTAGCATCACTAAATGGGTCTCTTCAGAAATACTTAAAATATCACTTTGCAATGAAATTAGCCTTATTTCAAAGGTTCAGTGAGATATAAAGAGGGAAATCATTGACAAATTCTCAATATTCTCTTTCCTAGTAACATGTGGATCAAGGCCCACTATTATAGCATGGGCCATTACCAGACTCATTAGAAATTTAACTTTTTTGTGTGAAGCTTGTGTCGATATCCTCCTAGCAGTTGTGCAATAGAGAAACTACATTAACAAGGTATTTTGAGGTGTTTTTGAGAAGGTTGAGGCCGTGAGTTTGTCCTATATTTGTCCTATATTTTTGCTCCAAAATGTCCTATATCACTATATTTTTTTCAAAATTTTGAGTTGACGCCCTGGAATAAGACCAGACTGCACACATGTGCAGGCGGACCTTATTCTATATTACCTGCCCAAGCCAAAGCAACTGAAATATATTCCACAGATTCAAACAACAAAATAATTATTTTAACCCTTTTCACTATTTACAGTGTGTCCGCTGAGTTTCAAGCACATACCCCAGCTACCAGACTTTGCTTCATGCTACGTTCAGGACTATTGTACAGGGCTATATTGTTGTATAGATATACCATTCATCAATCTACCCATCTATTTCTTTATTAATAATCTTTGTGAATTTATATTTTACAGTGTGTCCCCTGAGTTTCAAGCACATACCCCAGCTACCAGACTTTGCTTCATGCTACGTTCAGGACTATTGTACAGGGCTATATTGTTGTATAGATATACCGTTCATCAATCTACCAATATACTTCTTCATTGACATTAACACATGTGATTATACAGTCTCGGGCGCTATTGAAAATGTGGGATTTAACTTCTCATTGATTAATTATGAATGGGGTAAGTGTTTATGCTCCATATCCAAAGATCAGGGGCATACCTTTTTATCCGTATCTGTCTGTCTGTCAGTCTGTCCATCCGTCTGTACATTCCTGTCTGTCCGAAAACTTAACATCAGTCATTTCAGGGGCATTGGTGTTTCACAAACACATCTTGTTGATAGCCAGTCTAAATAAATGTGACTCTAAATACTAAAAAATTGTTTAAGATGGTGTTAGGCCGAATGATTTGAATCCTTTGCACACACAGAAAGAGATGATTACCTAATGTAAATCATATAAACACTTTCCCAAGGGACAAAAATTTAGACATCCAATTTGAAAGCTGCTGCATACGACAAAATGCTTGTAACAAAAAGAAAAAGATAGAATTGTGTACAATTTTACATTGACAATAAAGAGACAAAAGAAGAAAATGCAATTATTGGCATTTTCTTCTTTTGTATAAATGTTTTCCAAAGCATATCCTATCTGGAATGTCAGAAGCAGATTTTGTTTGGGAAAGGATTAATCTAGCACTTAATTTTTCTATCTCCAGGAAAGACAGAAATTGTCACCATTTTGGATGCAATTATAGTCAGGTGAGTCAAACTCCTATACTCTAATGAGCTACATATAAGAGGGTTTTCAAAACGCAATATTTCAATTATTGTTCATCAAACCCTATGTTGTGAGTACTCATTGGAATTGTCTCAAGGAGACAATTCAAATGAGTACCCACAGCGTAGGGTTTGGATTTCAAATAACAAATTTAGAAAGGCTTCACTCTCTCTTTATCTGTTGGTCTGACTCTAGCTATTTTTTACACATTGTCAAAGTTGGACTTAAAAAAAGAAAGAATTTGGTTACTATAGTGTACCCCCTATTTGAGGGGCTAGCTAGTTTTGGTTCATCCCTTTCTCAAACAAGACCTGCTTTTGACGTCCATAGTAGGAAAGACTCGGGAAAACATTGAGGCAAAAGAAGAAAGTGCCGATAACCAGCATTTTCTCCTTTTGCCTCATTATTTTCTGAGCCATTTTGTACACAAATCCCTTCTTTGGCAGCATTTGTTTTGCCGTCTGCAGCAGCTTTCAATTTGGACCACCCTAAAATATTGTCGTTTGGGAAAGAGTTAAGAGATACTTTCTTATGTTTGCACAGTACCTCCTGATTCCTCACTTAAGATGTTGGGCATCAAGCAGAGATGGGACTTAAGATTGTCATCTTGTAACGGTCCAAAAAATTTCCTTTCTATGGCACAAAACTTTGAAATATAGTCTTTATTGACATAGCAATTAACCCTTTCCCAAACAAGACCTGGTTTTGACATCCTTGGTAGACTAGGCTTGGGAAAACATTGAGGCAAAAGGAAAAAATGCTAATAACCAGCATTTTCTTCTTTTGCCTCAATATTTTCTTAGCTTTATTGTACAAAAATTATCAAATTATTCTGTTTGAGCACAAATTTTGTCACTTACAACAGCTTTAAAAACTGATCACCCCAAAATATTGCGGTTTGGGAAAGGGTTAAAGTCTATTTGAGAGTGAAGAGGAAGCTCTAAAGTAGAGTTCTTACTGATTGTATTAATCTATAACTATTTGGAACTTATACCTGGTGTCATTTCAGATTCTCCCTGCGTAAGCCACCAAACTTGAAGATATTCCGTATTGACATGGCAATTGAAGCGTGTTTTGAGACAGAAGAAGATTGTCTTGTGGAGTTTCCCATATTCCAGGGTACCGACGTACCCCAACCTGGCTGTGATATGACCATTGATTACTCAAGTAAGATATTTGTCTTGGAAAAAGGGCGCTTAATTAAGTATGATATTCTGTATCTATTTTTGTATGTCTTTCTGAAGCAAATTCTCCACAACTGTAGGACCAAATTGAATGAAACTTTATTATGAACTTCCTGGAATACTGTCAAGAACTCTTTTTCTCTGTTTTAAGCCCTCATATGGAAAGCCCAGGGGTATATTACTGTTTTACCCATGTCCGTCTGTCATTCTGTCGGAAAACGTAACATCGTCATTTTCTCAAAAAATGTTAGACATACATGTATTAATCCTAAATTGTGTATGTAACATTCTTTTAGCTCCATGCAATTAGAACTTCCTAAAGTTCATCCTTTTATCCTAATCAATCCTTACCATTGACATTCTCTGCTAAAGTATTAGATAAACAGCCCAGCAATGGTCCAAGCTCAAAGTCATCCATGAATCTCAAGGTCAAGATGAAATACATTTATCAATGTCAAAATTTAAAAAAAAAAGATCAAAAATAGGCATTTCCGATATATTTGTGTTTCACGAAAATATCTTGTTTTTCAGCCTTTTCTGTGTCTTCATTCCTTGAGAACAACAACCTATCTGATGTTGATGTGGCCAGCGCTCTATGGACAGAGACCATCAATTTTGTGACGGATGTTACCGGTGTCAATGAATACTTCCTTGATAAACAGTGCTCGTTTGATGACGATATGTACAGCGGAACAGACGGGGACAATAGACTCAAAGATGGTAAGCAACCTTTGTACTTCTATAGAAAGTATATCTAACCTTTCCAAAACAACAAGAGGATTTGAAGACAAGAAAATAGATGTAGCAAATTTGCACAAATAAATGTGTGCACAAAGAAATATAAAACCAAAAACAATTGTGGTTGATTTGTAAAAATGGATTTTGCTCTATATTGTTCTCTCATGTAAGAAGGCGTGTTGTTTTAATCCTTTTAAAAGTTTGTTATTTGCTGGTAAAGATTGGCCTGTATGGACAAAAAGCTCCATCTTTGAATTTTATGAACTGTGCTGTTATATTTTTCCCATTTTTCCATTTTGAAATCTGCTCATGGAAAAAAGGGATTGTTTGTGTCAAGCATTTATTCAAGGAGGATAACTCCTCTCTGAGGGCTATTGTGTCTCATTTAGATTGCTCAGTGATAGACTATAGTGGACTACGTATACCAGAGAATGCTGTATGTCGTATAGACGAGACCTGCTTCAGGATAGATTGTTGTGTTGAAGTCGAGTATCTAAGACGATCACTGGCATTATTCTTTGAGATAGACTTCTGTAACTTTACAATATCAGGCGGTGTTGAGAAAATGGAGTTTGAAAAAGTCATCTTGAATTATCCGTGGAGTAAGTTAGTCATTTGAATTTGATGAAGTTATCTATCTTTTATTAGCTTTTTAATTGTCAATCTCTCTTTTTTCAACTAAGAGGTTGTTAAGACAAAAAAAAGCCTGTATATAGCTGCTTGTTCTGAACTTACAAACCTTTTTTGCGGGCGGCATAAAAATTTGTGTTTCACACTTTTTATCTTCACACTCATAATCAAGTTAACATCAATTCATCCAACTCATAGATATTCAGCTAGCTTAGATATTATTTAAAAGAAGGAAACTGTCTTAAACTTTGATGATTCCTATTTGATAATAAAATCCCAAACAGCAATATTTGAGCTTTGCAACTTCAAGTGTGTGGCAGATGACAAAATTAATTTGACTGTCAGAATTAAAATTCTATATGAAGTGCTTGAAAAATTCTGGAAAAAAGTCACCATTTTCATAATTTTGTCCAATCTTTTCCACAGCTTTATTCCTTATGTGCATCAAAACAGGTTGTTTCTGGGAAAAGGTTACCCCAATCCCACATAATTATGCTTTTTGATGCTTCTTAAGATAAAAGTTCAGGAAAGATTTATGGAAAATGAAGAAATTGATTGTGACAAGCAATTTCTTCATTTCCCAAAATTTTTTCTACCCACAAAGACTAGACAATTTAGAATTTCTATCACTTGAAATTTCTGCCTACAACAACTTTCAATTTTGGACAGGCTGAATTTTTGTTGTTTTGTAATGGGTTAAGGTAGTCCACTCCTAATGAGATTTATGCGGTCAGAATTTTTCTCGTGAAGTCAATGACATTAGAGAGGTTTCGATTTCAAACTTGTAGGCGTACGTGTACTTGTAGCAGGTGATTTGGGAAAGGGTTAAAAGGGTTAAAAAACTGTACCCGTTTCAAAACTAGAAGTGTTTTTGGAAAGCACCAGCGGAAAAGAAGAAAATTCCAGCATTTTCCCCCCAATTCCAGATCTACCCTTATTGAAAAACTTCAGCAAAAACTATTAAAAATGGTCAGAATTTCCTTCGGAAACTTATCTGAAAATGACATTAGATCTATAAATTCCAGTTTAATAAACTTGATCTAGATCTACTAAGTTTGAAAAGGCGTCAACTGCATAAATCCTATGCAGGGTTAGTGGGTAAATACTTGCGGTACTGACTCTATGTACTGGCATAAATTGGGTTAGGAAAGGGCTTGATACGACCTGTATTAAACACGCTGTAACTTTCAAACTATTCTTGTTAGGATACCACTCACAAGTATATTCTCATTAAAAAATGCATGAATTACCTCATGCATTCATTTAAACACCTAGAAACTGTACCAATTAAGAATAAAAAGCTACAAGTTTTTACTTACGTGTAAACCGGTCTCTACAAGTTTTCGACGTGTAGCGAGAGTGATAAATAATCACAAAGTGATGACGTCAAAGTGACGTTTCGCACAAAAATTACTCGTACACGTAGAAGTAGGCGTACAAGTTCGGAATCGAAACCTCTCTATTTACTATATATCTGAACCTATTTGGGCAATGCCGTATACATTCGGCGGTGGGACGTTACACCGCCTCAAATATTTATGATGTTGCCTGAATGATTTGGGAATCGCTTGATTCTCATTTAGGTTTGACTACCTTAACATGTTTACTTTTCTTTCTGTTTGCAGGAACCACTGTTGTTGAGACTATCTATGAGATGATCAAAATCACGTAAGTCTTTCTGCAAGAAATCATTTTCAGATAATTTCTTGTATGTCTAGCCAAGCCTAGATAGCTCAGTCAGCAGGGTCAGAGTCTATCAATCAAAGGGTTTTGAATTGCAAACTTGGATTGACCAATATCTTTACTGACATTTGTCTCTTACCAATCAATGTTAATCATCTAAATGATAGAGCAACTTGATGTTTGGATTGGATGATGTTATTGTACTGGTGTGAGTAGTACCAGGAATCCATGGTTAGGTACTGCAACCACCGAAAGCAGTGACCAAAGCAGTTGAAATGAGATCTATCTATTCCATGCAAAATGACCTTCCTCAAGGTCATCTTTTAATTTTTATAAACCCTAACTTGTAAGTTTAAATGAAAACTTCTCATGACAACTTTGGCAGTTTCTCTGTAAGTATCTTGCATAAAAAGCCCAAAGTTGGTATGGAATCTTCTTTTCAATTATATCTATTCCATGCAATATGACCATCATAAGAGTCATTTTTTATACGCCCGAAGGGTCGTATTATGTTATGGCCCCGCTCGTCTGTCTGTCCGTCTGTCCGTCCGTCCGTCCGTCCGTCCGTCTGTCCGTCCGTCCGTCTGTCCGTCTGTCCGTCCGTCCGTTAGCAATTTCTTGTGTGCGCAACTCCTCCTACAGTTTTGATCGGAATTTGATCAAACTTGCCACAATGAATCTCCATGGTGTCTAGTTGTGCATCCCGCTTATGGAATTTAATTTACTCTTTTCGTTCTTGAATTATCTGCCCTTGAATTAAAAAAATGCCCATTTTCTTGTGTGCGCAACTTCTCCTACAGTTTTGATCAGAATTTGATCAAACTTGCCACAATGAATCTCCATGGTATCTAGTTGTGCACACCGCTTACGGAATTTAGATAACTGTTTTCCTTCTTGAATTATCTGCCCTTGAATTTAAGAAAAAATGCCCATTTTCTCAAAAATGTCCATTTTCTCCTGTGTGCAACTCCTATAGTTTCAAGCAGAATTTAATCAAACTAGCCACAATTAATCTCTATGGTGTCTTGTTGTGCAAACAAAAACTTTTGATAACTTTTCATTTTTGAATTAACTGCCCTTGAACTAGCCACAATTAATCTCTATGGTGTCTTGTTGTGCAAACAAAAACTTTTGATAACTTTTCATTTTTGAATTAACTGCCCTTGAATCGAAAAAATGGCCAATTTTACTGACAAGCCCCTCTCGGGCGTATATGCGCCGCTTTGCGAAGCTCTTGTTAATCATTATCAACCCTTAACATGCAACTTATCATGAAAGATTATGTGAACACTTAACGTTTCTCCACAAGTGTTTGACATAAAAAGCCCAAATTAGGTATGGAACCTCTTTTCAAATTATATTTGTTCCATGCAATATGATCTTCAAAAAGGTCATTCTTTAATTCTTATCAACCTTAAACAATCATCTTAACATGCAAACTTTAAAAAAAATTGTGAAAACGTAAAAATGGTATTTAGTAGTACCCAAACAACCTTTGGATTATTTTTATGCCCCCGTATTGAGAGATCGGGGGCATATTGTTTTACTCATGTCTGTCTGTCTGTCCGTCTGTCCGTCTGTCTGTTCGAAAACTTAACATTTGCCTTTTCTCCAAAAGTATTTGACATACAAAGCTCAAATGGTATGCAATTTCCTTTCAATGATATCTATCTGTTCCATGCAATTTGACCTTCCTCAAGGTCATTCTTTAACCCTAATCAACCCTTTACTCTACGAAAACCTAACATTTTACAAAAATGCCTATTTCAGAGGCATTTGTGTTTCACCAACACATCTTGTTAGTTTTAAGCTTAAGGTCATTCATGTAGGTCAAGGTCAAACATCATGGTCATAATTTTGGAAAATAGCCATTTCGGTAGCATTTGTGTTTAACAAAGATGTCTTGTTCTTCACTGTTTTCCTTCTTTTCTCCGCAGGTACTCCATTGACAAGACAAGTATAGACTTCATTGTTGATCTGTCAGTAGCTGTGTGTCTTGAGCCAAATACATGCCAATTTGAGATGGTTGTATTTGATAAAGTTGTCCAGCCTATACCTGTTTGCAATTTGGACATGGATTTCAGCATAAAGAGTAAGTGTAGTGCTTGTTCATACAATCTAATGGCTGAATATCAACTCTTTCCCGAAGCAAGACAGGGTTTTAATGTCCGTAACGCATTCTAAAATTACAAAATTTGAAGGTGTTCCACAGAACATAGGTTTTAGCACAGAAAAAATTGATGCAAAAGGTAAAGCATGATGGTTATGAACCATTTCTTCTATTGTGTAGATGTTTTCCCACAATTTAATAAAGGGTTAATTCAGGTTTTTGAGGTCGTCAACATTCGCAGAGGCCCAAGAAATATGTTAACGCCGGAGTGCGAAGCAAGAGGATCGTTTTCGTATTTTACGGGCCTCTACAAATATTAACAATAGAAAAATATGTGAATTGACACTATTATTGCATAAAAAGCATGAAATTCCAATGATTACTTGCCGCTAACACCTTGATGTGGGAAAAATGAACCGATCATATGAAAATATCCGCCATTGTTGTTTGTTCTGATAAATCTTCCGAGATTTTTTTGTTATGCATGACGTTGGTAAAATGACGTTACATCATAATTTGGCGCCAAAAGGCAAACGTCGCTTATTTAACGTAAGATGTTGAGAGTTTTGCAGGAAAAGAGACAATTGTTTATTTTGAAGGATCAAATCGAGGATATTTGAGTGCAAAGCCTGTCCGATATTGCACTGTATATAGACCGGTATTCACAATATCGGACCGATTTCTTCCTGTTATTCAATGCTAATAAGGGACTGAAAAAACACATTTTATGCAATAATATTGCTTATGAGGTGCATCATGCATTCTGATTTTAGCCTATGCCACTTTGGTATCTCCTGTCAAGACATGCCTTCAACCATGACATGGGAATTAATATAGAGAATATGTGAAATCCATTCCCACATAATGACTCTTTTTAACGCCTTCAAGGCAACAGGCGTTTGAATACATTTTAAGAAACAAAGAAATTGCTTGTGACAAGCTATCTCTTCTTTTCTTCATTTCCCACAATGTTTTTTTTTCCAGAAAGACCAAATATGTGAAATTTCATTCTCTTGAAATTGTCGTCTGCATCATCTTTAAATTTGAGCTGGTCTAAATTTTTGTCGTTTGATTCAAGTAATGTGTTAAATTCATTTTCAAACTTTGACTAGGTTGATACCCATAACTCTTATCCTTCCAATTTTGTGATAATTTATGGGATAATTATTATCTTTCTTCTTTCCAGATTTCTCCCTGACGGAGTACTTGAAGGAACTAGGACAGTCGGATGCATCCAACCTGCCGTCGGCGGTCATCAATTCCCTCCTTACAGGCCTGAAACTTGACAAGTTTCTAAATGACCCACAGTGTCAACTGGAGGATGATTTATACACAACTACAGGTGATACCGTCCAAACTGGATGGACTTCAGGTACTTGTGATATTGTAAATAATTAACCCGTTCCTAAACAAGCCAATTACAGGCCTGAAACTTGATAAGTTTTTAAATGACCCTCAATATATAGGTGACCCCGTCCAAACTGGATGGACTTCAGGTACTTATGATATGGTGGATAATTAACCTGTTCCTAAAGAACACAATTTTAGGATGGTGGTCCAGTTGAGAGCTGCTGTAGATGACAAAATGGATGATTATAGATAAAGGATTTCCGTTTAATATAGCCCAGAAAAAAAATGAGGCAAAAAGGAGAAAATGCTGATTATCAGCATTTTCTTCTTTTGTCTCAATGTTTTCTCAAGCCTATTCTTGAGGGAACTTGGACAATCAGATGCATCCAACTTGCCGTTGGCGGTCATCAATTCCCTCCTTACAGGCCTGAAACTTGACAAGTTTTTAAATGACCCACAATGTCAACTTGAGGATGATTTATACACAACTGTAGGTGACCCTGTCCAAACTGGATGGACTTCAGGTACTTATGACATTGTGGATAATCAACTTTTCAGAAATCAGTTCTTTATTCATGAAAACTCACAGGGCAAAATCAAAATTCAACAAAAATATCAGTCAATAACATGTCTCCTTTTGAGTTAATATTTTCTGTGCTGTATTATGCACAAATCACATCTTTATAAATCAAAATCCATTTTGTTGTCCAGTTCTACAGTTTTCGAATTGAAATAGTGAATACTTTTCCTCTTTAGGAAAGGATTAACCTATTCCCACTTAATGATGCCTTTTGACACCCCACAGGATAAAAGCTTTGGAAAACATTGTGGAAAATGAAGAAATGGCTTGTGACAAGCAATTTCTTAATTTCCCAAAATGTTTTTTTTTCACTAAAGGCTAAAACTATTGAATTTCATTCACTTGAATTTGTCGTCTGCATCAATTTTGAATTTGAACCAGGCAGTCTCAAAATTTTGCCGTTTGGGAAAGGGTTAAAGATGCCTTATACATGGAAATTATAACCATTGCTTGTTCCTTTTGTTTCAGAGTGTCCAATAGATTTAAACTTGAAACCTCTAGATGACGAGATACGATGCCATGTCCCTCAGTTTTGTTCTGGTGTAACTTGCTGCATGTTTGTACCATTGTTGAGGAAGAATATACAGACAGAATTTGCTCTCAATGGATGTGATTTCAAACTGGAAATGACCATTGAGAGATATAATAAAGAAATCATGCTCTTACAGTCCTATGTGTGGGGTAAATCGATTTTGTATTTCATAAATTCATACCCTAAATCAAGTTCTTTGATAGACAATTTGATATTTTGTTTGTAGTCTTGTAGATGCAAGTAATTGATGAAATAACAAAAATTTTTTTTGGGTTTTGAATAACTTTTATTTATCAGATGTTGTTTAAAAGGTCGTTCACATTCAACATATTCCTTTTGTTTTCCCACCTTCTCTGCTTCAAACCAAGTTCAGATCTATCATATTTACAGAAATACTGGAAAATATCTGAAGTATTGCCATGTGATTCCCCGTCATGTAATGGGTATTTGATAATTTTCTTTTTTTTCTCTGCAGGACAACCTTCCCATTTCTTCCTTGGTGGAACATTTAGAATAGAGTGAGTGGTTTGAATCTTTACCATGTATACCAACATTTTCTCAAAATGAACCAAGAATGATTTTGAGCAGGAATCTCAAAAGTGCATGTCTTTATGGCATATAAGACCATCATAGATCCAGATCTACATATACATGCAATCTGATCAGGATCCATGCTCTTCTCGGAAAGCTGCTTTATGACCTAAATCAAATATTAGAGAGCAGCACAGATCCCAATCAGACTGCACTTAGACACAAGCTGATCTAAACTGACACGATTTAAAAACGCAAAACACGTTTTCATTCCCCATTCCTTTCCTATTGCCTCGATCGGCACCATATTTGGGGACATGTATGAGACAATTTATACGCTTCACGCCCCAGCAGTTTTGTCGTGTTTTCTGTAAACTATCCGGATATCTGAACCGCCCATCACTAAATGCTCGTGTGTCTCGTGCATTCAGACCACGTGTAAAATCACTAAGATTTTTTGTGTACAAATTGCCACTTTGATTTACTTTTTGAAAACATACGAGAACAACGAAAGAAAATTGTGCATAAAATGCTGAGGCTTACTTTGTGAAAAAGGAACCGAGTTTTTTTACTTTTGGTTTTCCGTGTTTCGCAAATAAAGGTAGCTAGACGCTTTATTTTAGCCGAATCGACGGTTCCAAGGTTTATGAGACGTGTAAACGACACAGAAAGATTTACAGACCACCCACGTCCCGGTAAGCTGCTTGTAACAACTGTACGTCAACATAATTGTATACGTCAACGTCACTACCGCAACAGATTTGTGACGGCTCAGTCTAAAGAAAATTCTTTGGTTGGTAATCTATACATCGCGACATGGTGATAAATCGCCTGTGAAAACACTGGGTTAACTGTCGTCGATGTTCAATGCCAGGCTCTTGACTCAACGTGCAGTTTGGCATAATCTGACGTCCATTCAGGCATTATTCGTGGCTTTAAAGGTCATTTTCTGTCCTGTTACGTTAACAATTGTAACATTTACAATTTTACATGTCTATACATCGGTTTTGTAAGATGCAGGAGATACCATTTGTAAAAGCACTTTTTGCGTTTTTAAATCGTGTCAGTTTAGAAATCTGATGATCTCAAATACTTTAAGGGCCATTTTTCAGATGCCTAGTCTTTTCAGTAAACCATTTCCTAAATGACAAAATTTTAGACTGCTAAAATGTTGTAACTGATGCAGATGACAAATTATTGATATCCAACGAGAAAATTTGTATGCTGTAGCATTCATGTAGATGAATATTGAGAGAAAGGTGAATCTGCAGATTATCAGCATCTTCTAATTTTCTTTCAGTGTTTTCCTTTAGTGTTTTTTCTAATTACTTCAAAACAAGGTCTTGTTCGGAAAATTGTTATGTTTGTGGATTAAGTGTACATTCATTTACTTTTTTAGTGTGACTATTTGTAGAAATGGGGGGCTATTCCGGACACCCGGTTGTCAGCTTCGCTGTAATGCATTAGTTAAGTTTTTATGTGCAAGTTTGTCATATCTCTGTTTCTACTTATGCTATTGCTCTGAAACTTTGCACATGCCTTTGTGACCATAATATAGCCTGTAGTCAAAAATTCTTTACTCTGACATTTAATGGAATATTTAGGGTACCCTTTTTGGACGTAGAATTTTTCACTATCCAGCACTATCCAGCTTGGCTGTCCTAAGACAGTTCTTGTGTAACAACTGTATTAAATTTGTTTCGTATGATGATACTATACTTTGTATTTTCTTTTGAAAAAATTCAGTTACACAATTTTCAACATACCGAGTAAAGCACAGTTTCTGGTAAACGTCAATGTCAGTGTATGTCTAGAACAGACCAATTGTTTGGAGTCCTTCCCCGTCATGAAAGATGTCTATCTACCAAACCAGGCTTGTAACTTTAACAGCGAGATAAAAGTACCCAGTGAGTTATGTTATCATTGTAATGTCTTTCTAAGAGAAAGTGTTGGAAAACTTAAAGGAAAAAAAGAAAATGCTGGTAATCAGCATTTTCTTCTTTTCCTTAATGTTTTCTTTCCAATAATATGCACTTTTGTTGTGTTATATTATGACTTGGGTGTCTAGATTTCCTTTGAATTTGGAGCTAAATTCTTTTGAAAGTGGGATGCAAATATTTTCACCTGTTGAAGTGTTTAATAGAATACAGACCAACTGTTTAGAGTCCTTCCCGGTCATGAAAGATGTCTATCTACCCAACTGTGCCTGTAATTTTAACAGCGAGATACAAGTGCCAATTAAGTTTTTCATTTTACTTCATAAACCTAAGTTATGACCATAAAACAGAGACTGTTGGGAAACTGAAAAGTAGAAAATGCTGAGAGAAATGAAGAAATTGCTCTAGCGCTGAAAAATAAGGTTACCTTTACGATTAACATTTTTAAAACATTTCAAACAATTATAAGCCATCACATACCTAAACAATACCATAATATTGTCCTAGATTGATATATCTAAAAACAATTTCATTTTTATTGACACTTCTTTCATGTATTTTATTTCCTTTTCCCTCCACAGACTACTCAACTATGGAAAACTGGTTAGTGGATAACTTTTACGGATCTGCTCAAGATGAACTAAAGGACTATGTGATACAGAAACTGTTTGATGAACTAGGAATATCTCCCTACCTGAAAACTGGAGATGAAGTGTGTGCACCTGGCAAGAGACAGTTTCCTGTTGGAGGCACTTGGAATTCAGGTATGCATAACCATTTTTTTCTACACATCACACCACTCCTGCTAGGTTGTGACTCCCATATTAAATAAAGCTTTCCGATCCATTTGTGGAAGAAAAAAATTGATTAATCCACGCAATGTCCAACAAATTTTACAGACACTAACAACCAGAAAGGATCCCAGACATATGTTCAGAAGTAAAAATTGATTTTTACTAAGAAAGGATTTATTTTTACAAAGATTATGTTGTAAAAAGATATAATTAGAATCAAAAGGCAACATTCTGGTCTTTCAAGTTGGGCCATATTTTTTTTTCTGATGTAGATCTTGAAAACACATGCAGTTAAATGTATTATAATATTAATGGAAATTGGAGATGATTCATTTGTCATCCTCATGGAATAAAATCCTTTGAATTTAGACCAGGGGAATTTGGACCAAGGTAGAATTTTGTCACCTGGGTAAAGTTGACATTTGTTCATCTGAAGCTTTGTTGTATTTTGATGCATTTCAACAGAAACCTGGTAAATGCAGCTTGTTTTAAGCTGTAGTTGCAAGGTTTTTGTTGAAAAACAATGATATGTTTCAGAATGTTCCGCCTCCATCAATCTACCTGACCTACCAAGTGAAGTATCCTGTCATATCCCAAGTTACTGTACGGGTGTTGAGTGTTGTTTTGATCTGCCCATTATCAGGAGATCTTTCCATTTCTACCTGCTCATTGATATTTGCAACATTGATGTTGATAAAGATAGGATTTGTGTAAAATAATGCATGGAAAATATTGAGGCAAAAGAAGAAAATGCTGATTATCAGCATTTTCTTCTTTTGCTTCAATGTTTTCCAAGTCTTTTCTACCACAGATATCAAAACCAGGTCTTATATGGGTAAGGGTTAATGTAAGAAGTTGGTGTATATTGTAACAATTCAACTTTTGTTCCTTACCTAATAACCTGTATTTTTCAGAATGTTCAGCTTCAATTAATCTACCGGACCTACCAAGTGAAGTGTCCTGTCACATCCCTAGTTACTGTACGGGTGTGGAGTGTTGTTTTGATCTTCCTATTATCAGGAGATCTTTCCATTTCTACCTGCTTGTGGATATTTGCAACTTTCGAATCACTGTGGGAATCGAGAACTATGGGATAAATATCTCCATGATAGGCTATGAGTGGGGAACAACAGAGACTTTTACCTTTTATGGAGCTCTCAAAATGAGGTGAGAACTTTTCTTAAACCTTTCCCAAACAACAAACTTTTAGGGTGATCCACTTCAAAAACGGTGGCAAATGGCAAAATGGGTGTTATTTAAGATAGGATTTGTGTAAAATATGACATAGAAAATATTGAGACAAAAGGAGAAACTGCTGTTTATCAGCAGTTTCTTCTTTTGTTTCAATGTTTTCCCAAGCCGTTTCTATTAGGGACGTCAAAACCAGGTCTTGTTTGGGAAAGGGTTAAACTACCTCTGCAGGTTTTGACATCCCATGTTGAAAAGGTTTGGGAAAACATACTAGAGGTAAAAGAAGAAAGTGCTGAAATTACATTGCTTCAGTTGCAAGACTGGTACATCCAAGTTAGGAGGGCATATAATTATGTTTTACAAACATTTCTTGTTTTTAGTGAGTCAGCTAAAAATGTATTTGATAGAAAATTGTGTAAAAAGATGGGATCCAGAATTAACCCTTTCCCAAATAATATGTTTTGACATTCCTGTCAGAGAAAGCTCTTGGAAACATAGATGCAAAGAAGTTCAAGCTGATAAGTTATAACCAGAATTTTCTTCTTTTCACTCAATGTTTTCTTATCCTTTGAATGTGAATTTCAGATTTTTGTTCACATTTTAGTCTGTATTTCTTTTCCTTTGAGCTGATTTTAAATGTTATGGTTCTATAAAGGGTTTAAAGGGACATGCCAATAATTTTGAGCATATATATTTGAATTTGTATTTCAATCCCATTTCAATAATTGCAGGTATAACATTGTAAACTTGGAGGGAGCAAAGCAGTTCCTGGTTTACTTATCCATGTCTGTGTGTATAGAAAATAAGGCCTGTGAAATGGAACAAATACTTATGAACAATGAAAGAGTACCGAAGGACCACTGTACTTGGAATGCTACTTTAGGAGGTATGATACTGATGGATCTGTCATGGCCAAAGGTTGGAATGTCCAGAGTAGAGCTGGTGACACAGGCTGAAGCAGAGAGACTCGATGTATTGGAGTACGGAATAGAATAGAAAATATTTAGGCTAAAAGCGAAAATGCTGATGATCTCCATTTCCTTCTTTTGTCTTTAAATTTTCTCAAACTTTTTTCTTTTAGAGGCATGAAGACTCGTTTTTGTTCGGGAATATTAACTTTAAGTAATTTATCTTTCATGTTTTACATGTTTTGCATTAGTATTTCACAAGTTTATTTTTATGCCCCCGTGTTAAAAGATGGGAGGCATATTGTTTTACTCATGTCTGTCTGTCTGAAAACTAAGCCTTTTCTCCAAAAGTATTGGACATATAAAGCTCAAATTTGGTATGTAACCTTTTTTCAATGATACATATCTGTTCTATGCAATATAACCTCCCTGAATGTCATTTGTTAACCCTTATCAACCCTGAACATGAAAACTTAACATTTTAGAAAAATAGCCATTACAGTCCCATTTGTCTTTCACAAACTCATCTTTTTTTCAGATTTCGACCTTGAATCTTTCCTTGTTGAAGCTGGGATGCAAGCTGGAGAGCTAGCAGGGCGGGCTGCAGCAGACAGACTTCTTGAGAGACTCGGCGTATTGGAATACATGGGAGATTCACAATGTGACATACAGAGGGATATGAATAAAGTGAATGGCTGGTACAATGGTAAAGTTTTATTCTATTAGATTGATTTGCCTTAATTATGCTGAATTCAATTTCTTCTTTACACATTTTGTGAAAACCCTGCCAATTTTGAAACCGACAGTATTACAAAAGACAAAAGATGAAAACTCATCTGTTTAGTCCAAAAATCGTGATTCCATATACAGACCCACACTTGATTGGAAGTGCCCCAGAGGATTTCAATTGCGTAACATTGGCTCTGTTTCTTGAGTGTCAATAACCTTATTCTTACTTATACAAATATATTCTAGCTTAATCTTTTACAGAATGTGATGGCTACTCATTTGACCTACCAGAACTACCCAAGGATTCCACATGCGTGATAAACAGTCGTTGTACAGCCATTGAATGTTGTATGAATATTCCACTACTACAGCGATCAGTCACAATAATCCTAGACCTCAACACATGTCAAAACACATTCACTGTGGCAGTCGAGAAGTTTGAACTGAGCACCAACTTGCTGGATAATGATTACTTCCAATATGGTAGATTAGAACAGTTCAATGTTAAAGGAGTTTACAACTTGAAGTAAGTTTTTATTATGATGCCACATAGATTTGAATGTCTTTAAAAAAACAAAGTTTTCAAACCTATTGTTAAAGATGCAATGTTGTCAGATTGTCACAGTATGGGGCAGCTGATTTGTATCCCTAGTCACCGAACCTTTTGCATTTTTTTAATGTTATGTTGCAACAGACTGAAGCCGAGTTATCTCAAAATTCATTTTGGCAGGACTTGTTTGGTGAACAAAGGACATGCTTGGTGAATAATTCAGTCTAATAAATTGTACTTGGACCTTTGAAACAATATAGTCAGAATTTTCAATTCAATAGTAAGCCAATGTAGGTCACAGAGTGCATAATAATAATTGTTTATTACAGTCGTATTAAATTTTATTTTGCCTTAAAACAAGCGTTGCATTTTTCATCTGTGATTGATATTTTCCTCCTTATTTACAGATATCAAGTTGACAATTATCCTGGCGCTGAACAGATAGGCTTGTCTCTATATATGACAGCTTGCTTCGATCACTCATTTTGTGACGTCGAGATTGATATTTTAGTCAATGAGCTGATGCCAAATCCACTGTGTGTTTTTGATGGAACCTTCAATATACCAAGTAAGTCAATTGGAGGGAATAAACTCTAGATAATACAGAGCTGAATCTAGGGCGTGGGATTGCGGGATTCCCGCAGTAATTTATTGCTCGGCGCAAAAAACGATAGGCCACTCGGGAGAAGTCACGCACGTTGTTTCAGATTGGCGCATTTTTCAATATACGTCGCGTAATAACGTAGGGTCATAATCATTGAAAAGTTGCTAAAAACAGATTGAAGAGAAACCCCTGCAACTCTATATTTATATAGTGTTTTATATCTCCAGGCAAAAATAGATATTTGTCTTAGAAATGAAATAGATTCATGTTCGAGATATAAACCGTAAACGGGAAGAAAACAAACGAGTTGAATGAAGGGGGAAATGGCTGTGAAAATTTCAGAATTTGTAATTATTACGGTGCACCGCAACAACAACAACACCAATGGCGGTCAAAACAAACAAAATAAAGAAACCCTGTGTTAAAATCGTTTTTAAGCACATAAATGGACTGAGTGATATGCTATCATCGCGGCACACAATCAAAATGGCCGACGAAACAAAGAAACTCTGCCTGAAAATTGTTTTTATCACAAAATGGTTTGAATTAATTGATATTAAGTGATCCTCCTCGGTGTAGATATCTGTAGTGATTGTGCAGGGAACGACTGTTTGTCATCTGCTTGAGTCCCGTACATACTCTTTCGGTACAAGTGGGCGTGTCCATACACTGGTGGGAAGACCCGAGATACGGCGAGATTTCGGAGCCACATCGTTATTCCGAGACGAGACGTGAAAGAGATCACATCGCTATTTCCCTCAACTGACATACAGTCATCTTAGACCCTAGGTGAGACACTTTATTGGTGTCAGAAGATTTCCGAACTCATGCAGCGAAGTTTGAACTCATTTATTTGCCGATGACAGTATCCGCAAATTGAGTTGACAGTCTCTCTCTACAGCCGAGAACCAGACTGAAGGAAAGAAAATTGACGAAACTTCGAGAGTTCTGCAATTGAACTGAGTAGTTGTAAGTGGACCTCCCTGGCCTTTGTATTGCTTGAATTGTGGCCCAAACATTCGGTAACCTTCGCGTAACCCCTTTTTGGCCCAATTGTCCACTTTGAGGTGATTTACAGCAAAAATTGAGAGCACATGTCTGGACCGGAAGTCACTTTCGTTTCGAGAAATATGCAACTTTTGTCTGTAAATTTCGAAAGTGTAAGCCTTACTGCGTTATTTTTGTCATTTGCAAAGTCTGTTAGAATGATTTAGTCCCTAGAGAGTATGCATTTTGCAAAATTAGAGAAATTTTGTCTTGACCCAATTGTGAACAGGAAATGCGTCGTCTGCTCAAGTCATTTCAAAGTGCTGAGAGCACTGAAAGTTGACACATGAAAAAAAAAACTTTGATTTTGGCTATTTATTCCAAATTTCAAGTACATTTAGTCTAAAATTCAAATTGGAAACTTTCTTTTGGGAAATTTGGCACTGTCCTCGTAAAATTTTAAAATTTATTGACTCGAATCCACAAATTTCAAAATTTGATCTATAGAAAAATTGAGGTTCCAATTCTACAATGGGAATGTCCGAGATCTAATCTCCGATGATTCTCATTTAAACCAAACAATTGCTAACATTGGAACATCCGAGGCGAAATATCCGCTCCGATGATTCCCATTTGAATAAAATAATTGCTAAATGTAACATCCGAGGCGAATTCTCCGATGGTTCACATTTTGACAAAAATTATACTGAACAAGTCATCTGAGGCGAAATCTCCGATGGTTCAAATTTTGAAAAATATACTGAACATCTGAGGAAAAGTCTCCGATGGTTCTGTACAAATTTTGTTTTTGGGTCTATAGTAGAATGACAAATTTGATGACTGTGATGATGTCTATATGGGAGAATGCCCATATGAGGAAGAGGGAGTGATGGGGATTTACAGGAGACGTCAAGTAAATCTTTCTGGAGATAACCCGAAAGTGCTGATAAATCTTTCTGGAGATAACCCGAAAGTGCGGATAAATCTTTCTGGAGATAACCCGAAAGTGCGGAATCAACCGTGGTTTGATGCGGTCAAACAATCGAACCACTGAGCTTATACCAAGGATGCAAATCATACTGTTGCTCGAGTAAGACATGCAAAAGACATGTGGTATACCTCCCAATGTCGAATTATGTAAGACGTTTTGCAGTTGAAGACCAGCCACAATACTGTATCGCAACCTCTTAATGAAAAGAAAGCAAGTCTACCCAGGGTGGTGTCCAGGGTGAATAGGAGAGGAGACTCGGACGACTCTCAACCTATGATTGGCGTATTGAACCCTTCCAACAAGTATCGTTTGCTGAAAAAGGACAACCAGGTTGCATGAGCTTTTCCAGTAAACGATGAACATTGTTTGTAGCTGCGAGGAAGACCTGCACGAAGGATTCGATCCGTCAGGATAGATGGAGGACAAGAGGGATTATACAAGGTACTAAATCATCTACAGATTATGATTTGGAGAGTTTTACTGCACCTCAGCAGGGGATTCGACACAAGATGAAGCCTATTACACTAGGTGTACGGCGAACACCTAATCATTTTGTTGGGGAGGAAGAGGCACATTGGCAGATGTTAGAGTGGTGGGGAGTTATCCAAAAGATTCAGATTGGGCATTTGCGCCAATGCTCAAAGAGGATCTGAAGAGGACGTAAGATGGTGACTATCAGGGGCCGAACAACGCTACAAAGGATGTTTTTCTGCTGCCTGTACCATCATTAGTGGATAACTGGATAACTGCCGGGATACGTTGTCGCAGAGTATTCGGTTCTTGCAGATGGGTGCCAACTAGCGTATTGGTAGGATACCGAGGTAGGAAGAGGACCATGAAACGCAACGGTCGCGTTAGTATGTGGAATACTCCCGTCAACGTTCGAGAGAGTAATGATTTTGGTTCTATGAGGGTTAAACTGGATGGTGCATGGTGGTAAAGCTGTTTAGCCCTAGGGGAACAATTATTGACAAAAATCTGGTTGCTCGAGACGATTCTGGGAATCATGTAGTAGATCTGAGGTCCACGCTAGCCAGATCTAAACAGTATGGTTTGAAGCTGAAACCAAGACGGTAGGCTCGTTTTTCAAGAGAACGTCGAAATACCTTGAAAGAACTTGGAGCATTAGGGCTGTGTTAGAGCCAGGTATCAAGCAGTGAAGGAAGTTTACACCGACCTGTTCGAAGGAAGTTGAAGGCTAATTGGGGCTAGCTAATCATCGACACAGAGGGTGAAAGAACGAGTGCAATGATTGGAAAAAGTTCCGCTGGGGGCAATGGACTGATTCCCTGATCTACCTTGATCACGTATGGTTAGGATGGAAGGTAATTGCCTGCAGAAGCTACGCCTTAAAGAAGGGATCAACAGAGTTACGATTCGACCCGGGAAAAACAAGCTGTGGTACAATTCACCATGCAGTACAGTTACAATTTGCTAAGCTGTGACCATTTACAGTTTGGACGACAATTCGAGTTTGACTTGATTTTTGTGAAGCATGACAGTGCAGTTGGTATCCTGAGTGGCCAATCAGAATACGGACGGTGCAGCAGGTTATCCGGACTATTTTAATCTGGAGAGAAGAGTTTTAAAGCAAAATTAAAAACGATTTTGTGGTGTAAATAATTTGCTTCAACCATTCTTGGACAGTGTAATCATTTTCTATGAATAGTATTATCTAAACTTTAAACAACCAATAAATTAAAGAAATTGAACATATAAAGTTTGTTACATGGACAACAGTTGTTTAAAGAGACTGCTTAGACAAGAGCTAAACCTAACTTACATGGAGTAAAGATAATGTTCCTTCAGTTTCATATAATGGCTCTAGTTACAGATAAGTTATAACTTAATATTTTTGTGATAAAAAGTTAAATTCACTTTGGCTCAAGCCTGAATCCTGTTGGCCCACATTTTGAAGTATGGTGGGGGAGTTGGCCCACTTTTGTGAAAACCTAGATTCAGCTCTGTAATAGTATTAACCCATTACCAAACAGCAAATTTTTAGACTTGTCCGAATTCAAAGATGTTAAAGACTATAATAGGAAATTAATAGAAATTTCCATTTCTTCGTAGAAAACATTGATGGAAAGGAAAAAAACTGCTTGTCACAAGCAATTTCTTCCAAAAGACTTTAACCCACCAATGGTCTAATACTGTTTACCTATGTAGACGAGCAGCTGGAGGCTCCATTAAGATGATGTGGTAGAACTGGTATGAGAAACAACAGGAATTCATAGTTAGGTGCTCCAGCTGCTGGGATTTGGCCGTAGCAGTTGAAAACGGCATAAACCCCCTATAAACCAACATAAAGCCTTTTAGGCTTTACCTTGTTGAATGTCAAAAGGTTTCACTGTTTGTTAAAATGTTAAGTAAAGCAGTAAACAGTTTTGAATACACTTTAAAGTCCACATTTAATTAACTCAACTCCTACATATGTATAGACAAAGTTGGGAGAAAGGAATTTTCACAGAATGTTATTAGTCATCTGACCCTATTCATAATCTAAGGGTTTTGTATTGACATGTTGTATCATGGAATAATGTGGACTTAACCCATTAGCAGACAGCAAAATTTTGGACTTCCAATTTGAAAGTTGTTGCAGACGACAATTCAAAGTTGATGACATTTGAAAAATCTTTCCATTTTGGGTAAGAAATCATTGTGGAAAATGAAGAAATTGCTTGTTACAAGCAATTTCTTCAATTTCCACAATGATTTCCCAAGGCTTTTCTCATGAAGGAGTCAAAAGGCGTCACTGTGCAGTAATGGGTTAATGCTATAACAGGACATTTCATGTGAATACGTTTGGCACTCTTGCTTATCCAGTATTATGAAGAGGAGGTTTTTGAAATTTCTGAATGATCAAAATAGTCAGTCTAGTTGATTCAACATTGCTTCTTCAGGGACAATTCTGGCTCTAAAATTGCTTGAGAGAAAATGTTTCATTTAGCCAAAACTTATGAGAGAAAATGAATTTTCAGTGTGAGATTTTACCAAATTTCTTACCATTTTACATTTTTCTGTGAGATTTTTCTCCCAATTAGCAAATTTGAGTGGGATTTCTGGCAGAAAAATGAAAGAATTTGCACAAATTTCGCCCCAAAATTATCCCTGCTTCTTGTATTTATTCCAGATTTCTCGCTAGAAACTTGGCTACAAGAAAAGGGAAGTTCACTGGGTAGTCAATTAGGTCACATTTTGACATCACGATTATTTGAGGAACTTGGCATTGCACCCTATCTCCTAGATATACCATGTACCCTGGATGACCCTATGTTTGCTGGACATGTGAATGGATGGGCTTCAGGTGAGGAAAGAACAAGTTCTAGTCTTAAGTAACCTGCAGGCTGTCTGTTTAACCCATTACCACACAGTGACTCCTTTTGATTCCCCAAAATATAATGGCTTTGGAAAACATTGTGAAAAATGAAGAAATTGCTTGTGACAAGCGCAATTTCTTCATTTCCCACAATGTTTTCTACCAAGAAAGACCAAAAAATGGAAATTGTCGTCTGCAACTCCTATGAGTTTGGACTAGGCTAAAATTTTGTTGTTTGGTAATGGGTTAAACCCTAGAGGGAAAAGGAGAAAATACTGATAACCAGCATTTTCTCCTTTTCCTTAAAGGGTTTTTAAACATCTTGATATACCTTGTACCTTGGATGACCCTTTATTTGCAGGACATGTGAATGGATGGGCTTCAGATGAGGGAAAATCATCAATCCATTCCAACATAATACCTTTTGACGCACTCAAAAGAAAAGGCTTGGGAAAACATTGTAGTAAATGAAGAAATTGCTTATGATATGCAATTTCCTTATTTCCCACAATGTTTTCTACCTAGGAGAGAAATGTAAAATTTCATCCCCTTGAAAATTTGGACTGAAACATCTGTGAGTTTAGAACAGTCCAAAATTTTGCAATCTGGTAATGGTTTAAGAGCACAGGGTTTTCCCTTACAATAAGAATTTGGAGGTCATTGTGACCCCCTTGCCTTCAAAGTTAGGGGACATTTCTTTAATTTTCAGGGTCAAATCATACATGCACATTTCATTTACAAAAAGCTGGATTTTGAAACTTGCATCATCAATGACTCAAAGATAAAATTTTTTAGGGGTCATTCCTTTTGAAATTGCGACAATGATGCACAATTTGTGCGTCATATAAAACCTACATCACTTCTAGACCATGTTAATTATCCCTTTCCCAAACAAGACCTGGTTTTGATGTCTATAAAAGAAAAGGCGTGGAAAAATATTGAAACAAAAGAAGAAACTGCTGATAACCAGCAGTTTCTCTTTTTGTCTCAATATTTTCTGTGCCATATTTTACACAAATCCTATCTTTCATAACATCCATTTTGTCATTTGTGGCAGTTTTTGAAGTAGATCACCCTAAAATTTTGTCGTTTGGGAAAGGGTTAAAGGTGACTTGTCTAGCATATTTTTGGATGTGATGTGGACATCTGTATGGAAAGATCAGGGGTATTTTGTATCACAACCTTATTATGTTCTATCTTTTACAGATTGCCCTCGTTCTTTAACCTTACCAGGATTATCTGGCAATTCGAGAGCCCACCTGTATAGTTACTGTACAGGGGTATCTGCTTGTTTCTATGTACCAGAGGTGCAGTATACATTCACAGCTGGATTACTGCTGAATGCATGTGACATGGTGTTTAAAGTGTACATAGAGACACTTGAGTATGAGAAAACATTTACTGCCTTAAGCTTTGGTAAGTTCTAAAGATTGTAGTAGTTTCTTCTATGCCTTTCATTGTTCATATGTTTTTATGATTTAGCTTTGGTAAATTTGAATACGTTTGTTGTATTCATTGGTATAAAACTTTACATTCAAATTTACAAAATTTATGCTTGTTAGGCTTTAGTAAAGTATAAGTTGTATTCTAGAGATGTTGCAAAGACAAAACTTATTCAGACACACCAATGCACACACTAATGTATTATGTACTAAAGAGCTTTTATAAAAGGGAGCCCAGATGACCATTTGCTTTTGAATGTGGTATTTCATTTAAGTTTGATGAATAATCTCTATAGAAAAAAATGCTTCTTTTTTCAGGTGAAAAATTGTACATGGATTTGAAAGGATTCCTGAAACTTGGGTAAGCAATGTTTACATGGAAAATACTGAATGAGGTTTTAACCCATTACCAAACATTGGCACCTTTTGGTGCCCCAAAAGAAAAATGCTTTGGAAAACATTGTGGAAAATAAAGAAATTGCTTGTGACAAGCAGTTTCTTCATTTAACACAATGTTTTCTAAGCGAAAACACCTAGATATGTTAAATTCAAAGCACTTGCAATTGTCATCTGCATTATTATGTTTCAAATTGGAGCAGTCTAAAATTTTGCCGTTTGGTAATGGGTTAACCCTTCTCACAACAAAATTTAGTTGTGACAAAAGCTTTGGCAGGTGGTATAGAATAAGAGCAACTTTCTTATAACAGGTTGGCTATTCTGGTCACATTTGCGTTGGCTATGGGTAAATCTTTACATGCAAATGTCAAATCTCTGTTTCTACTAATGCTTTTGCTTCTGTGAACATTCATCTTCGCAAGCCAAGGGTGATAATCTACGACGTAACGTCGTTTCTGTATTCACTCTTGCCATATTTAGTCCGATTTTCTTGGTCTCCTGGAAAGCGTTTTCATTGGTTCCAGCGAGGTCTCGCTGGAACCAATCAGATTGTCGACTGATACATTTGTTATGAGTAACCAAATCATGACAACGGGCGGGAAAAAGCATTGTATTTGCAACTCAAAAATGCGAAGATGGGCGATTTTTCCTAAGAATTTCACTGCAATAGACAGGAATTCCCTAACTTTAATCAACGAATTATCATACTTTCGACAATTCGACCAAAAAAGCAGCTAACTTTTACATAATCCACATGACGTATGACGCGAAAGACAACGCGTGTTAATGACGTCATCAATAATGGACGTAAACAACCAGCAGAAAAACCGCTAGGCGGCGCTTCGCGATTTCAAGAAAGTTGGACTAAATCCGCCAAGGGTGAATACAAATGTAGGTGGGTTCAACCTTGGCTAGCGAAGATGGTAAACATTATGTCAGCCTCTAGGCAAAGATCCATTACTCTGACCTTTAATTTAGTGGCATTTGAATCCTTTTTAGCGAGCTGGGACTTTATGTCCGGGGAGCTAATATCACAGCCCTAGTGTTGGCGTCGGCGTCAGCGTCGCGTCCCGTCCCGTCTTCACTTGAAAAACTTTAACCCGGTCTATATCTCAGTCACTATTAGAGATACAGCCTTGATATTTCATACATAGCCCTATTAGATACATCTCGAAAAGACCTTTCATTTGGGACCATGACCTTTGACCTAGTGACATTGACCTTGGAGTTTGACCTACTTTTGAAAAACTTTAACCTGGCCTATATCTTAGGCACTATTAGAGATACAGCCTTGATATTTCATACATAGATACATCTCGACAAGACCTTTCATTTGTGACCATGACCTTTGACCTTGTGACCTTGACCTTGGAGTTTGACCTACTTTTAAAAAATTGCTGTTTTTGTGACAAGCTCCCGTATAGGCGAGCTACGTTGTCCGCGGACAACTCTTGTTGGACTTAGAATTTCTTTACTATCCAGGACTTGATAGTTGCGCTACACTTTGGTCTGAAAGCTCTTGGTTTTTTCATAGCTACACTGTAGTTCTGTTCATGACAATGATGTATAAGAATGTGTTGTGTTTCTTTTCTTACTTCCAAAAATTAACCATCCAAATGAATGAAATATTATTACGTAGTCATGAAAAATAAGAAAGAACTTCTATAATTTCTTCTTTTTTTTGCATAGCTACAAGGTAGTTGATGACAAGGATGTACAAGAATATGTTGTATCAATGGATATGAGCGTTTGTTTCACTGCTGGTGCAGACTGTGTGAAGATTGCTGATATACTAGCAGACTACAGACTACCAAAACTAGGATGTAACTGGAATAGAGACTACAAAATACCAAGTAAGATTTCAACTATTATTAAAAAGTTTGTTGTATGGATGGAAGTGAGTGTACGCTTTACTGTTGGGGCAGACTGTATGAAGATTGCTGACATACTAGCAGACTACAGACTACCAAAACTAGGATGTAACTGGAATAGAGACTACAAAATACCAAGTAAGATTTCAACTATTATTAAAAAGTTTGTTGTATGGATGGAAGTGAGTGTACGCTTTACTGTTGGGGCAGACTGTATGAAGATTGCTGACATACTAGCAGACTACAGACTACCAAAACTAGGATGTAACTGGGATACAGACTACAAAATACCAAGTAAGATTTCAACTATTATTAAAAAGTTTGTTGTATGGATGGAAGTGAGCGTTTGCTTCACTGCTGGGGCAGACTGTGTAAAGATTGCTGACATACTAGCAGACTACAGACTACCAAAACTAGGATGTAACTGGAATAGAGACTACAAAATACCAAGTAAGATTTCAACTATTATTAAAAAGTTTGTTGTATGGATGGAAGTGAGTGTACGCTTTACTGTTGGTGCAGACTGTATGAAGATTGCTGACATACTAGCAGACTACAGACTACCAAAACTAGGATGTAACTGGGATACAGACTACAAAATACCAAGTAAGATTTCAACTATTATTAAAAAGTTTGTTGTATGGATGGAAGTGAGTGTACGCTTTACTGCTGGGGCAGACTGTATGAAGATTGCTGACATACTAGCAGACTACAGACTACCAAAACTAGGATGTAACTGGGATAGAGACTACAAAATACCAAGTAAGATTTCAACTATTATTAAAAAGTTTGTTGTATAGATGGAAGTGAGTGTACGCTTTACTGCTGGTGCAGACTGTGTGAAGATTGCTGACAAACTAGTAGACTACAGACTACCAAAACTAGGATGTAACTGGAATAGAGACTACAAAATACCAAGTAAGATTTCAACTATTATTAAAAAGTTTGTTGTATAGATGGAAGTGAGTGTACGCTTTACTGCTGGGGCAGACTGTATGAAGATTGCTGACATACTAGCAGACTACAGACTACCAAAACTAGGATGTAACTGGAATAGAGACTACAAAATACCAAGTAAGATTTCAACTATTATTAAAAAGTTTGTTGTATGGATGGAAGTGAGTGTACGCTTTACTGCTGGGGCAGACTGTATGAAGATTGCTGACGTACTAGCAGACTACAGACTACCAAAACTAGGATGTAACTGGGATAGAGACTACAAAATACCAAGTAAGATTTCAACTATTATTAAAAAGTTTGTTGTATGGATGGAAGTGAGTGTACGCTTTACTGCTGGGGCAGACTGTATGAAGATTGCTGACATACTAGCAGACTACAGACTACCAAAACTAGGATGTAACTGGAATAGAGACTACAAAATACCAAGTAAGATTTCAACTATTATTAAAAAGTTTGTTGTATGGATGGAAGTGAGTGTACGCTTTACTGCTGGGGCAGACTGTATGAAGATTGCTGACATACTAGCAGACTACAGACTACCAAAACTAGGATGTAACTGGAATAGAGACTACAAAATACCAAGTAAGATTTCAACTATTATAAAAAAGTTTGTTGTATAGATGGAAGTGAGTGTACGCTTTACTGCTGGTGCAGACTGTGTGAAGATTGCTGACATACTAGTAGACTACAGACTACCAAAACTAGGATGTAACTGGAATAGAGACTACAAAATACCAAGTAAGATTTCAACTATTATTAAAAAGTTTGTTGTATGGATGGAAGTGAGTGTACGCTTTACTGCTGGGGCAGACTGTATGAAGATTGCTGACATACTAGCAGACTACAGACTACCAAAACTAGGATGTAACTGGAATAGAGACTACAAAATACCAAGTAAGATTTCAACTATTATTAAAAAGTTTGTTGTATGGATGGAAGTGAGTGTACGCTTTACTGTTGGTGCAGACTGTGTGAAGATAGCTGATATACTAGTAGACTACAGACTACCAAAACTAGGATGTAACTGGGATACAGACTACAAAATACCAAGTAAGGTTTATAACTTTTTGATTTTAAATTGTTAAATATTTTTCTTCCTCATCTTTGAATGCTCCTGTTTTGGCAGGTAGCATAGACAAAAATCAGTCTATATTCACATGAAGACTGATTGCATGCAAACTGATCTTTGTCAAAACAACCGGTTTCCCTGCAAAATGTTTCAATTTATTCAGCATGATGTGTTTTGATATAGCAAGTGTAAGGATATAAAAGTATGTTTGTTTGCTGGGACAGACTGTGATAGCTGATAAACTACAAGACTGGTTAAAACCAAATTTTTGAATTTCATCATATGACAAGACATTCGGTTTACATCTACTCTATAACTTAATATTGCTCAATTTCAGATTTCTCTTATGAGAAATGGCTAGAGGAGCAAGGTCATGCCAGTGGCGAGGCTTTGACAAAAATAGGAATGGCTAAACTAGTGGATACTCTTGGTATTGGACGGTACTTTGAGGAGGAGCAATGTTACCCAGCAGAATGGCCTTACAAAAACAACATGTATGGATGGAATAACTGTAAGTAGATTTGTAAATGTATGACCCCCCAGAAGTACAAGAAAAAAGGCAATTGTGAAAAGGAAGAAATGCTGATGACCAACATTTTCTCTTTTTTATGCTCCCCGAAGGGAGAGCATATAGTCGCCGCTTTGTCTGTCCGTCCGTCCTGTCCGTCAGTCCGTCCGTCCGTCCGTCCGAAGTGATTTCTCCATAACCCTTGGGCCAAATCAAATGAAACTTACCATGTGAACTCCCTATGACAAAATGCCGATGTACTTTTCCCGGTTTTTGGATTTGAGGCCTCGTCATGGGAAAAGGGGACTTAAGGTTAAATACAGTTTTTCTCTAATTTCTCCTAGTCTAATGGTCAGAATTTGATGAAATTTCATATTTGAGTAGCAAATCAGATGCCCTTGACAATAAACTATTTAAAATTTGCGTATACAAAATATGTCATGCAAAAAGGGGGCTTAACATTTGTTAGCTTTATATTAGCTCTGCATGGCATATATTTATTGTGACAATGCCTTATTCGGGGAGCATTGTCCGTCTCTGACGGCTCTTGTCCTTATAAATTTTCCTGGGTATAATCTTGGGATTTTCTACATGATTAGCATTTATTGTGTTATCCAAAACTCCTTCTATATGTCACTCTGAGGAAAAGAGCTATTTGCAAGAACAAAACTACCAACCTTACTTTTTGCACTACCATACTAGGTTATTGCCCTTTGTAACTACTTTTCAGACTGCCATCTACCCCTGGAGTTGCCTCCCTTACCAGAAGGGTTAGTTTGTTACATCCCAGATTTCTACTGGCATCCATTGTTGTTTGGATACTGGCATTCCACCTCTATTTATTCATGTGTATTTAGAATCAGACTGAAAATATTGAGACAAAAGGACAACAATTTCTACTTTTCAGACTGCCATCTCCCGCTGGAGTTGCCTCCCCTACCAGATGGACTAGTTTGTTACATCCCAGATTTTTGTACTGGCATACATTGTTGTTTGGACACAGGCATTCTACCTCGATGTATCCACATGTATTTAGAACTGGATGGCTGTGATCACAGGTTTATAATAGGGATAGAGGACTACAAAAGGAACATTTCTCTCATAAACTATCCATGGGGTAAGTCATTAGATCTTTTCTTCTCCAATGTGACTCGTCTTTAACCCATTAGATTACCAAACAGCAAAAATTGACACTGATCCAAAGTCAAAGATGTTGCAAACGATAATATCAAGCGAATGAATTTACAATTTTTTTTATATCTTTCCTGGTAGAAAATATTGTGGGAAATGAAGAAATTGCTTGTCACAAGCAATTTCTTCATTTTCCATAATGTTTTCCAAAGCCATTATCCTGTAGAGTCAAAGAGAGTTATTGTGTGGTAATGGGTTAAATGAAAAGGTGTTATCTGCGAAGTCCATAGATCAAACACATGAAAAACAAATTGGACGCAGCAGAGGTCAACTAGATATCCATTTAAAAAATGAACACATAATTATTAAGGTAGATGAAAATTATAAATTTAATGAATCTACTGTAGTAAGTCTGCCTAGTGTGCTGTGCAGACTAACTAGGATAAATACTGTTTGCATATTCCAGATGGTCTCTGTGTTAAGGTTCACATATTTCATTTGACTTAGAAATTCTTGGTTACGTTTTAGCGTGAAACTTGCATATATCTGTGATACCTTTTTACCGTTACAGCTATTGCTTTCAAACTTTGCACATGCTTCTGTGACTAAAATATCAGCCATTAGGCAAGGATTTGTTACTCTGAAATTTGATTTTATGGAATTTTTACCCTTTTTAGCTCACCTGAGCAACATGCTCAAGGTGAGCTTTTGTGATCACCCTGTGTCCGGCGTGCGTCGTGCGTCGTGCGTCGTTCGTCGTCTACAATTGCTTTAAACATCTTCTCCTCCTCAACCACTGGGCCAATTCTTTCCAAACTTGGCAGAAATGTTCCTTGGGTGACCCTTTTCAAAACTTGTTCGTGAATTTTTGATTCGTCAAAAATTGTGGGCGTGGCAGGGCGGGGCTTATCAGACTTAAAGAAATCATTAGGAAATTCTTCAAAAATCTTCTCCTCCTCAACCACTGGGCCAATTCTTTCCAAACTTGGCAGAAATGTTCCTTGGGTGACCCTTTTCAAAACTTGTTCATGAATTTTTGATTCGTCAAAAATTGTGGGCGTGGCAGGGCGGGGCTTATCAGACTTCGAGAAATCGAAAGATAATTATTCAAAAATCTTCTCCTCCTTAACCACTGGGCTAATTATTACCAAACTTGAAAGGAATGTTCCTTGGGTGACCCTTTTCAAAACTTGTTCGTGAATTTTTGATTCGTCAAAATTTGTGGGCGTGGCAGGGCGGGGCTTATCAGACTTCGAGAAATCGAAAGATAATTATTCAAAAATCTTCCCCTCCTTAACCACTGGGCTAATTATTACCAAACTTGAAAGGAATGTTCCTTGGGTGACCCTTTTCAAAACTTGTTCGTGAATTTTTGGTTCGTCAAAAATTGTGGGCGTGGCAGGGCGGGGCTTATCGGACTTAGAAAAATCATGTGAAAAATCTTTAAAAATCAATTATCTGGCCAATTTTAATCAAGCTTGGCAGAAATGTCCCTTGAGTGACTGTATTCAACACATGCTCATGAATTTCTGATTGGGTGAAAATTGTGGGCGTGGCAGGGCGGGGCTTATCAGACTTCGAGAAATCGTAAGATAATTATTCAAAAATCTTCTTCTCCTCAACCATTGGGCTAATTCTTACCAAACTTGAAAGGAATGTTCCTTGGGTGACCCTTTTCAAAACTTGTTCGTGAATTTTTGATTTGTCAAAAATTGTGGGTGTGGCAGGGCGGGGCTTATCAGACTAAAAGATATCTTTAGGTAATTCTTCAAAAATCTTCTCCTCCTCAACCACTGGGCCAATTCTTTCCAAACTTGGCAGAAATGTTCCTTGGGTGACCCTTTTCAAAACTTGTTCGTGAATTTTTGATTCGTCAAAAATTGTGGGCGTGGCAGGGCAAGGCTTATCTGACTTCGAGAAATCGAAAGATAATTATTCAAAAATCTTCTCCTCCTTAACCACTGGGCTAATTATTACCAAACTTGAAAGGAATGTCCCTTGGGTGACCCTTTTCAAAACTTGTTCGTGAATTTTTGATTTGTCAAAAATTGTGGGCGTGGCAGGGCGGGGCTTATCGGACTAGGAGAAATCATGTGAAAAATCTTTAAAAATCAATTATTCGGCCAATTTGAACCAAACGTAGCAGGAATGTCCCTTGAGAGACTGTATTCAACACATGTTCATGAATTTTTGATTGGGTGAAAAACATCGGCTTACAGGGTGGGGCTTACCAGACTTCAAGAAATTGTTAGATAATTCTTCCAAAATCTTCTTCTCCTTAACCATCAGGCAATTCGTTACCAAACTTGGCAGAAATGATCATTGGGTGACTCGTTACAATATCTGTTCGAGAATTTTTTATTCGTCAAAAAAATGTGGTCTTGGCGGGGCAGGGCTTATTGGACTTAACAAATTCATGAGAAAATTCTTTAAAAAGGTAATTATAGGGCTAAGTTGAACCAAACCTTACAGGAATGTACCTTGAGTGACTGTCTTCAATATATGGTTGAGAATTTTTGATCAATTGAAAAAATGTGGGCATGGCAGGGTGGGGCTTGTTGATTTTTAAATGATTTATGTCCTTTTGTTGAAAATTGGTATTTTTTGCAACATTTACATGTGTTGTTTGGTCTGTTGATTTTTTTGTTTGCTCTTTTTCCCAATTGATCAGATCACAGTTCAAATGAAATGTACTTCTCAAAATGCACAAAAACAGTGCTGTTTGGGGGTATGATCACTTTCAGTGATATACTAGTTTACAATAATTTAAGGTAAGAAGGGCCTAATTAGCACCAAAGAGCTAGCGGCGAAATTTGAAAAGTGCTAATAATTCCTAAACTGTGTTACATTTCCATTCCAAATGTAAACACAAGCATTTTGTACGGTTTAGAATTTTAAATTAATGCATATTTATGGAAATATTAGACAAAAATGTTCAAAATTACCTCCCTTGTATATGAATATAGAGTAAAATAATATTTGTAAATTATTTTCTTCTTCAAGCATAATCTTGAAATCTGGCCCGGTGAATCAATTTATGTGATGAGTATTTACAAGTGTGTGTAATTTGATGCATTTCGTATTGCTAGAAAGTGGTGTTTTTAATAAGGCCCTTTTTACCTTAATATGACATAATACTGACATATATATTTGTTTACAACAAAACCTATATTGTACACAATCAAATACATGAAGAACTCAGGTGAGCGATATCAGTGCCTTTCAGGCACTCTTGTTGGACTTTTTTCAATATCCAGCACTTGATAGGCACACTTTGCTGTCCTGAGACAGCTCTTGCTGTTTAACCTTTGTTTTTTGTGTGTTTTTTTTTTGTTTAGATGCATGCTAATTTTACATTGATACATTTTATTCCAGGAACCACTGATTATCTTTACTTATATGGAGCCATTCGCCTAGAGTAAGTGTTTAATTTGTGACTTTTGCACTTTTAGATGCTTAAGATAAAGTTAAACCTTTCCCAAACAAGACCTGGAATTTGATGTCCCCAAAAGGAAAACAGGTAAAAAATTAAGAAGAAGAATTAATCCTGATCCATATGCCTCACTTTTGTTTACTTTCCAGCACTTGATGGCTGAGTTTCACTGTCTTGCAATAGCTTTTGTTATTAAAATACTTAAAGAATGCACCATTTTTTAGCTCACCTGAGCACGAAGTGCTCAAGGTGAGCTATTGTGGTCACTCAATGTCCGTCATCCGTCCATCTGTCTGTCCGTCTGTCTGTCCGTCCGTCTGTCAACAATTTGGTGTTTACACTCTAGCATCGACAAAAGTTGGCCAATCTTGATCAAACTTGGTCAAAGTAAGTATGGGCATAAGTTCTCGGATGAGTTTGATTATGGGCCTGATCGGACCAGAATGAGTTATCTGCCCTTGAATGTCAAAAAATGCTGTTTTTGATTTTGTTTACACTCTAGAATCTACAATTATTGATCAATCAAGACAAAACTTGGATATAATGTTGGAGACCATAAGATCTCGGATGAGTTCGATTTTCAGTCTGATCTGATCAGAAAGACGAGAGTTATGTGCCCTTTAATTTGACAAAATTGCTGTTTTCAACTGTTTTCGACCTTGTTTACACTCTAGAATCTACAATTATTGATCAATCAAGACAAAACTTGGACACATTGTTGGGGACCATAAGATTTCGGTTGAGTTTGATTTTCAGTCTGATCTGACAAGAAAGACTAGAGTTATGTGCCCTTGAATTTGACAAAATTGCCGTTTTCGGCTGTTTTCGACCTTGTTTACACTCTAGAATCTACAATTGTTGATCAATCAAGACAAAACTTGGACACATTGTTGGGGACCATAAGATTTTGGTTAAGTTTGATTTTCAGTCTGATCTGACAAGAAAGACTAGAGTTATGTGCCCTTGAATTTGACAAAATTGCCGTTTTCGGCCGTTTTTGACCTTGTTTACACTCTAGAATCTACAATTATTTATCAATCGAGACAAAACTTAGACACAATGTTGGTGACCATAAGATTTCAAATGAGTTTGATTTTTGGTTTGATTGAACTAGAAAGTCGAGAGTTATGTGCCCTTGAATTTGACAAAATTGCTGTTTTTGACTGTTTTCCACCCTGTTTACACTTTAGAATCTACAATTATTGATCATCCAAGACAAAACTTGGACACATTGTTTGGGACTATATAATTTCAGATGAGTTTGATTTTCAGTCAAATCTGTTTAGAAAGCCGAGAGTTATGTGCCCTTTAATTTGACAAAGTTGCTGTTTTCGACCTTGTTTACACTCTAGAATCTACAAATATTGACCAATCAAGACAAAACTTAGATACAATGTTGGAGACCATAAAGTCTCAAATAAGTTTGATTTTTGGTCTGATTGAACCAGAAAGTCAAGAGTTATGTGCCCTTGAATTTGACAAAATTGCTGTTCTTGACTGTTGTCTACCCTGTTTACACTCTAGAATCTACAATTATTGATCAACCAAGACAATACTTTGGCACTATGCTGCTGATTGTAAGACCTTGCATGAGCTGAATTTTCTGCAATCAAATGAGAAAGTGGTCAGTCATGCATGTGCCCTTAAATCTGACAAAATTGCTGTTTCGAATGAACAATCAAGACGAAATTTGGATTATGATGTTAATTACGATAAGATCTTGGATAAATGAATTATAGAATAATCAGAATAGTTATCTGCCGTTCAAACTTTTACTCTGAAAACTTCAAATAGTGACTAATCAAGACAAAACTTGACAAAATGTTATTGACCATAAGTTTGTTTTCAGTCTTAAATACAAAACAGTGGCTCATATCATTTTGGTTCAGGTGAGCGATATAGGACCATCATGGTCCTCTTGTTTAGATTTAAAATTACTTCAGGCACTCTAGCTTTACATGGTTCATACAAACATAAAAGTCCTTAAAATGACACCTTGGCCTTAAATTTAAAAAGACCTTAAATGTCTTTTGGCCTTTAAAAGACCTTAAAAAGTCCTTTAATTCTATTTATAGGACCTTAAATTTGGGAGACATTTAGCGATTGCAAATTTTTATTCATAATTCGGAATGAATTCACAAAAAACTTATCATCGTCCTAACGTAGCTTTGGCCATTCCCATGTATGTGTATCTGGAGAATATTTAGATGGAGCATAATCTTTCTTTCATCGCTCACTCATATATACTCACTTCTAAAGACAAAAAGCTTAATATAGAGAGTGTCAAAAGACTGGAATAAAAAGCTGGAAGAAAAATTGGCATGCTTAAAGGGCGATAGCCGAGTTAGTCATCAGATGACAATAGCATATATAAGGAATGTTTTTCAAGAAATTAGTGCCTTAGATTTAGAAATTTTGGCCTTAAAAAACCCTTAAAAAGTCCTTAAATTTGGGTTTGTGATTTCTGTATGAACCATGCTAACTGAAATCAATGGGTAACCCTTTATTAATAAAAAAAAGGGGTCTTCCTTATTTGTTGACAGTCTTTTCTCCCTTCATGGTATACTTTATTTGACTTTGATCAGCTTCAATATGCATTATACATTTCCAGGTTTAACATAATGAATAGAGAGACCTATAGCAAGAGTTTTGGGAAAATAGTGAGGCAAAAAAAGAAAATGATGATGATCAGTATTTTCTCCTTTTGCCTCCATATTTTCTGTGCCATTTTGTACACAAAATCATTTTTTATCAACATCCATCTGCAGCAGCTGTGAAAGTGAATGTCCCTATGATTTTGATGTTTGGTAGAGGGTTAAATATATTGAATATTTCCAGGTTTACCATAAGCAATAGAGAGGCTGAGAGAGAGTTTATAGTGACTGCCTCCCTACAGTTTTGTATGGAACATGACGATGACTGTGAAATAACAGCCAATCTACTGACTGATGTTGCTCTGGCCAAACCTTTCTGTAGGTGGGATGCTGGATTTCTACAACCAGGTATGAAAAATAAACCTTTTTTCAATTTTTTGATGAACTTTAATTTCTCAATGGAATTGAAATGAATACTAAGTACTAGATGAATATCTGTATAATATCTTGTGTATCTTATCAAGGTTTGCTGAGCCCAGAAATATTAGTCAGTAATCCCAGATTCTATCAATCCATGGTTTGCTGGTTGAAACCCCAGCTTAGCCAAAATCTTTTCTGACATTTGAAAAAAAAGTCATTTATCTCTAACCAATGGATGTCAGTCATCTAAGTTAGAGAGCAGCTGGAGGCTACCATTTTTAGCTCGACTTTTCGAAGAAAATGAGAGCTTATACTGTCACCCGGGCGTTGGCGTCGGCGTTGCATCAAAGGTTAAAGTTTTACAATACTATCAAAGCGATCAAAAGTCGAGCGCGCTGTCTGCGGACAGCTCTTGTATATTGTGGTAGTACTGATAAAATAAGTGCCAGGAATCCATGGCTACATACTCCAGCTTCAATTACATGACCAAAGCAGTTAAAATTGGTATTTAAATCCCAGTCACTCTATAAATTCCAGGTTTCTCCCTCCAAGAATGGTTAACAAACAACAGTATTTCAGCTGTAGAGACCATGACAGATTCAGCCATAGATGGACTACTATCTGACCTTGGTATAGATGAGTATCTGTACAACCCCTCATGTATCTACATAATTATTGTTGGCTATTCCAGGTTTCTCCCTACAAGAATGGCTGACAAACAACAGTATTTCGGCTGTTGAGTCTTTGACAGATTCAGCCATAGATGGACTACTATCTGACCTTGGTATAGATGAGTATCTGTATAACCCCTCATGTATCTACATAATTATTGTTGGCTATTCCAGGTTTCTCCCTCCAAGAATGGTTAACAAACAACAGTATTTCAGCTGTAGAGACCATGACAGATTCAGCCATAGATGGACTACTATCTGACCTTGGTATAGATGAGTATCTGTACAACCCCTCGTGTATATACATAATTATTTTTGGCTATTCCAGGTTTTTCCCTACAAGAATGGTTAACAAACAACAGTATTTCAGCTGTAGAGACCATGACAGATTCAGCCATAGATGGACTACTATCTGACCTTGGTATAGATGAGTATCTGTACAACCCCTCGTGTATATACATAATTATTGTTGGCTATTCCAAGTTTTTCCCTACAAGAATGGTTAACAAACAACAGTATTTCAGCTGTAGAGACCATGACAGATTCAGCCATAGATGGACTACTATCTGACCTTGGTATAGATGAGTATCTGTACAACCCCTCGTGTATATACATAATTATTGTTGGCTATTCCAGGTTTTTCCCTACAAGAATGGTTAACAAACAACAGTATTTCAGCTGTAGAGACCATGACAGATTCAGCCATAGATGGACTACTATCTGACCTTGGTATAGATGAGTACCTGTACAACCCCTCCTGTAGCAGAGAGGAGGATGTGTATCTACCTTCATATCATGGATGGCATTCAGGTATTTATGTTTTCAGTAATATACTTCATTACAGAAAAGGGGTTTCAAGCAAAAAAAGCATATTTCTTATCTCCAAACTACACGAATATTGTCAATTTTTGCAATAGTAAACCTTGTCATGCAAAAAGGAGGGCTTAATGCAAAAAAAGCTGGGCTTATTTTGACTGGCACTCTTGTTAGTGGAGTAGCTCTATGAGTCAGCTTTAGAAATGAAATGAATTTTGGTTAAAAGAAAGAACTTGCTACCCTGCTATATCTGCATAAAAACATGCAATTGGACAATGTCTGATGCTCTATACACTTTTGATAAATATCATTTTAGAATGTGGAGCAGAAGTGTCATTTCCCATGTTGCAAGACATCATCTCATGCACTCTACACAAGTCCTGTACAGAAATACAGTGTTGTCTACATGTGGATGTACTGAGACGATCAGCTAGCTTCAGACTAAATCTGGACACCTGTGGTTATAAACTGGAGGTTTCTATAGATAAATATAAAGTGGAGGCGCCATTCATCAAATATGACTTCAGTATGTATTGTTTAACCCTTTCCCAAACGGCAACATTTTAGGGTGGTCCAATTTGAAAGCCTCTAAAGACAACAAAATGGACATAAAAAAGAAAGTGATTTGTGTATATTAAAGCAAGGAAAATATTGAGGCAAAAGGAGAAAATGCTGGTTACTAGCATTTTCTTCTTTTGCCTCAATGTTTTCCAAAGCCTATACTGATAGGGACGTCAAAACCCGGTCTTGTTTGGGAACGGGTTAACCCTTTCCCAAACAAGACCAGATTTTGACGTTCCTAGTAGGAAAGGCTTGGGAAAACATTGAGACAATAGAAGAAATTGCTGACAACCAGCTGTTTCTCCTTTTGTCTCAATATTTTCTGTGCTATGTTGTACACAAATTCCTTCCTTTTTAGCATCAATTTTTGAATTGGAATACCCTAAAATTTTGTCGTTTGGGAAAGGGTTAATAGTTTTTCAGCCTTCTGGAACGGTGAAGCATTTTTGCAACTCTTTAGAAATGGCATGGAAAAACATTGCTGATGAAAAGCATTTTCTCCTTTTGTCTCAATTCTTATGCCCTGTATTATACTTGTATCATGTCACGATCTACATTTGTTCATCATCTGCAGCAGCTTCCAAATTGTACCAGTCTAAAATGTGGTTTTTGAAAGTGTTAATCAGGCCACAGACATGGAATCTATGATAATCGACTTTAGATTATTATACCCCCGAAAAAGAAGTTTGGAGGGGGTATACTGGAATCAGCCTGTCGGTCCACTGGTTGTATGGTTGGCTGGTTGGTTGGTTGGATGGTTGGTCTGTCTCCAAAACTTTGTACGGACAACTCCTACACTTGTGGACCGATTTAGTTCATACTTGGCACAAGTGTTCGGTGTGACCTGTAGATGTGCAAGACACAAATTTCATTGGACCGATACTTTTTGAGTTCTGGCCCCTGATTTGACCCAAATATGCTTGTCCGTACAAGTCCTCCTACAGTTTTTGTCTGATTTGCTTCATACTTGGCACAGGTGTGCGTGTGCATTAGCACCTGTAGATGTGCAAGACGCAAATTTCACCAAAATCCAACTACAGATATTGTCTGATTTGCTGCATACACAGGTGTGCATTAGGACCTGTAGATGTGTAAGACGCAAATTTTATGAAAGTCCGACCATTACTTTCTGAGTTATGGCCCCTGATCTGAGCAAAAAATGCTTGTCCGGACAAGTCCTCCTACAGTTACTGTCCGATATGCTTCATACTTGGCAGAGGTGTGCATTAGCTGAGCTGTAAATGTGCAAGACGCAAATTTCACGGAAATCAGACCTATACTTTTGGAGTTATGGCCCCTGATTTGACCAAAAAATGCTTGTCCGGACAACTCCTACAGTTACTGTCCGATTTGATTCATACTTGGCACAGGTGTGCATAAGCCTCTGTAGATGTGCAAGATGCAAAATTCACGAAAATTGGACTGATACTTTCTGAGTTATGGCCCTGATTTGACCAAAAAATGCTTGTCCGGAAACTCCTCCTACAGTTACTGTCCGATTTGCTTCATACTTGGCACAGGTGTGCATTTGCATCTGTAGATGTGCAAGACACAAAATTCACGAAGATCCGCCCATTACTTTCTGAGTTATGGCCCCTAATTTGATAAAAAAAATGCTTGTCCGGACAAGTCCTCCTACAGTTACTGTCCGATTTGCTTAATACATGGCACAGGTGTGCATTAGCACCTGTAGATGTGCAGGACGCAAATTTCATGGAAATCCGACTAATACTTTCTGAGTTATAGCCCCTGATTTGACCCAAAAATGCTTGTTCGGACAACTCCTCCAACAGTTACTGAGTGATTTGCTTGATACTTGGTATAGGTGTGCATTAGGACCTGTAGATGTGCAAGACGCAAACTTCGCGGAAATCGGACCTATACTTTTGGAGTTATGGCCCCTGATTTGACCAAAAAATGCTTGTCCGGACAACTCCTCCTACAGTTACTGTCCGATTTGATTCATACTTGGCACATGTGTGCATAAGCCCCTGTAGATGTGCAAGACGCAAAATTCACAAAAATTGGACCAATAGTTTCTGAATTATGGCCCCTGATTCGACAAAATACTTGTCCGGAAACTCCTCCTACAGTTACTGTCCGATTTGCTTCATACTTGGCACATTGTGTGCATTAGGACCTGTATATGTGCAAGATGCAAAATTCATGGATATCGGACCTATACCTTTTGAGTTATGGCCCCTGATTTGACCAAATTTCAAGAACTTATGGCTCCTGATTCAACAAAAGCACTTGTCCAAACAAAGGTGGTGGCGGGGGTATTTTTATCACCTTCAGTGATAGATTTCTAGTTTTAAAGACCAAAAAAAATATGTGGATGATGAAATGCTATTTTAAGTCCCCTACCAGCGAAGCACCTGGTCTGCCAAATTGTCTGTCCATCTGTCTATCAGTCCAGTAAATCAGTTTTTCCTTTCCCAAACAAGACTTGATTTGAAAAAGGCTTTGGAAAACATTGAGACAAAAAACAGAAACGCTGAAAATCAGCATTCTCTTCTTTTGCCTCAATACTTTCTTTGCTATATTGTACACAAATTCCACTTTGTCAAACATAAATTTGGTATCTGTGGTAGCTTTGAAATTGGTCCCATGCTAAAATTTCTTTGTTCCAGAAAGGGCTGATAGACAATTAAGATACCATGGATGATGAAATAAATCATTCAATTTCAAATGTACCATTTTTCTGTGTACAGTTTCTTGGAAAATTGACTTATTTAAGGATTTGATTGAAGTCAAAGTAAAAGTGTTCGATGATTGGCAAAAATAAACTCTTGTGTCGAAAAAAAACACCTTTCTAATAACCAAATGGCAAAGTTTCTACATTTTTCAAACATTAGAAGTGTATTTATTTCGTCTTTTAAATTGGATATTTAGGTCTTTTCCGATCTTTACTGAAGAAAAAACGATGAACGTCCAACTTGAAGTTATGACGTCATACATGCCAAATAATGACGTTGTGGCAGGAATTACAGGAAGTCATGGATCATTTCCCAGAAAGCCTGAGATTTCTGACAAAGTTAAATGGTCAACTTTTCTGTCATAAAGCGACTTCCCCATTCGATGCTAAAAACACTAAATTCATCCTAAGTAAACTTTAGAAAAAATGTTAAAACAGTCAAAGAATATGTCGTTAGTGAGTGAAGGAATGTGCCAAAAATTGGTTTAAGTTTGTCTGTATTACTCTGATGTTCGAGAAATGGATATAAACTGAGACTTCGCTTCATGACAGAAAAGTCGCACACTTTATCTATGCCAAAAACCTCATGCTATAGATTGGGGGCGGAGTCAGGCCATTGTATGACGTCACTCCTTGGCAAATTTACAGAAATTGCCGATCTTTAATTTCTCGAAAATAAGTATTTCTTAATCCAAGAAACGACATAAAGAAAAGCAAACAAAACTTTTGTCTGGCGGATCTTTTATAAAACACGTTAATTTAATGATTTTCTTCCAATATACGGTGGAATCAACTACCTAGCTTGGTAGCCTTTAACACTCAGACTCAGTTTGTCTGTGTTTACCATGCCATTATTCATTATTTTCTTATGTGTATTACAGATGAAGAAACAAGGGTCTACCTGCTTGGAGTATTTCGCTTCATGTAAGTCAAAACTTTCCTGACTTCACATGAGAGCAATCGAAACCCTCGAGACTGTTTGCAACGAAAAATCGTTTGCAACATGATCTCGAGCGTAATACAGAGACAGCCATATTGAACTTGAAAATAAACACGTGTAAATGACATCATTAAAACAAAGCATCCTTTTTGCAAACGTTATGATTCAATTGAAATATATTGTAAATAATCGGCAAATCATATCAATTGTTCATCTGATAAAACTTTATCACATTTACGACGATATAACTATTTAATGATGGATTGTAATTCTTAAATCATGATTTGCTTCAGCTGTAGTTGATTTAGTAGCAATTCAATATTTGCAATTTTTCATGGACAGATTCACGGTTGTTGAAGTAGATTTAGAGACCGTTAGATTCTCAGGGCGAGTTGCTGTTTAGACGATACAGATAATTGTGCCACAGACATTGAGATACTACAAGCTCTGTGCAAATTGACATTCAAATCACTAACCCTTTCCCAAACAAGACCTTGCTATGACATCCCTGATGGACAAGCTTCGAGAAAATATTCAGGCAAAAGAAGAATTTGCTGATAATCAGCATTTTCTCCTTTTGCCTAAATATTTTCTCTGATTTGATGTACAAAGTCCTATATTTATAATTATATATTTTTGTCGTTTGGGAAAAGGTTTACCGTTTCCTTAATGAATATGTCGTTGCTTTGGTAAGGTTTAAAACAAATCAATTTTTATAATTTTTCACTAACAGATTCACGATAGTTGAAGTAGATGTAGAGACTATAAGTCTGGCAGCAAGAGTTGCTGTGTGTTTGGATGATACAGATAATTGTGCTACAGACTTTGAGATACTACAACCTGTAGATCTACCCAAACCCTTCTGTAAATTTGGTACAGGCCTTCTTAATCCAGGTAAGCTGTCTTTGGCTTTCAGTTATATGATTTTATTTGTTTACCCTTTCCCAAACAGCAAAAAAATTGGTCTAGTCCAATATGAAAGGAGTTGCAGATGACAAAATTGATATTAATGAATAACCAATGTACATACTAGCCCAGAAAATATTGAGGGAAAAGGAGAAGTTGCTGATGATCAGCAATTTCTTCTTTTCTCTCAATTTTTCCAAGCCATCTGATAAAGATAATTGTCCGACGGACATTGAGATACTACAGCCAGTAGAACTACCCAAACCCTTCTGTAAATTTGGTACAGGCCCTCTTAATCCAGGTAAGCTGTCTTGGTCTTTTTAGGTCACCTGACCGAAGGTCATGGTGACCTATTGCGACCGTGTTTTGTCTGTCGTCGTCCGTCGTGCGTTAACTTTTAACATTTTCGACTTCTTCTTGAGAACCACTGGACGGATTACAACCAAATTTGGCAGGGAGCATCCCCATGGGAAGCTGCTTCAGATTTGTATGAATCATGGAGTTATCTCCCTTTGGGGCCCCATAAGGGGCCTAAAAGGGGTTAAATAGGGTACATCTTAAAAAATCTTCTTCTCATGAACCGGCTGTTGGATTGGATTCACATTTGGAATTTAGAGTCTTTAGGGCAAGGACAACAAAGTTTGTACAAGAGAAAAAAATCCGTCCAGAAATGGCCGTGCTGGGGATGGGGGATGTGAGGGGGGGGTCACGTTATTAGTTAACTTAACATTTTTGACTTCTTCTTGAGAACCATTGGACGGATTACAACCAAACTTGGCAGGGAGCATCCCCATGGGAAGCCGCTTCAGATTTGTACAAATCGTGGAGTTATCTCCCTTTGGGGCCCCATAAGGGGCCTAAAAGAGGTTAAATAGGGTACATCTTAAAAAATCTTCTTCTCATGAACCGGCTGTTGGATTGGATTCACATTTGGTATTTAGAGTCTTTAGGGTAAGGACAACAAAGTTTGTACAAGAGAAAAAAATCTGTCCAGAAATGGCCGTGCTGGGGATGGGGGATGTGAGGGGGGTCGCGTTATTAGTTAACTTAACATTTTCGACTTCTTATTAAGAACCATTGGACGGATTTCAACCAAACTTGGCAGGAAGCATCCTAAAATAGAAAGCCGCTTCAGATTTTGTACAAATCATGGAGTTATCTCCCTTTGAGGTCCCATAAAGGGCCAAAAAGGGGGTTAATAGGGTACATCTTAAAAAATCTTCTTCTCATGAACCGGCTGTTGCATTGAATACACATTTGGAAGTTAAAGTCTTTAGGGCAAGGACTACAAAGTTTGTACAAGAGAAAAAATCTGTCAATAAATGGTCGTGCTGGGGATCGGGGATGGGAGGGGTTCGCATTATTACTAAACTTTGAACATTTTCTACATTTTTTTGAGACAGATTTCTACCAAACTTGGCAGGAAGCATCCCATTGGGAAGCCGCTTCAGATTTATACAAATCATGGAGTTATCTCCCTTTGAGGCCCCAAAAAGGGCCAAAAGGGGGTAAATAGGGTACATATTAAGAAATGTTCTATTGTTGGATTGAATTCACATTTGGTATTTGAGTCTTTAAATAAGTTTGTACAAGAGAAAAAAAGAACTGTCAAGAAATGGTGGTGCTGGGGGGTGCGCTATTAGTTAACTTTTAACATTTTCCTTAACTGTGTCTGCTCATTTGATTCAGGTGACCGATAAGGCCCTCTGGGCCTCTTGTTATGTTGATCTCAGATGTCATATAATTATATGCGTAAAGATGAATAAGCTTTACAAAAAAAGGTATCTTTGTAAAATGGATGATAGATGCAATTTGGTTAAACTTCTGAGTTAGACCAACTTGTTTTTTGACTTCCTGAAGCAACAATATGGTTAAATCAAGTGATAATAGGCTGGTTCTACCGTTTTTACCTGAAAAAATGTCTGTGTTGTATAAAATCTAGAAACTATGGCTTCAATCAAGCTATAGTTGCATGGTTTTAGAATTACACCAGTGAAATACTATTGTTTGTCCAAAATTATGTCATGGTTTACAATAAAATCATTCCCTATTACTGTTGATTTGATGTTCGCTTTCCTTTTTTCAGACTTCAACCTGGATAGGTTTCTATCAGAAAACAACATAGATTCTATAGACAGCATTACTGATGATGGAATCAACACACTCTTAACAAGAACAGGACTGAATGCTTACTTATCACCACAACAATGTGGAGAATTTACTGTGGCAGGTTTGTCTAAATATATTTGATATTGTTGGTTAGTTAATATTCTACAATGTGCTATTGCCATTTATTTTCTACCCATCAGTTAACAATTGGTAATAAACAGTTACCTTCTGTTATAACAAGCTTGCTTGTTGTTTATTCATGCAACTTTTTCTTAACCAATTGTTAACTGTTTTAATGCCTTAACCCTTTCGTTTGCAGAATTATTTCCCAGAAATGACTTTTCCCTATTTCCAAGCACTTCGTGTATACACATGCTTAATAAATAGATTTTACTAGCAGAATACCCATAAACCTATATATCATTGGAAAGGTTATTTAATTTCCTTTAATAATATGATAAGTAACTGATAGAAAATTTGCATCTCATCAAAATCTCGACCTCTAGCCCCATGACCCCTGTCAGGCCCCCTGCCACGACCCCCGACCACCCCCATCCCTACGATTTGGGTTTGGATTCAGTTTAGGGTTATTGGAATCACTATCGGAGTCACTATTCGAAGTCTCCGAAACATTTCTAATGATCAAATCACCTTTTTACCACCTAAAAATCAAGGTAATTGCTATCATCATCGTCCGGCACTGACATGGTGATTCGCCGGACCTCTTCTGCAGAATATTGAACCCTCCTGACCATCATAACAGCTCATACAAACCCAAAAACTGTGTTTTTCTTCACATTTCACAAGAACATAACACTATTGCGCAATATTTCCGGTGTCATAATAACTTTAATAGTGTAAAAATTGCTTTTAAAAGCTCATACCCCCCTAAACAGTATAGGCGTTCCTGAACCGCGCTTGAAAGCGCGCTTGCAAACGAAAGGGTTAACAAATTCAAAATTTGAAACAAAATTCAATTTTCTTCAAACATCTGCAAAGAACTATTTAGACACTTCAAAATTTAATTTTCTTTTTTTTTCCAGATAATTGTCAAGCCATGTCAAGTTTAGACCTACCGTTTGGAACAGAATGTCGTATCTCTGAGTCTTGTCTGCAGGCAGAATGCTGTATAAAGGTTGACGCTATAAAACAGTCTGTCCGTGCTTATATGAGTATAGATACATGTGATTATGCCCTCAACTTTGAGATTGGTATATTTAAGACGACAATCTTGAATAGCAACTATCACTTTGGACAATGGAAGACTGTACAAGTATCAGGAATACTAAAAATAGAGTAAGTTAACCCTTTTCCTTTCTCCCATTATCAAACAACAAGATTTTAAGTTGGTCCAAATTCAGACGACAGTTTGAAGTGAATGAAATTTAACATTGTTTTGTCTTTGTCGTTAGAAAACATTATGGAAAATGAAGAAATTGCTTGTCACAAGCAATTTTTTCATTTTCTACAATGTTTTTTCCAAAGTAATTATCTTGTGGTGAGTCAAAAAGAGTCACTGTGTGGTAATAGGTTAGTTAACACTTTCCCTTACAAATAAATTTGGGTGATCCAATTTGAAATCTTCTCGAGACTACAACAGATGGTATTGATAAAAGGTTTTTTTTTACAAAAATCACACAAAATGTGTAGGCAAGAGGAGAAAATGCTGGTTAAGCCTTGTCTGTTAGGTACATCAGAACTCTCATTGTTTGGAAAATAGTGAAAGTGACAGAAAGTTAGAAATGTACACTTACTGCTAATAAATCTTTAGTCCTTTACCACACGGCAAAATTTATACTTGTCCAAATTCAGAGTTGTTGCAGAAGGAAACATTGTCACATGCAATTTCTTCATTTTACACAATGTTTTCTCAAGCCTTTATTTCATGAGGCATCAAAAAATTTCACTGTGTGGTAATAGGTTAAACTACATACTGATAAAATTATAATTACTTAGAATTAATAATTATTGTTCTCTTCTCATAAACTGTTCTTCAACTGATAAGTTTAAACAGAAAGCATAATTATGGTTGTGTACACATTTGATATATGCATTTTCTAAATTTCAGCTTCATCATCTTTGATCTTGATGTTGAGGATCACTTAATAATCAGTGTAAACATGAGAGTATGTTTTGAAGCGGAGGATTGTTTGTTAGAGTTTCCACTTTATAACAAGCAGAGAGTACAAAAACCATTGTGTGGATGGCAACCTGGGTTCTTGATTGAAGGTAAGTATCGTCGCTTTTCAACAAAACCTCACAACTGTAGCTGGTTTTAAGCTGCAGTTTTGAGGTTTATGTTGAAAAAGTCTTAAAGAGCAACATTGTTGCTTTAAACATTAATCATGATCTTCAACCATGACATCTTTCCTAAAATGATGTCTGATTTTGACATGAATATAAGGAAATAATTTTGAATATGTTGACAAAATAGAATAAATGATTAATAGCATTTTCTTCTATTCTGTCAACATTTTCTATCCTTTGATTTATGAGTTTAAGGGGTTTTAAAATCAATTGATAATCAGTGTAAACATGAGAGTATGTTCTGAGACAGAGGGTTGTTTGTTAGAGTTTCCACTTTATAACAAACAGAGAGTACAAAAACCATTCTGTGGATGGCAACCAGGGTTCTTGATCAAAGGTAAAAGGCTTCAAACATATTTTTAAAAAACCTTGGAATTTGACCAACATTTCAGAATTATTAACTTAGCATCTATCTTATGCATCAATTGAGAGTTTTAATATTACAAACATGGATACTTGCTAACAAGACCTCCCATTTTGGACAATTACCTTTGACCCAATGATCTTGACCAAACAGTTTGACCTAATTTGTGAAACTTTAACCTAGCTTATGTCTTGCACTTAATCAAAGATGGGGTCTTGATAGTTGGAAAGCTGCCGCTTACGTTTGATTTATTTCAGTTCCAAAGCTTGATATTTGTATACATGCTTGAATAATGTATGTATCTTTTTCAAAACTTTTCAAATTTGTTTTCAGATTTCTCACTTGAATCATGGCTCAGTAATGAAGGCCTCAGTACAGTATCAGACCTTACAGATTCTTTCATTGATCAACTGCTGGCAGAAACTGGCATAAAGCCTTACCTTATGGATGTACAGTGTAACAGATTCATGTCAACAACAACCAATGGTAAGGCTTAGGGAAAAAAGTGTGAAAAATGCAATGATTTTCACAATTTTCATATGCTTTACCTTGATTTAACCCATTACCAGATGTCAATATTTTGGTCAATATTTTGGACTTGTCCAAAGGCAAAGATGTTGCGGCGACAATATCAAGTGAATGAGATTTTAAATCTATTGGTCTTTTTGGGTGGAAAACATCGTGCAATATGAAGAAATTGCCAGTCACAAACAATTTCTTCATTCTCCACAATGTTTTTCAAAGCCTTTACTTTGTTGGGCAGCAAAAGCTTAGGCATCATTATATAGGAATGGATTAAGGCTGACATGACAGACTTTTTCAGTGATTTTATGCCTGGCGTATCAGTTTACTGTATGTGTAGAAATATTCGCGGGCTTCTAATTTTCGCTATATTCGCGCTAGACCATCGGCCCGCGAATTCATGATTGCGCAAATATTTGTACTCTCAATTCTTCCTGAAAAGTTTAATTTTCGCGTAAGTTTAAATGTATGTTAATTATAAACATTACATGAATATTCATTCAGTACGTACATGTATATGTTTTTTTGTCTAAATGTGTTGAATAAAGAAGGTGACAAGATACATGTATCAAAAGTAATGTAACAATAAAACTGTGAATAACCATTGAACACTTTATTGGACAATGATTTGTTTGTCATTGTTTGGTTTGAAATACATGTAACAAACCCTTTATTAGGATGTATAAAGAAAATAATTAGTTACAGTGGAGCAATATCCGTTTAATCTCCTACTCCCGAGAGTTTAAGATACTGCAAATAAGAAAGAGTATTTACCCAGCACTTACATTCATTTTGCAGAATTAAATTGTCTCTCCGCGAATTCAAAGTTGCGCGAATATTTGTATAACACGAAAATTCGGCCCTACCGCGAAAGTTTCGCTCCGCGAAAATATCTACACATAGAGTATCCAGGTCCCTGCACGGTCAACTCCCACTTTTATGGACAAGTCTTGGACAAATTTGCTTAAAATTTCACAGAATATTCTTAGTCTCCTGACCATGTGCATATTGCCTAAGTTTTAACCAATTACCAAACGACAAAAATTTGGACATGTTCAAATTGAAAGAAGTTGCAGACGACATTTTTAAGTTGATAAAATTCTACATTTTGTTGTTTTTATGCCCCCGTATCGAGAGATCGGGGGCATATTGTTTTACTCGTGTCCGTCCGTCTGTCCGTCTGTCTGTCTGTCCGAAAACTTAACATTGGCCTTTTCTCCAAAAGTATTTGACATACAAAGCTCAAATTAGGTATGCAACTTCCTTTCAATGATATCTATCTGTTCCATGCAATTTGACCTTCCTCAAGGTCATCCTGTAACCCTTATCAACCCTTTACTCTACGAAAACTTAACATTTTACTCCGAAAACTTAACATTTGCCTTTTCTCCAAAAGTATTTGACATACAAAGCTCAAATTAGGTATGCAACTTCCTTTCAATGATATCTATCTGTTCCATGCAATTTGACCTTCCTCAAAGTCATCGGTTAACCCTTATCAACCCTTTACTCTACGAAAACTTAACATTTTACTCCGAAAACTTAACATTTGCCTTTTCTCCAAAAGTATTTGACTTAAAAAGCTCAAATTAGGTATGCAACTTCCTTTCAATGATATCTATCTGTTCCATGCAATTTGACCTTCCTCAAGGTCATCGGTTAACCCTTATCAACCCTTTACTCTACGAAAACTTAACATTTAACTCTGAAAACTTAACATTTGCCTTTTCTCCAAAAGTATTTGACTTACAAAGCTCAAATTAGGTATGCAACTTCCTTTCAATGATATCTAACTGTTCCATGCAATTTGACCTTCCTCAAGGTCATCCGTTAACCCTTATCAACCCTTTACTCTACGAAAACTTAACATTTTACTCTGAAAACTTAACATTTGCCTTTTCTCCAAAAGTATTTGACTTACAAAGCTCAAATTAGGTATGCATCTTCCTTTCAATGATATCTATCTGTTCCATGCAATTTGACCTTCCTCAAGGTCATCCGTTAACCCTTATCAACCCTATACTCTACGAAAACTTAACATTTTACAAAAATGGCCATTTCGGGGGCATTTGTGTTTCACAAACACATCTTGTTTAGGCTAGAAAAGAACAAGGAAAATAAAGAAATTGCTTGCCACAAGCAATTTTTTCATTTTCCACAATGTTTTCCAAAGCCATTAATTTGTGGGGATTTAAAAAGAGTTACTGAGTGGTAATTGGTTAACATGTTATGGTGAATCATGGTAATATGGTACTTATGGTAGTCCACCCCTAGTGAGGTTCACACAATGTCTGAATTTTTGGCAACACCACGAACATTTGGCAGTGTGAAGTCACATGCCTATTATTGTAACTAAACTGACGTCCAAAAGAAACGCTCCAATGAAATTTGTCGTTATTTTCTTTATGCCTTTTACAATGTTATTGAAATGTATACTGTATATTACCATTTTGACCGACAATTACGGCAAATAAAAAATATGCGTTTCTATGCATTAACATGCCCATTTCCGGTGACTGGTCACGTTTTCTACGTGCGCTTCGTGTATGTATACCACGTGATGAAATTCGTCACATTTTACACAGTAACATGGGTTATAGGATAGGCAAACACGATTTTAAAGATTTTTTTACGAAACATCCGAATTGAAGGATACCAAGACTTAATTCTGAAAAAGGGAGCCCGTTATACGGCCATTTTTGAATGTGACAAATGCACAAACAAATCGCAAGACAGTTTAACAGCTTGTGTTTCTCGATTCGGTATCTTGATCGACGCTTTAGAGTTCCTCGAACGTTTATTGATCGGCCACGCTCAACTAGACCTCATGTAACGCCTGTAAATCAAGATGATTCTCCACGTTAACGTCATGCACGTTTCAGGTTTGTGACATTGGGATCAACCTTCTGTCGAATAGTTGATTAATGTGGTGGCTTAAAATGTTTATTTCTGGTAACTGTTGTTGTTGCAAGTAACGTTTGAAACAGACACACTGCTCTGAAGATAGAGCCCATAGATTAGCCATTTCAAATGCGGGGAAATCAAAAACAAGCCGCCTGACGTTTTGACGTCTTGCATTGCACGATTAGGCATCTTGGTCGACGAGTTAGAGTTACAGAAACATTTGCCAATCGGCCAAAATCAGATAGACCTCATTAAACGCCTGTTATACAAGAAGTTGTCTTACGTTAACGTCATATGCGTTTCAGGTTTGAGACGCTGAAATCGACTTCGCACTTAGTATTCACTAAGTGTGGTTATCAAATAAGACGTTTAACGGTATCTTTTGTCGTTGAAAGTAAAGTTTAAGCCACGTGCTACTGTTTTTCAAACGTAAATTCTGATACCACTCTGTTTAAATGTGCCGTTTTTTCTAAACTGTGACAGTTTGATATTTCTTTATCACTACTTTTCAAGTACAGATAATCAAATTTACAGATGCAAATAAGTATTTGTAATTTCAAATCAGATTTACTGAATAATCGGAAATTTATTAGGACTGAGGCGTTTCTTTTGGACGTCAGTATAGTAACATATCTATATGTAGGTCTGATATGTAATGAATGTTATTGAAATCATACGAAAAAAGCTGATGTCTAATGAATCTCATTAGAGGTTGACTATGTTAAATAAAAAAAAGCGGAGTATATTGTGAATATTGCACCCATGTTTTTCTTTTCATTACAGATTGTGCTGGTCTGACATTACCAGATGTCCCTGGAACAACATTTGCTGTGTCCCCAGACTGCCTAACTATACAAAGTTGTACAAATATTGACTACATTGGCAGACATCTTTATACAACCTTGAACCTTGACCTTTGTGACCTTGAAATGATTGTGAGAATGGAAGAGTTTGCCATCCACTATGATTTGTTTGATTATCAGTACAGAGAAGAGCAGTTGATTGATCTGTTTGGTATTGTCAATGTTAGGTTAGTATTTAGAGGATGATTTTCAGCGAGCCGGGACTTTATGTCTTGGGAGCTAATTTATGTCTCAGCCCTAGTGTCGGCGTCACCTCACGTTGCATCTTCAAAACCTAAACCTGGTCGATATCTCAACCTCTATTAGAGATTCAGCCTTGATATTTCACTGATTGATACTTTCTGCCAAGACCTTTCATTTGGGACCATGATCTTTTAGATAGTAACCTTGGAGTTTGACCTACTTTAAAAAAAAAATAACCTGGCCTATATCTTAGGCACTAATAAAGATAGTCTTTATATTCCGTTCATACATGCCTCATGCCAAGGCCTTTCATTTGGGACCATGACCTTTGACCTCATGACCTTGACCTTTGAGTTAAGCTGTTTTTGTGACAAGCTACTGTATAAGCGTGCTAAATTGTCCGCGGACAAGTCTTGTTTAAACCTAGCATAGAAAATATAGAGGAAAAAAGGAGACAATGCTGATTATCAACATTTTGTTCTTATGTCTTAATATTTTTCTAAGACTTTTCTGTGAAGTTGTCATCTATTTTTACCATTTTCTTCTACCTCAACCAATCTATCTTGATTTATCTGCATTAATACCTCCACATTTCAATGAGTACTCACAACATAGGGTTTGGATTTGAAACAGTTTTAGAATGTCTTTGCTCCGTTATGTCTGTCGCTCTGTTCACAGAATGTTTTAAGCCAATCACATGAAAATTTGCAGCCAAATTATGCTGTGTAACTGAAAATGGGGACTCAAAAACTAATTAGTTTCAACTATATTGACTTGTTTTCAGATTCATAGTTGAAGATTTTCCTGGTGCTGAAGCAGTTGTTATTTCTCTACATACTGCTATATGTTTTGGTCCCCAATGTGACTTTGATGAAACCATTATCAGTGAACTGAAAATTCCCAAACCATGGTGTAATACGGTCAAGGGTTTCATTGTGCCAGGTAAATATTTTAATCATTTAACAGTAAATATTTTCTGTAATATGGAACGGAATAATTACCAGAAGAATTTTTATGTCCTATTATTTACAAATCGGTAGCTTATGTTCATACTCCACAAAGCAAATTCTCCAAAACCCTTGGATGTGCATCGTTGAATACTGTCAAGAACCCTATCTCTCTGTTTTACAATTTGTACATGTCATGGGAAAGGGACCTTTACGTAGAAGTTAAGATTTGCTATCTTGTAATGTGTTATCTATACATTACAGACCAGCCATATCTACAACACCTAGAAGAATTGTTCGGCCAGCAGGGTGAGCAGCTAGGTCAGACCGCCCTGTCTGTATTTCTCGAGGATAATGGACTTGCCCAATATCTACAGGCCAGTCAATGTCACAGGTTTGGTCCACCGTATGAAGGGGTGGAAGGATTGCTCTCAGGTTTGTCATAATTAATTTCGCTTCGTTAGAAAATGTTTTCATATTTAATTTTTAACCATTTTCCAAACAAGACCTGGATTTGTAGAAAGTACAAGTAGAAAAAAGCTTTGGAGATTATAAAGCAGCATGTTTTTTTTTTCAATTAACCCATTACCAAACAACAAAATTTTTGACTTGTCCAAATTGAAAGAAGTTGCAGACGACAATTTCAATTGAATGGAATTTAAAGTTTTTCAGTCTTTTTTCGTAGAAAACTTTGTGGGAAATGAAGAAATTGCTTGTCACAAGCAATTTCTTCATTTTCCACAATGTTTTCCCAAGCCTTTTTTTGTGAATGAGTCAAAAGGCGTCACCGTACAGTAATGGGTTAATATCCTCCGTTCTATATGGCACACAAATCCTATCCTTATCAACTTATCAAAATTCATTTGTTGTCTGCAGATTGTTCCTCAGTACAATCAACTACAGACCTTCCAAGCGAGCTGTCATGTTACATAGACGAAAAATGCCAGAAGTTTGAATGCTGTATGGACTCTGCATTACTTGGGAAAACCTTCAGTACATTTATAGACCTAGACATATGTAATGGACGAGTGACTGCTGAGGTTCAAGGTCGCAGAGAAACTTGGGACCTGGTGACATTTCCATATGGTGATACCATTGATTTAGATCTGAATGGTATTTTCAAAATCAGGTTTGTCAAATACATGTTTGTAATTGAGAAATATTGTTAGTGAATGATTACTGCACTGCTTCAAAAAGCAAGAAATATAGACTAAAGAGTTTGGAAGCAATACTGATAACCAGCATTTTCTCCTTTTGCCTTATATATTCTTGGCTATAATGTCCAAGAACTTTTCACTCAATACTTTCAACTTTGTCATTTGCAGCAGTTTTGGAATGTTGATGTTTGGGAAAGGGTTTAGATGTCATAAGCTGGTTTTGTTTAGGAAAGGATTAGATAATTACCTCGCAGCAAATTTTCAGACTCATCTTAAGTTATAGATGTTGCAGACCACAAGTTCAAGTGAATGAAATTGTACATTTTTTATCTTTCTTGGTTGCAAACATAATGGGAAATGAAGAATTTGTTGTTCTTAAACAATTTCTTCATTTTCCACAATGTTTCTCTAGTCCTTTTCTTGTGGGGTGTCAGATAGTCTCAATGTGTTGGAATTGGTTGATTAATCCTTTCCCAAACATCAAAATTCAAGGGTGACCAAATTCAAAAAGTAATGAAAACTACAAAATGGGTCTAGATTAGGATCTAATTTATGTACAGTATAGAATAGAAAATATTGAGACAAAAGGAGAAAATGCTGATCATCGGCATTTTCTTCTTTTGTCTCAATGTTTTCCCAAGCATATTCTATTAGGGACGTCAAAACCGGGTCTTGTTTGGGAAAGGGTTAATGTCAGTTACATTTACTTTCAGCTTTGTGTTAATGTTTTACAAAACAATGGATTTGTATGTGCTTGGCACCAAACTTTCTCTGTGTTACGATTCTGACACCTGTGTACTAGATGAGGTTTTACCACCAATTGAAGTTAAACAACCAGACTGTTTGTTCGGAAATGGATTCCAAATACCAAGTATGTATATTATTTAAAACATTAAGATTTTTCTGTATTTTTTACTTAGTATAACTCTTGTCTTTTCAAGACAGAAAATTCTGATAGGAGAAAATTCTTAAACATGAGTTACTATTTCTAAATTATTTTCAAGATGCTTGAAACAAAGACCAGTCTAAGATTGTCTGGTAGATCTAATTGATATAGACTCAATAGTTTTAATTTGATCTCAAAATTCACCATAACTATACACTAGTATGTTCTCCAATTTGTAAATACTTTCTAGACCTTTTGGGCTTGGTTGTATAAACATTGGTTAGCACTAGGGGTGGGTATCGCCTCCAAAAAGTGTATCGCGATATATCGCGATATGCAGGGTTGTATCGTGATACGTATCGTGATATATCGCATACCTCTTTTATTTCGATAGACTTAGTTTACCTTTACCTGGTGATGAAATGAGATCGATCTTTTCCCCAATTTCAATGTCTGAAGTTGAAAAGAACTATATCTATGACCAAATTCTTTATTCGGAAGTTAACAGTAAAATAAAAAGAAAAGTATTCTTAGTGCTAGATATAGATTTAACAGGAGTGTAAAAAATGTGAAAGAAAGAATGGAAAATAGATCTTAGACTGAATATTACCTTCCGTTGTATTGAATTCGGGAAGAAAAGCCGTTAACCGAAAAGCCAATTTATCGGTTTGAGAAAGTAAAAGAAGAGATAAAACAAAACATGTTCAGTAGATCTCGCAATTATCTAATTAAACGAGAAACATGGCCCTCTTTCCAATCGTATTGGTTGTTGTAATGTTAAAAGACGCATAAACACGCATAATTACTCGAAAGTTTGTAAGTAAAACTTAATCGTAAACTTTTCTGCTCAGTCAGTTTCTTTAATAACCGGTTTAATATCAATATACCTTAACTCGATATAGATTGCGCAGTATATATTTTGTTTTTGCTCCACGTATTTGTGTGTAAAGGTAGAACGAGCCCTCTAGTGACTACCTCATTATGCATACAATTTGCATAACACCGCGTGCGTGTTGGAGACAATGCAAGCCATGCCTTTTGCGACCGCCTTTTGATTGTCGTATAGGCAGATCAAACGCTTTTCCTTTCAAACATAAACTGCGATGTAACCATTTTAAGATAATGGATATTCAGTAATTGCAAGGTAATAAATGAAACATTTAGTCTTTTCAGTTATGATTCTCGCCTTCGTTTTGCATACGGGTTAAAATTAGTCTGATCATATTTATGTTGAAGGAAAATGTCCGCAGCTCTTATGCATAATCGGGTGAGCCGAATAAGATCGAGAAATTCAGTCGGGTGATTCGAAGAAATAGTTTCTACTTTTACAATTATCCGTAGAAATTGAAAAGGGTGTTTGTATATTGTTTTAGAATGAATAAAGATATTGAAATTGAAAGCCACAATAAATGAATTGAAAATATCGAAAAAATCCGGAAACTGCCGATCTTTCCCGAGTGTACCGGTACGGCAAAATTGTATCGCGATTCGTATCGTAGGCTCTCCGAATCTTGATACACCGGTATACCGGTAATATCGCGCACCCCTAGTTAGCACTAACTAAATGGTTAACCAATTACTAAACAACAACATCTTAAGCTTGTCCAAATTGAAAGAAGTGGCAGGCAACATTTTCATTGTGTTGAAATTTTGAAATGGCTTTTAGGGTAAAAAGCATTGTGGAAAAAGAAGAAATTGCTTGCCACAATGTTTTCCGAAGCCTTTATTTTGTTGGGCATCCAAAAGTTTCAATATGTTACAATGGGTTAAATAAATGTTTTGCTTAAAATTATATGTGTTATTATAAGGAAATCTAACCAAAACAGGTATTTAACCGCTAGGTTAGGCTAACCAAGGTTTATCCCATTACCACACAGTGACTCTTTTTGACTCCTCACTGGAGTCACAAGATAATGGCTTTGGAAAACATCGTGGAAAATGAAGAAATTGCTAGTGACAAGCAATTTTTTCATTTCCCACAGTGTTTTCTACCCCAAACAACAACAAAAATTTGAATTTTAATCATTCGAAATTGTCATCTGCATCATCTTTGAATTTGGATCAACATAAAATTTTGCTGTTTGGTAATGGGTTATACAATCGGGCCCAAAAGTATTTCTCTATTGTGTGGTGTCAATGGTGGAAAGGTAGAGTGTTGGCCTTCACTGGTGGTGAACTCGGCCAAAGCGTGGGACATTTTTTCGTGATCATTGTCTTCCGTCGGTGTTGTTATAAAATATCGTAACTACGGCTTTGTCAATACATATCGGTAAACCCGGTCTATTTTTAGAACAAATTCATTGTTATTAGAAAAACTATCCAATCAGATCTTTAAACTCACATTTGAACGCAAAATATCTGTACCTTGTTGTAGTGAAAAACGTCCATCGATTTGGCCGAGTTCACCACCAGTTGCCTTGCAACCAAGAGGTTCCTAGTAGTTGAGGTAGTTCTTGAGCTTTTTATTGGACCAAACATTCATCATAAGTACTGGTGCAGTTTTCAGGAAGCAGAAGTGAGAGGAATTAATACAAGGAAATGTGTAAAAACTAGTTGTTCTTTTAATCTTTTCAGACTTTGACCTTGATGCCTGGAAGGAAGCTAATGACCTTGACCCCAGCTCTGACCTGAGTGGATTGTTTGTAGATAGACTGTTTGAGGAACTGGGTCTGGCACCCTACATTACATCAACTTGTGACCTTCAACCTTCACCAGCAGGTAAGTTTTTGTGCGGATAAAATAGAATTGTTTCATACTTTGACATTATGGCCTGGAAGGATCCTCATCACAGAACAACAGGAGGCTCAACCCTTTCCCAAGCAAGACCTGCTTTTGACATCCCAAATAAAAATTGCTTGGGAAAATATTAAGACAAAAGAAGAAACTGCTGATAACCAGCAGTTCACAATATTTTCCATGCTATATTGTATACTAAATCTATCTTTATTAACATCCATTTTGTCGTCTGTTGCAGCTTTCAAATTTGAACACCGTAAAATTTTGTTGTTTGGGAAAGGGTTAATATCTTGTAACTTTAGCCTAAATATATTTGTCTGTAAGAAATGATACAGATAGAAATCTGTCCAAATCAATTTCTCCAGAATCAAAAAGCTTAATTCATCCTTATTTTATAATTTTATAGGTCAACTAAAGTAATATTTACAGTGAGAAGCTTTTATTCTAAAAGTATAAACAAACTCTTTTGGTTCTCTGGTTAAAATTGTACTTGTACAGTTTATATGTTATAAAATTCTGATTTTCAATTTCAGATTGTGTAGATTTGGAGCACGTATTGCCTTCCAATAACCCAGACATTGTGTGTAGGTTTGTGGGTACTTGTACACAAGTGAAATGTTGTATATATACACCAGCATTGTCCAGAAACCTGTCAACATCATTCAATTTGTACCCCTGTATGCGAAGTGGAATCTTCCAACTAGAGGATTATAGAGAGACTGTGTCACTTGAGACATCTCTGTGGGGAGGGACGCAGCATTTTGACCTCTTTGGATTCATGGCTTTTGAGTAAGTGCATTTTGTCAACTTTTCCTGTGGTACTTTTGCTTTTAGGATGGCAAGAAGGGTAATTTTTGCATTGAAGCTTTAGCTAGATTACTCCTGCCAGGCTATGGGATTGGTTTGATTAACTTTGTAGCACAACCTTTCGTCAAATGGGTGGACTACTCAGGTCACCTGAGTGTTGGTGTCAGGGATAATGCTTTAATGTGCAACTGTCATATCTTGTGTCTACTAATGTTATTGCTGTGAAAATTTTCACATGCTTCTGTGATCATAATATCAGCCTCAAGGAAAGTATTCATTACTCTGACAGTTAGTTTAGTGGATCTTCTACCCTTTCCAAACTTACTTGTTTTTACATGTAATGATTATATATCTGTGATAACTTTCCTTTGATGTTTTAGGGAAATATTACATGTTTATAAAAATTCCCAACAATATCATGCCTTTATTATATACTTTGACATTGTCCCTATGTATTTGAACGGGACAAAAGTATGCAATATTTTTTGATATTGCATACTTTGATATTGCACGGGAACTTTAACACGCGCAGTCGCCAATGACGGAACTATAGTTCCAGGCATCTCTCCCGCTTCGCAACTTTCAAGCCCTATAATTCACTTAGAAATCCATATTGTCCAGTACAAACGCTAAGAGAGCTCAACAAAAGTTAATTGGAGAATAAAAAAATAGATTTTCTTTCAAAATATCACGGATTTTGACTTTGTGAAGCAAGTCAACTCTGATTGTATATACTCAAAATTAACAAATTTCAACAAATGAAAATGTACAAAACGACAAATATACATATTTTTAGGAAGATTGATACCTAAAATCTGTAACAAATATCTCAAATTCAATACCTTTTATGACGATTTCAGTCTAAGTAAAAAATAATGGCCGCCGCCATTCAAAGTTGTTTATACTTCCCTAGTGACGTCGACGTAATCATACGCTGACGTTACTTTTCCCGCATAATTTACGTTCTACTGCAAGAGGTTTTAAAACATTTGAGTAGTTTCTACCCGAGAGGGTAATAACTATTTTTTTTTAATTTGGTTTATGACATATTGTCTCAGACAATATCAAAGTATATAATAAATAGGTTATTGCATTAATATGGGAATATATTGTGTCGAACAAGTTCTTTTGGCAGAGTGACCCGAGCTTGCAAGCTTGTTATTAATGCAATAACATATAAAATTAATATTAATTATATTTCAGATACACAGTATTTGACATACCCAGTAAAAATGTATATGTTGTGGACCTGTGGGTGTCTGTATGCCTGGATACACTTAGTGCTTGTGTTGTGGATGAGAAGATCTTGAATTCAGCTGAACTACGGAAAAGTCCATGTAACTGGGCTAAAGGATCTATCAATCCAGGTTGGAAAATTTGGTTACAATTAATTTTATGCACTTTGCTCATATTAACAGCAATATAAGGAAGGAATGTGGCACAAGCCCAAATTTTATCAGATTCTTACTTCTATGCCAACCTAGAATTCTAGTTTGCACAAAAATGACCTATTGTCAAAATTTGTCTCATATATGCTCTTTCATTTTCGAACTGGTTATTAAACTTAGCTTAATTGAGGGATGATGGGTCAAGTCTTCTTATAGCAGAATGATGTATATTAACTGACAAATGGATGAAAATTGTTGAAAGAAAACAAGAGTTCTATAATGTGAATCAAAGTTTGCCCAAGGATCTGTTTGATATTATATTTTACAGATTTCTCCCTGTCCACCTTCATTTCTGATCGTGGCTACACACAAGGGTCTTTCACAGACAGAGCTGCGGTGGATCTGATTGACCATCTGGAATTGTCCAATTATGTACCTTATCCATTCTGCTCTATACAGAACCCAGTGTTTGGAACTGAAGGCTTACTGACGTCAGGTAATTACTCCATGTTTACCCTTGCCTAAACAAAAACTTTTTGAGTGCATTTGAATGTAACGAAATTGATGTTAATAAAGCTAATATTTGTGTACAATATAACAGAGAAAATATTTAGGCAAGCCTTTTTGATAGGGATGTTGAAACCTGGTATTGTTTGGGAAATGGTTAAACCTTTCCTAAGTGATAAGATATTAGGGTTTTCCAATATGAAAGGTGAAGACAACAAGATGGATGTTAATTTAGGTGGGATTTTTGTTCAACTGAGCACAGAGAAGGAACCACAGAAAATATTGAGACAAAGGAAGAAACTGATGTTTATAATGTTTTCCATTTTCTTTTAGGGACATCAAATCAGGTCTGCACTTCTATGTATTCTGATCTTGATCAATGCTGTTCCAAAACAAATCATAACAAACTTGAAAGCCATAAAATGTAACAGTTTTTGCTTTGCTGCATTTTCAGAGTGTCCAACTGTACCAAATGATGTAACATTACCAGGTGGAGTGGCCTGTACAGTGTCAAGTGATTGTCAGACCACAGATTGCTGTTTATATGTAGAATTGGGAATTTGCCATGACAAAAAATAGATAATTAATAAATATAGGATATATGTACTATGTAGCACAGAAAATATTGGGGAAAAGGAGAAAATGCTGATTTTCAGCATTTTCTTCTTTTCTCCCAATGTTTTCCCTGGCCTTTTCAATATTTTGTTGCATTTTCAGAGTGTCCAACTGTACCAAATGATGTAACATTACCAAGTGGAGTGGCCTGTACAGTGTCAAGTGATTGTCAGACCATAGATTGCTGTTTTTATGTAGAATTGGGAATTTGCCATGACAAAAAATAGATATTAATAAAGATAGGATTTATGTACTATGTAACAGAAAATATTTGGGAAAAGGAGAAAATGTTGATTTTCAGCATTTTTTTTCTTTTGTCCCAATGTTTTCCCTGGCCTTTTCAATATTTTGTTGCATTTTCAGAGTGTCCAACTGTACCAAATGATGTAACATTACCAAGTGGAGTGGCCTGTACAGTGTCAAGTGATTGTCAGATCACAGATTTCTGTTTGTATGTAGAAGAAGTGGGAATATCATTCACTATGGGAACATGTATTTTTTTCAACTTTAATATTGATTAATTCTTGCATTGTCCCATTTTTAGAATGTCCAACTGTACCAAATGATGTAACATTACCAAGTGGAGTGGCCTGTACAGTGTCAAGTGATTGTCAGACCATAGATTGCTGTTTATATGTAGCAGAAGTTGGAATATCATTCACTATGGGATTTGAGATCAACAGCTGCGAGGCCATGATCACTTTTACAATTGGAACATATATTGTACAAGTTCCTATGGATGACTTTGAGTTTGAATCCGTCCATGAAATATCCTTACATGGAGTGTTGAATCTCAGGTAAACTAAACATTTATTAATTGAGCCAGGATCTGGAAAAATGTCCCTTATAGCATTTGAGACAGCCAGATTTCAAGGTCATGCTGTGCCTAGATGCAGTCTAGCCAGCATATATGTTACTCTCAAATGGTTGCTACATACTATGAGGTAGCTATTAGAGAACAACATGGTTCCTTGTCAGACTGCGTGTATACGCAGGCTGATCTGGAACCATGTTGTTCTCAAATGCCATAAAGGACGTTTTTCCAGATCCTGGCTCAAATCTATTTCTTTTTGCCTAACCATTTTCAGTTTGGCGTCTGTATTTTGTAATATTCTAGGAAATATTGAATGAATAGAGGAAAATGCTGACATAAAAATCAGAAATATTGACATGCCATTTAAGCCTGGATAGCTCAGTTAGTTACATCTGACTATGTCAATCCAGGAGCCATGGGTTCCTATCCCAGCTCAACCAATATCCTTTTTGACATTTGACAAAAGTCATTTCTGTGTCAGCAATGGAGGAATTATTTTTAGCTCGACTTTTCGAAGAAAATGAGAGCTTATACTGTCACACGGGCGTCGGCGTTGGCGTCGGCGTTGCAACAAAGGTTAAAGTTTTTTCAAACATCAATAACTTCCATACTATCAAAGGGATTCAACCCAAACTTGGAACACTTATTCACCATCACACACTCTACCTTACTATTAGGGCCCATGACCCTGGGACCACTCTATTCGGAGTTATGCCCCCTTTATACTAAGCAAGTTGAGCGCGCTGTCTTCGGACAGCTCTTGTTTATTCATCAAAGTGGGATGAGTGGTTGTTAGTTCAGATTGAGGAAAATTGTTGATGGCAATGTTGAACCTCATTCAATCAAGTAATCAATTTCTGTGTTGTTGTTTTCAATGATAAGGAGTACAAGTTTAATCATTTGCGTTATGTATTTTTTATTCTTTGGCTTGTTTGAATGTGAACAAATCTTTAATATCTAACTATTAATTAAGTTTTGACTACAATTCTGCAGATTACAATTTGATCATGGAGTATATATTTTACAGATATATGATCTTTAACTATGAGGTTGATCGTCTATTTGACCTGACTGTAGCTGCAGAAGTGTGTTTGGATTCTGGGTACTGCCTACCAGAGGTTGTTCTGATGAACGTTTTACCACTACAGAAACCTTCATCTTGTAGCCTTAAACAGTCATACCCAAAACCAAGTAAGGTGTTTGTTATGTGATAGTGTGCAATATTTTTAAGTCTTTTCTTCCTTTTCTTCAATAATTACAAAACTTTAACACTTGTGTCAAAATGTGTAATTGTAAATTGTCAGATTTATTTGAAAATCAGACAATGAATTTCTTTAGTTTTCCAGAGACAGAGGTATTTCAGTTTATTATCTTTATGCCCATGTATGGAAAGATAAGGGGCATATTGTTTTGTTTCTGTCTGTCTGACCTTCCATCTGTCTGTCTGTCCATCTGTCATTTCAGAAACTTAACATGAAAACTACATAATTAGTATTTCACAAACACATCTTGTTCAGAATTCTTTTGCAACAATTGCTTCAGGTAAGTAGATACTTTGAGTGTCTGAACACTCCTAATTACATTCTGTTTTCAGATTTCTCGATTTCTGACCTGCTAATCAGTATAGACCCAGCTCTGACAGCTGACACAGTACCACCACATGTATCTGAGTACTTGAGTGACAGTTGGGGATTGTCTGTATTCTATACAGATAGTATATGTACAGATCCTGGTACTTATACACTAGGCACATGGGATACAGGTAAGTCATACATCACTGCATTTCTTCAAAAGTTTAACTAGTTGTCTATCCTTCTGTTAGCAATTTCTTGTGAGCAACTCCTCCTACATTTTCTATTGGAACATGATAAAACTTGCAATTGTGTCTTGTATGTGCCAAAATTATTGGTTACATATGATTTGAATCATCTAGGGAAAATGTGAAAATGCTGGTTAATGTTTCTCTAATCTAAATGATTTCATGAAATTCATAAGAAATAATTCAAGAGTATACTTTACATATACATTCTTGCAAATAATAGTTAATAGGTGACTGCAGCCTGTCAGTAGACGCTCCCCTAGTGTTACCAGATTTTGTGATGTGTAAACTATCATCCAAATGTACACAATTTAACCAACTCCCACATATTGATGCCTTTTGACTGTCCACCCTATTCCCAAATATTGACGCCTTTTGACCCCCTACCCTATTCCCAAATATTGACGCCTTTTGACTCCCCACCCTATTCCCAAATATTGACGCCTTTTGACTCCCCACCCTATTCCCAAATATTGACGCCTTTTGACTCCCCACCCATTCCCAAATATTGAAGCCTTTTGACTCCCCACCCTATTCCCAAATATTGACTCCCTTTGACTCCTCACCCTATTCCCAAATATTGACGCCTTTTGATTCCCCACCCTATTCCCAAATATTGACGCCTTTTGACTCCCCACCCTATTCCCAAATATTGACGCCTTTTGACTCCCCACCCATTCCCAGAAATATCAAAGCCTTTCAGCTAACCACACCATGCCCACGTATTAACACCTTTTGACTTCCCACACCATTCCCACATTCTGATTCCCCACACCATTCCCACATGTTGACGCCTTTTGACTCCCCACAAGATAAGATAATGTTTTCTACCCAGAAAGACCAGAAAATGTTCAATTCCATTCACTTGTAAATGTTGTTTTTTAACGTCTTTGAATTTGGACCAGTCAAAAATTTTGCCATCTTGTAATGGGTTTACAACTTTACATGTATTTTCTTGCATCTTTTAGGTGACTGCAGCCTGTCAGTAGATCCACCCCCTGTGTTGCCAGATTACATGATGTGTAAACATCCACATGTACAGAACTAAACTGCTGTGTAAGATCACCAATCCTCAACAAAGATCTGCATTTACATCCAGAATCATCCTGAATAATTTTTAATACTTTCCCAAACAAGACAGGGTTTTGACGTTCCCGTCAGACATAGCTTGGGAAATCATTGAGGCAATAGAAGAAAATGCTGATGATCAGCATTTTCTCCTTTTGCCTCAATATTTTCCATGATCCATTGCACCCAAATACAACCTTTATCATTACCCATCTTGACCTTCCAAAAATTTGCCATTCGGGATCTACAGGCATTATATAAGACTTTATTTAACATAATATTTCTTGTATCCATCTCACAGGCGACTGTTCGCTCTCAGTAGATCCACCCCCAGTGTTGCCAGATTACATGATGTGTAGACTAACATCCACATGTACAGAAATGAACTGCTGTGTAAGATCACCAATCCTCAACAAAGATCTATTATTACTGCTACATATTCATCCAGAATCATCCTGAATAATTTTAACCCTTTCCCACACAAGAACCGACTTTGATGTCCTAATCAGATATGGCTGGGAAATCATTGAGGCAATAGAAGAAAATGCTGATGATCAGCATTTTCTCCTTTTGCCTCAATATTTTCCATGATCCATTGCACCGAAATACAACCTTTATCATCGCCCATCTTGACCTTCCAAAAATTTGCCATTTGTTATCTACAGGCATTATACAAGACTTTACATATCGTTTCTTGCATCCATCTCACAGGCGACTGTTCGCTCTCAGTAGATCCACCCCCAGTGTTGCCAGATTACATGATGTGTAAACTAACATCCACATGCACAGAACATGACCCATTTCAACATATTGACGACTTTTGACTACCCACACTGTTAGCCCATATTGATGCCTTTTGACTCCCCTCATCATTCCAACATGTAAACACCTTTTGACTCCCCACCCCATTCCAACATGTAAACACCTTTTGACTCCGCACACCATTCCAACATGTAAACACCTTTTGACTCCCCACCCCATTCCAACATGTAAACACCTTTTGACTCCGCACACCATTCCAACATGTTAACGCCTTTTGACTGCCTACCCCATTCCAACATGTTAACGCCTTTTGACTGCCCACCCCATTCCAACATGATGTTTCTTGCATCTCATAGGTGACTGCAGCCTCTCAGTGGATCCACCCCCAGTGTTGCCAGATTACATGATGTGTAAACTATCATCCACATGTACAGAAATGAACTGCTGTGTAAGATCTCCAGTCCTCAACAAAGATCTATTACTACTGCTACATATTCATCCTGAATCATCCTGAATAATTTTTAACACTTTTCCGAAACAAGACAGGGTTTTGACGTTCCTGTCAGACACAGCTTCGGAAATCATTGAGGCAATAGAAGAAAATGCTGATGATCAGCATTTTCTCCTTTTGCCTCAATATTTCCATGATCTATTGCACCGAAATACAACCTTTATCATTACCCATCTTGACCTTCCAAAAATTTGCCATTCATGATCTACAGGCATGATAAAGACTTTATTTAACATAATATTTCTTGTATCCATCTCACAGGCGACTGTTCACTCTCAGTAGATCCACCCCCAGTGTTGCCAGAATACATGATGTGTAAACTAACATCCACATGCACAGAACTTAACTGCTGTGTAAGATCACCAATCCTCAACAAAGATCTATTACTACTGCTGCATATTCATCCTGGTTTTGACATACCCGTCAGACCCAGTGTGGGAAATCATTGAGGCAAAAGAAGAAAATGCTGATGATCAGCATTTTCTCCTTTTGCCTCAATATTTTCCATGATCTATTGCACGGAAAAACAACCTTTATCATTACCCATCTTGACCTTCCAAAAATTTGCCATTCGGGATCTACAGGCATTATATAAGACTTTATTTAACATAATATTTCTTGTATCCATCTCACAGGCGACTGTTCACTCTCAGTAGATCCACCCCCAGTGTTGCCAGATTACATGATGTGTAAACTAACATCCACATGCACAGAACTTAACTGCTGTGTACGATCACCAATCCTCAACAAAGATCTATTATTACTGCTACATATTCATCCAGAATCATCCTGAATAATTTTTAACACTTTCCCAAACAAGACAGGGTTTTGACGTTCCGGTCAGACACAGCTTGGGAAATAATTGAGGCAATAGAAGAAAATGCTGATGATCAGCATTTTCTCCTTTTGCCTCAATATTTTCCATGATCTATTGCACCGAAATACAACCTTTATCGTTACCCATCTTGACCTTCCAAAAATTTGCCATTTAGGATCTACAGGCATTATATAAGACTTTATTTAACATAATATTTCTTGCATCCATCTCACAGGCGACTGTTCACTCTCAGTAGATCCGCCTCCAGTGTTGCCTGATTACATGATGTGTAAACTAACATCCACATGTACAGAACTTAACTGCTGTGTGCGATCACCAATCCTCAACAAAGATCTGTTACTACTGCTACATATTCATCCAGAATCATCCTGAATGATTTTAAACACTTTCCGAAACAAGACAGGGTTTTGACGTTCCTGTCAGACACAGCTTGGGAAATCATTGAGGCAATAGAAGAAAATGCTGATGATCAGCATTTTCTCCTTTTGCCTCAATATTTTCCATGATCCATTGCACCGAAATACAACCTTTATCGTTACCCATCTTGACCTTCCTAAAATTTGCCATTTAGGATCTACAGGCATTATATAAGACTTTATTTAACATATTTTCTTGCATCTTTTAGGTGACTGTTCACTCTCAGTAGATCCACCCCCAGTGTTGCCAGATTACATGATGTGTAAACTAACATCAACATGTACAGAAATGAACTGCTGTGTAAGATCACCAATCCTCAACAAAGATCTATTACTACTGCTACATATTCATCCAGAATCATCCTGAATAATTTTAACCCTTTCCCAAACAAGAACCGACTTTGATGTCCTAATCAGATATGGCTGGGAAATCATTTAGGCAATAGAAGAAAATGCTGATGATCAGCATTTTCTCCTTTTGCCTCAATATTTTCAATGATCTATCACACCGAAATACAACTTTTATCATTACACATCTTGACCTTCCAAAAATTTGCCATTCAGGATCTACAGGCATGATATAAGACTTTATTTAACATAATATTTCTTGTATCCATCTCACAGGTGACTGTTCACTCTCAGTAGATCCACCCCCAGTGTTGCCAGATTACATGATGTGTAAACTAACATCCACATGTACAGAAATAAACTGCTGTGTGCGATCACCAATCCTCAACAAAGATCTATTACTACTGCTACATATTCATCCTGGTTTTGACATACCCATCAGACACAGCTTGGGAAATCATTGAGACAAAATGAGAAAATGCTGATGATCAGCATTTTCTCCTGTTGCCTCAATATTTTCCATGATGCATTGCACCGAAATACAACCTTTATCGTTACCCATCTTGACCTTCCAAAAATTTGCCATTTAGGATCTACAGGCATTATATAAGACTTTATTTAACATATTTTTCTTGCATCCATCTCATAGGTGACTGCAGCCTCTCAGTTGATCCACCCCCTGTGTTGCCAGATTACATGATGTGTAAACTAACATCAGCATGTACAGAACTAAACTGCTGTGTGCGATCACCAATCCTCAACAAAGATCTATTACTACTGCTACATATACATCCATGTTCATCCTGAATAATTTTTAACACTTTCCCAAACAAGACAGGGGTTTGACGTTCCCGTCAGACACAGCTTGGAAAATAATTGAGGCAAAAGGAGAAAATGCTGATGATCAGCATTTTCTCCTTTTGCCTCAATATTTCCATGATCTATTGCATCGAAATACAACCTTTATCATCGCCCATCTTGACCTTCCAAAAATTTGCCATTTGTTATCTACAGGCATTATACAAGACTTTACATATCGTTTCTTGCATCTATCTCATAGGTGACTGCAGCCTCTCAGTGGATCCACCCCCAGTGTTGCCAGATTACATGATGTGTAAACTAACATCCACATGTACAGAAATAAACTGCTGTGTACGATCACCAATCCTCAACAAAGATCTATTACTACTGCTACATATTCATCCAGAATCATCCTGAATAATTTTTAACACTTTCGGAAACAAGACAGGATTTTGACGTTCCCGTCAGACACAGCTTGGGAAATCATTGAGGCAAAATGAGAAAATGCTGATGATCAGCATTTTCTCCTTTTGCCTAAAAATTTTCAATGATCTATTGCACCGAGATACAACCTTTATCGTTACCCATCTTGACCTTCCAAAAATTAGCCATTCGGGATCTACAGGCATGATAAAGACTTTATTTAACATAATATTTCTTGTATCCATCTCACAGGCGACTGTTCACTCTCAGTAGATCCACCCCCAGTGTTGCCAGATTACATGATGTGTAAACTAACATCCACGTGTACAGAAATGAACTGCTGTGTAAGATCACCAATCCTCAACAAAGATCTATTACTACTGCTACATATTCATCCTGGTTTTGACATACCCGTCAGACACAGCTTGGGAAATCATTGAGGCAAAATGAGAAAATGCTGATGATCAGCATTTTCTCCTTTTGCCTCAATATTTTCCATGATCCATTGCACCGAAATACAACCTTTATCATTACCCATCTTGACCTTCCAAAAATTTGCCATTTGGGATCTACAGGCATTATATGAGACTTTATTTAACATATTTTTCTTGCATCCATCTCATAGGTGACTGTTCACTCTCAGTGGATCCACCCCCAGTGTTACCAGATTATATGATGTGTAAACTAACATCCACATGTACAGAAATGAACTGCTGTGTACGATCACCAATCCTCAACAAAGATCTGTTACTACTGCTACATATTCATCCATGCTCATCAGAGATGGATATTGGGATTGAGAATTATAGAACAACCATCAGCTTGATTGAATATGATTTTGGTACAGTAGAGGAGATATGGTTCTACGGAATTTTCAGACTGAGGTAAAGTGTAATATTCTAATGTTCTCCACTTTTACTCCTAATACCATTGCACTTATGGGTTTTTTCATCCCGTAAAAAATTGATAAATGCCATTTCTCGAGTTTCAGATAACCTAATAAATGCATGCATAACTAAACCTTTAATGCAAAAGTTTACCTTAACTCTTTAAATCTTAACAACCCATTGGAAAAGGTAACACATAATTTTGTCAATTTTGTTATTATGTTGCATTAGGATATCTAGGGGAAAAATATGATGTGAGTTTGTGTCCATTGGCATATCTTTTCAAATGGTTGAAACTTTAGATGTACGCGTTGATTAAAGATTGCAAAACCATTTTCATTAGTTAAGTAGATTTAGAATATATTCAGATGAGTTCAAAGTGAATTTCTATATTGAAGGCCAACTTATTTGTTAAATTCTAGGTATATTTTGAACACTGACAATGTCACTTTGCTAATCTTATAGTTGGTACAGTGACATGATGCCCCTGAGATCAGATAATGATATAGGCTTGGTTATTTGTTTTGCAGTGTGACAGTATTTGACATAGAGAATGAGAACAAATATCTAGTGACAGGAAGGTTAGAGGTGTGCTGGGAATCGGGATCAGACTGTGAAGATATAACAATATTGGATCATCATTATTTACCCAAACTACCCTGTGACTTTAGATCAGGATTTCTTATCCCAGGTTAGTGGAACCCTTTCCTAAGCAAAAAGATATAGGGTAGTACAATTTTGAAATCTGCTGCAGGTGACAAAATTTATGTTGATAAATACATGATTTGTATTAAATATCTAGCTGAGAAAATTTTGAGGCAAAAGGAGAAAATGCTGATTATCAGCATCTTCTCCTTTTGTCTCAATGTTTTCCTAATCATTTGATATAAGAATGTCAAAACTCCCAAATATCTAGTGACAGGAAGGTTAGAGGTGTGCTGGGAATCGGGATCAGACTGTGAAGATATTACAATATTGTATCATCATTATCTACCAAAACTGCCTTGTGATTTTAGATCAGGATTTCTTTTACCAGGTTAGCGTAACTCTTTCCCAAATATTTATGGTGGTCCAATTTGAAATCTGTTGCAGGTGACGAAATGTGTGTTGATAAAGAACGGATTTTTGTACAATAACATACAGAAAATATTGAGGCAAAAGGAGAAAATGCTGATTATCAGCATTTTCTTCTTTTGCCTCAATGTTTTCTCAAGCCTCTTCAGTAAAGGACATCCAAAAACCAGGTCAAAGGCTTAAAGGGTTAAAAACTGATCTGTGAGGAATCGGGATCAGACTGTGAAGATATTACAATATTGGACCAACATTATTTACCTAAACTACCCTGTGACTTTAGATCAGGATTTCTGATACCAGGTTAGCTTAACTCTATCCAAAAGATTTTATGGTGGTCAAATTTGAAATCTGCTGCAAGTGACAAAATTTATATTGATAAAGAAAGTGATTTTTGTGCATAAAGCTAAGAAATATTGAGGCAAAAGGAGAAAATGCTGATTATCAGCATTTTCTTCTTTTGTCTCAATGTTTATCAAGCCTTTCATGTAAAGGACATCCAAAAACCAGGTCAAAGGCTTAAAGGGTTAAAAACTGATCTGTGAGGATTCGGGATCAGACTGTGAAGATATTACAATATTGGATCATCATTACCTACCTAAACTGCCCTGTGACTTTAGATCAGGATTTCTTTTACCAGGTTAGTAGAACCCCTTCCCAAGCAACAAGATATAGGGTAGTACAATTTTGAAATCTGCTGCAGGTGACAAAATTTATGTTGATAAATACATGATTTGTATTAAATATCTAGCTGAGAAAATATTGAGGCAAAAGGAGAAAATGCTGATGATCAGCATCTTCTCCTTTTGTCTCAATGTTTTCCTAATCATCTGATATAAGAATGTCAAAACTCCCAAATATCTAGTGACAGGAAGGTTAGAGGTATGCTGGGAATCCGGACCAGACTGTGAAGATATTACAATATTGGATCATCAGTATCTACCTAAACTGCCTTGTGACTTCAGATCAGGATTTCTTATCCCAGGTAATAATATAGTTTTGATACAAGGAATAGACATAAGGATAAAATGAGACATATGAATTGAAATATCTTACTGATATACATGTATTTTGTATTACATGCATGAAAGTAGTGATTTGAAAATTTATCCGATTATATGAGAGCTGAATATTTTGTCATTAGTCAAATTTCTGTAGGTTAGACATTTTAAGACTATTGTTGTAATGGTAAAATCCTTTAGCCCAGCCTGAAATAGCAATAGATATTCAGCATATTCTCCTTCTGTCTCAATATTTTCTGTTCTATATTGCACACACATTCCATCTTTATCAACATCCATTTATTCTTCTGCAGCAGCTCTTACACGGAAAGAGTCTTGAAAAGATCTTGCTACTTAGAAAAGGGATAATTTGTTTACTTTCAGACTTCTCTCTGGCAACATGGGAGACAGACAATGGTCTTACACCTGGCGATATCCTGCCTCTAGAACAGTCAAAAGATTTGATGGGATATCTTGGACTACCTAGCTATCTTAATGTTGAGAGATGCAGCGTGGAGCACACAGGCTCAAACTTTATTAATCGTAAGTAGATGTATTTTTGTATCATATTTTATCAACAGATACAACACTTGCTTTGCAATTTGCAAATTATACTGGTCCCTTTTAGTTTTAAGGAAAAAATAGTTTACAAATAACATACATGTTTCAAAAGTGAAATCAAAAACATCTGTGTCATGAAATATTGCCCTCTGCTCTTACTCATCGATCTGCAGCACATTTGAAATATTGAATGAAGATTGTGTGATGAAATTGTGTCCCCCCCATCCAGCTATCGAGAAATTAGGGGCACATTGTTTTATTTGTGTCTGTCTGTCTGTCAGAAAACTTAATATTGGCCTTTTGGGGGGCATTAGTGTTTCACAAACACATCTTGTTTTATTGTAAAATCCAATTTCAGACTGCACAAGGCCAGTAAGCCTGCCAAGTTTAGATTCAGGACTAGTTTGTACAATACCTAACTACTGTACAGGCTTAAGCTGTTGTATCAAACCAAGCAACATGGACTTCTCTGTACACTTTGAGCTGGATATAAACTACTGTGCACAGATTCTGACTGTTGGTGTGGAGAGATACAGAATTAATATTACTCTGGACTCATTTTCATTTGGAGCTGTGCTGGACTATTGGTTGTTTGGAGTTGTCAGGTTAAGGTATGTAGGGATTTAGAACCTAACTCATTCTTAAACATTGACTCTTTTTGTCCCACAAGATAATGGCTTTAGAAAAGATTATGGAAAATGACAAAATTGCTTGTGACAAGCAATTTTTTCATTTCCTACAATGTTTTCTACAAAGAAATATAAAGAAAAGTAAAATTTCTTCTATTTGAAATTGTCGTCACTAACCTCTTGGAATTTGGACAAGTCTCAATTTTTGATATCCGTTTATGGGTTATCCTTTTCACAAATTCAACAATGTCTAGATTTAAATACCATGTAAGGCAACAGGCAAAAGAAGAAATTGCAGCATTGGTGTGTCTGCATGAGAATGTACATGAATTTCTTCTTCTTTTTCAACATAAGTCTATCCTTCAAACTGTTTTTAATACCTAATTGAAAAAAATGGAATATTCAGTGACGATATTACCGTGGATTCATTGGTCATTATACAAGATAAGTACGAGTAATATGATATCATTTTGGGAACATTTCCTTGGGCTGGTGACTCAAATTTATCATGGGATAGTAATCATGTTGTTTGGAAAATGGTTTGGTTATTTCAGGTACCAGATATTTTACCTGTACGGTGAGAGAAAGTTTCTTGTGAACTTTAATGTCAGTCTATGTTTTGAGGCAGCTGGTGATTGTGAGGACCATGTTATCCTACATGAAGTAAAGCTGGACCATAATAAGATTATATTGTTTGGGAAGGGTTAACAAAATAGTTCTGAAGTTCAGCACATAAATATTGAGGCAAAAGAAGGAAATGCTGATAATCAGCATTTTCTTCTTTTGTCTCAATGTTTCTATTAGTAATGCCAAAAGCAGGTATCATATTGTAAGGGTTAACAAAATGTAATATTGTTATTTCAGGTACCAGATATTTGACCTGTATGGGGAGAGAAAGTTTCTGGTAAACTTTAATGTCAGTCTATGTTTTGAGGCAGCCGGAGATTGTGAAAACCATGTTATCCTACATGAAGTAAAGTTACCTAAAGTGGACTGTTCTTGGGGTACTCTGCCAGTTATAGGTGAATAGCTACTTCTATCTTAGTCTGGCTTACCTGCCCCTAATACTGCGTTATTTGGTCAGGTATACACCAACAATGGCGGCGCCCACTGGGGTAATATTAATTTGTACATAGGTAAAGAACAAAGTCCTCTAATTTTGCGAGCAGAAAAGGGTCATTAGAAGAGTAGATAGTTTCGGTATGTTTTTGACACTAGCAGTAACAGTTTCAAACGACCATCACGCTAACCGAAATAAAGAGGTTTTAAATTATGAACATATAAACTATATTTTGGTAATTTACGTTTCTTTTTATCAGTTGTCTGATTAACTCAGTGGTAGAGCGTCCGACTGTAATCCAGATGTCCATGGTTCGAATCCCAGTTCGGACACATCTGGGTTTTTTAGCTCACCTGAGCACAAAGTGCTCAAGGTGAGCTATTGTGATCACTTTTTGTCCGTCGTCCGTCTGTCTGTCTGTCTGTCTGTCCGTCCACAATTTCGTGTTTACACTCTAGCATCTACAAATATAAGCCAATCTTGACCAAACTTGGTCAAAACATGTATGGCCATAAGATCTCAGATGAGTTCGATTATGGGTCAGATCAAACCAGAAAGTCAGGAGTTATCTGCCCTTGAATGCCAAAAATACCTAGTTTTGACATTTTTACACTCTAGCATCTACAATTATTGATCAATCAAGACAAATCTTGAATATAATGTTGCAGACTATAAGATCTCACATGAGTTCGATTTTCAGTCTGATCTGACCAGAAAGACGAGAGTTATGTGCCCTTGAATTTGACAAAATTGCCATTTTCGGCTGTTTTTGACCTTGTTTACTCTCTAGAATCTACAATTATTCATCAATCAAGATAAAACTTAGACACAATGTTTGGGACCATGACATCTCGGATGACTTTGAATTTCAGCCTGATCTTACCACAAAGTCGAGAGTTATGTGCCCTTGAATTTGATAAAATTGCTGTTTTTGACTGTTTTCGACCTTATTTACACTCTAGAATCTACATTTTTTTCCAAATCAAGACAAATTTTGGACACAATATTGGAGACCATAAGATCTCAAATGAGTTTGATTTTCAGTCCGATCTGACCAGATAAATGAGAGTTATGTGCCCTTTAATTTGATAAAATTGCCATTTTCGGCTGTTTTTGACATAGTTTACACTCTAGAATCTACAATTATTTATCAATTAAGACAAAACTTGGACACAATGTTTGAGACCATAAGATCTTGGATGAGTTTGATTTTCAGTCCCATCTGATTAAAAAGTCGAGAGTTATGTGCCCTTGAATTAGACAAAATTGCTGTTTTCGGCTGTTTTCGAACTTGTTTACACTCTAGAATCTACAATTATTGACCAATCAAGACAAATCTTGGACACAATGTTGGGTATCATAAGATCTCGGGTGAGTATGAATTTCAACCTGATCTTACCACAAAGTTGAGAGTTATGTGCCCTTGAATTTGATAAAATTGCAGTTTTCGACTGTTTTCGACCTTGTTTATACTCTAGAATCTACAATTATTGATCAATTAAGACAAAACTTGGACACAATGTTGGGGATCATAAGTTCTGGGATGAGTTTGGTTTTCAGTCTGATCTGATAAAAAAAAGATGAGAGTTATTAGCTCTTGAATTTGACAAAATTGCTGTTTTCGGCTGTTTTCGATCTTGTTTATACTCCAGAATCTACAATTATTTATCCAACAAGACAAATCTTGGACACAATGTTGAGCACCATAAGATCTTGGATGAGCTCGATTTTCACAACGTTATTGACCATAAGTTCGTTTTCAGTCTTAAAGTCATAAATATTTATTGAATTGAACAAAAATGTTGCTCATATCATTTTGGTTCAGGTGAGCGATATAGGACCATCATGGTCCTCTTGTTTTTTTTACATTTTTATAATAATAATAATAATAATAATAAAGACTTTATTTAACGAGGCAGCACAGTTGGGATAAACCCAGTCTTCCCTGTGGGCCTCTTTATACCAAGCAAATGGTTCAAGAGATTGCAAAGACGCAATCAAAACACAAATACCAATTATTATTTTTATTGCGTCTATAATAGTTTAGTTGAAAAAATGTAAGATAGATCTATTAGGTAAACAAAATGTACCCTTGGTGGGATTCGAACCCTGGACCTCTGGAACCCAAGTCAGACGCTCTTCCACTTAGCTAATCGGACGTCCAAATTGTCACAATATAGTATATATGTTCATAATTTAAAACCGCTTTATTTCGGGTTACCGTTATGATCGTTTAAAACTGTTACTGCTAGTGTTAAAGTTATATCGAAAACGATCTATTTCATAAATGTGACATCTCTGCTCTCTAAATTAAAGGACTTTGCTCTTTATCTTTGTAGTGAAATCTCCCCAAAGGAGGCCGCCATTGTTACTGAATGCCTGACATACTTAAATACATAGTACGACAGGGAACCAGACTACTTCTATCTCTCCAATAGTTCAACATCAACTTGATTTAATAAACTCGACAAAATTAATTTCTATGCCCCCATATTGAAAGATAGGGCATATATTGCTTTTTCCATCTGTCCACCCATCTGTCGGAAACTGAACACAAAAACATTTTTAATCTTTTCTGATGGATATTTTATGCCCCCCATATCAAAAGATTGGGCCATATTGTTTACTGTTGACTGTCTGTCTGTCTGTTTATCGTAATACTAAAACTTAACCAATTACTGCACAGTGACGCCTTTTGACTCCCTCACAAACTTGGGAAAACATTGTGGAAAATGAAGAAATTGCTTGTGATAAGCAATTTCTTCATTTTCCACAATATTTTCTACAAAAAAAGACCAAAAATGTAAATTTTCATTCAGTTTTAATTGTCGTCTGCAACATCTTTGAATTTGGAGCACCCCAAAATTTTGTCGTTTGGGAAAGGGTTAAGGTGTTGGCATTAGTGTGTAACAAACACATCTTGATTAATTTGGCCTTTTCCAGACATAAGCCTTGCAGATCTGAAGTCCAACCTAGGTATAGATGGCCAGGACGTGCTGACAGAGGAACAAAATGCTATAATTCTGCAGGAACTGGGGCTTGGGCCTTATTTACTGTCTGGCGAGTGTAATGTGAACTCTTACCCTTTCACAGGACCGGGAACATACAACAAAGGTATGGACTTGTTCTCATATTTTATCGAAAAATGTAGAAAGGTGATTAATTGAATAAAATCTTGTGATGAATTACTGCTGAAGAGATTGTCAAAGATTCTATCTATCTAAAAGCAGAAAAGCATGTGATACTGAATGATATTATCATTATCTTTGTAAGTAAATTGTGCTTAATCCATCAAACCCGAACAGAAATTTCCATGCTCAAATTGTAATGTAAGCTACTAATGTAAATATTTTAACCCTTTCCCAAACAAGACCTGGTTTTGACGTCCCTAATAGAAAAGGCTTGGGAAAACATTGAAACAAAAGAAGAAACTGCTGATAACCAGCAGTTTCTCCTTTTGTCTCAATATTTTCTGTGCCATATTCTACACATATCCTATCTTTATCAGCTTCCAGTTTGTCATTTTTGGCAGTTTTTAAAGTGGATCACCTAAAATTTTGTCGTTTGGGAAAGGGTTAACATTGTTTCCACTGCACTGCTTGGAATTGCAACTGTTATTGCTTTATTCAGTTTTTCTTTCAGAATGTGGTGCATCTGTTACACTTCTGGCAGACATAGAGCAAGCAGCATGTGTGTTACATTCATCATGTATGTCTGTAGAATGTTGTTTTGATGTACAATCATACCATGAAACAAAACACTTATACTCATCCCAAAATATTTTGGCCTGATTGTTTTTATTCAGCATATCAATTCTGAATTCCTTTCATTTTCTCCACAGAATGCAGTTCATCTGTTACACTTCCGGCAGACATAGAGCAAGCAGCATGTGTGTTACATTCATCATGTATGTCTGTAGAATGTTGTTTTGATGTACAATCATACCATGAAACAAAACACTTATACTCATCCCAAAATATTTTGGCCTGATTGTTTTTATTCAGCATATCAATTCTGAATTCCTTTCATTTTCTCCACAGAATGCAGTTCATCTGTTACCATTCCGGCAGACATAGAGCAAGCAGCATGTGTGTTACATTCATCCTGTATGTCTGTAGAATGTTGTTTTGATGTACCAGAATTAGGTCGGTCCATACATTCATACATTGACATACATCCATGTGAACAAGAGATGTATGTGTCACTGGAGAGCTTTGGTTTTCTTGTAAACCTCCTGGATTATTCATATGGTGTAAAGGAGTACCTCTATATTGGTATGGTGGGAATAGAGTAAGTATTTATTGTTAACCTTTCGAAATCTGCAAAAATATCGTCTGCTGATTTGAAAGTTCCTGCAGATGACAAAATTGATGTTTAAAAAAATTATGTGTACAATATAGCACTGAAAATATTCAGAAAAAGGATACGCATTTTATACCATGGTTGAAATTATTGTTTTTTATACCCCATCATCGATAGATCGGGGGCATATTGTTTTACCGTTGTCCATCTGTCCATCCGTCTGTCAGTCCATCTGTCAGTCCAAAACTTAACGTGAAAACTTAACATTGGCCTTTTTTCCAAAAGTATTCAACATACAAAGCTCAAATTTGGTATGTAACTTTCATTCAATGATATCTATCTGTTCCATGCAATATGACCTTCCTCAAGGTCATCCATTAAGTCTTATCAACTCTTAACATGAAAACTTAACTTTAAATTTAACATGAAAACTTAACATTGGCATTTTCTCAAAATGTTTTCCACATTCAAAGCTCAAATTTGGTATGTAACCTTCTTTCAATGATATCTATCTGTTCCATGCAATATGACCTTTCTCAAGGTCATCCATTACCCCTTATCAACCCTTTACTTGAAAACTTAATGTGAAAACTTAACATGCAACTTAACATTGGCCTTTACGGGGGCATTTGTGTTTCACAAACACATCTTGTTATGTTCTGTTGTCATTATGTCTTTAACTTAACATGAAAGCTTGGGACATTGGCGTTTCACACACATCTTGTCTTCTTTTGTCTTGATGTTTACCCATATTTTATATTTACACACAGCTGAGTATTTCACATGGAAGTTGTTTAACACATAGGGTTATTTCTTCAAACCTATAATAATATACTCTGTGTTTTCACAATGTTTTCCCCAGGTTTGTGCTAGATGACCTCCCATTTGACAACACCTATGTGTTAAGTATGGAGATAGATGCTTGTTTTGATGGTTATGAAGAATTTACACCAACCAGAATAGGGTTAAAATTGTATAACCCATTCCCACATAATAATGCCTTTTGACGCTCTACATGATAAAGGCATGGGGAAACATTTTGGAAAATGAAGAAATTGCTTTTGACAAGCAATTTCTTCATTTCCCACAATGTTTTCTACCTAAAAAGACCAAAATTGTAAAATTCCTTTCTTTTGAAATTGGCATCTGCAACATCTTTGAATTTGGACAAGTCTAAAATTTTGCCATCTGGTAATGGGTGAAAGCTATTCAACCAATCTTCAATGCATTTTTACACTGTATTTTCACATTTCCCCCAGGTTTGTTCTGGATGACCTACCATATGACAATGCCTATGTGTTAAGCATTCAGACAGCAGCTTGTTTTGATGGTTTTGAAGAATGTACACCAACCAGAATAGGGTTAAAATTGTATAACCCAATCCAACATAATAATGCCTATTGACGCTCTATATGATAAAAGTATGGCAAAAACATTTTGGAAAATGAAGAAATTGCTTGTGACAAGCAATTTCTTCATTTCCCACAATGTTTTCTACACAAAAAGACCAAAAAAATTACAAATTCCATTCACTTGAAATTGTCCTCTGGGAAATCTTTGTCCAAAATTCGCCATTTGGTAATGGGTTAAAGCCATTCTACCAATCTTCAATGCATTTTACATTGTATTTTCACATTTTCCCCAGGTTTGTTCTGGATGACCTACCATTTGACAATGCCTATGTGTTAAGTATGGAGATAGCTGCTTGTTTTGATGGGTATGAAGATTGTACACCAACCAGAATAGGGTTAAAATTGTATAACCCATTCCCACATAATAATGCCTTTTGACGCTCTACATGATAAAGGCATGGGAAAACATTTTGGAAAATGAAGAAATTGCTTGTGACAAGCAATTTCTTCATTTCCCATAATGTTTTCTACACAAAAAGACCAAAAAAATTACAATTCCATTCACTTGAAACTGTCCTCTGGGAACTTTATGTCCAGAATTCGCTACTTGGTAATGGGTTAAAGCTATTCTATCAATCATCAATGCTCTTTGTGCTGTATTTTTATTTTCCCCAGGTTTGTTCTGGATGACCTGCCATATGACAATGCCTATGTGCTTAGTATGGAGATAGCTGCTTGTTTTGATGGTTATGAAGATTGTACACCAACCAGAATAGGGTTAAAATTGTATAACCCGTTCCCACATAATAATGCCTTTTGACGTTCTACATGATAAAGGCATGGGAAAACATTTTGGAAAATGAATAAATTGCTTGTAACAAGCAATTTCTTCATTTCCCACAATGTTTTCTACCTAAAAAGACCAAAATTGTACAATTCCTTTCTTTTGAAATTGGCGTCTGCAACATCTTTGAATTTGGACAAATCTAAAATTTTGGCCATCTGGTACTGGATTTAAGTCATTCTATCAATCTTCAATGTCTTTTATGCTGTATTTTCACATTTTCCCACCGGTTTGTGCTAGATTACCTCCCATATGACAATGCCTATGTGTTAACCCTTTTCCAAATGACAAAATTTTAGGGTGGTCCAAATTCAAAGATGTTGCAGACAATAATTTCAAGTTAAGGAAATTTAAAATATTTTGGTCTTTTTTGGTAGAAAACAGTTTGGGAAATGAAGAAATTGCTTGTCACAAGCAATTTCTTCATTTTCCACAATGTTTTCTGAAGCCCTTATGTTGTAGGGAGTCAAAAAGAGTCATTGTGTGGTAATGGGTTAAGTATGGAGATAGCAGCTTGTTTTGATGGGTATGAGGAATGTACACCAACCAGAATAGGGTTAAAATTGTATAACCCATTCCCACATAATAATGCCTTTTGACGCTCTACATGATAAAGGCATGGGAAAACATTTTGGAAAATGAAGAAATTGCTTGTGACAAGCAATTTCTTCATTTCCCACAATGTTTTCTACACAAAAAGACCAAAAATGTTAAAATTCCATTCACTTGAAATTGTCCTCTGGGATTTCTTTGTCCAAAATTCGCCATTTGGTAATGGGTGAAAGCCATTCAACCAATCTTCAATGCATTTTACATTGTATTTTCACATTTTTCCCCAGGTTTGTTCTGGATGACCTACCATATGACAATGCCTATGTGTTAAGTATGGAGATAGCTGCTTGTTTTGATGGTTATGAAGAATGTACACACAAGATAAAGGTTCTAGATGGGGCTGTCCTACCAAAGACTATTTGTACTTTGAATGAAGGCTTTCATATACCTAGTAAGTGTTCATTTTATTATATTTACTGGTTTTTACCCCTTTCCAAACAATGAGGTAATGTGTGTAAGGGTTTTTTTATGTAAGGTTTTTAAAAATGTCTAATCCCTTGTAAAATAAGCCTTACCTTTGACAACTCTGTTATCTTAAATCCAAACCCAATGTTGTGGGAACTCATTTGAATTGTCTTGATGGGACAATTCCAATTAGTTTCCAAAGCATAGGGTTGTGCTAACAATTGATAATACATTTTTTTTTGTTTTTAAAAAAAGTCTTCACCCCCTCTTTTATGTAGGTCTGGGATTCTACATTAATAATGTGTGATTTACAGGTTTCTCTCTTGATGGATGGCTGTCAGACAATGGAGCTGCTTCCATCTCTGATCTGAGTGTCCTGCGGAAGTCTCAGTTTTATCAACAGATTGGTATAGCTCCCTACCTACTGTCAGAAACTTGTCCCCATGTTGCTGGACCCTACGATATGGCAGATGAAGGTTTGTAATTTTAACTTGTGTCGTTTTTATGCTCCCCGAAGGGAGAGCATATAGTCGCCGCTTTGTCTGTCCGTCCGTCCGTCCTGTCCGTCCGTCATTCCGTCTGTCCGTCCGAAGTCATTTCTCCATAACCCTTGGGCCAAATCAAATGAAACTTACCATGTGAAATCCCTATGACATAATGCCGATGCACTTTTCCCGGTTTTTGATTTGAGGCCTCGTCATGAGAAAAGGGGACTTAAGGTAAAATACAGTTTTTCTCTAATTTCTCCTAGTCTAATGGTCAGAATTTGATGAAATTTCATATTTAAGTACAAAATCAGATGCCCTTGGTAATAAACTATTTGAAATTTGTGTATAAAAAATATGTCATGGAAAAAGGGGGCTTAACATTTGTTAGCTTAATATTAGCTCTGCACAGCATACATTTATTGTGACAATGCCTTATTCGGGGAGCATTGTCCGTCTCTGACGGCTCTTGTATTTCAAGGGGGCTATGTTGGTTTCATTATGGATTTATGCATGTCCTTTTATCCATCTATAAGTCCATTTGTCTGTATAATCTTTTTTCTTTTCTGTGCTTTAATTCTTGAGCTGTTTTTATACCTCAGCAAAACGAATGTCTCAGTATACCTCTGCAAAACAAATGTGTTAGGGGTATAATGGGATCGGCCTGTCTGTTTGTGTGTCCATCTGTCTGTCCATTTGTCTGTCCATCCTTGTACAGATCTTGTCTTGGGCTTATCTTGAAAACTGTTAGAGGTAGAATAATGAAACTTCATAGGTGGATAGATCACAGCTTGATTGCCCATATCTAAATTCTTGTTTTATGTATTTCACAGTATGTTTGAATGGTTTGAATGGCAAAGGTTTTTTCAAACATCAATAACTTCCATACTATCGAAGGTATTCAACCCAAACTTGGAATACTTATTCACCATCACACCTTCTACCTTACTATCAGAGCCCATGACCCTGGGACCACTCTATTTGGAGTTATGCCCCCTTTATACTAAGCACTTAGAAAGTCGAGCGTGCTGTCTTCGGACAGCTCTTGTTTTCGTCTGCAGCAGCTTTCAAATTTGATCACCCTAAAATTTTGTCGTTTGGGAAAGGGTTAATTCTTGTTTTATATATTTCACAGTATGTTTAAATGGTGCAGCATTACCAAGCCTGGATCCATCAGTTGTGTGTAAACTCACAGTTAGCTGTATGCAGTTGGAGTGTTGTGTAGATATGCCAGATATTGATCACATATTAATGATTAAAATACACATTCACATATTCCCTAACATAGATACTCTTGACGCTCTTCAAGATAGACGCTCTTCAAGATATAGGCTTTGGGAAAACATTGTGAAAAATGAAGAAATTGCTTGTCACAAGCAATTTCTTCATTTACCACAATGTTTTCTAACCCAAAATGGAAAGATTTTTCAAATTTCATCGACTTGAAATTACTGTCTGCAACATCTTTCAAGTTGGAACAGTCTAAAACATTTGTGATTGGGTATTCAATCTAGCTTACAACACATAGCTGAACTGCCCATGTCTTAATTCTTGTCTTGTATATTCTACAGTATGTTTAAATGGTGCAGCATTACCAAGCCTGGATCCAACAGTTGTGTGTAAACTCACAGATAGCTGTATGCAGTTGGAGTGTTGTGTTGATATGCCAGATATTGATCACACATTCATGGTTAAAGTACACATTAACATATTCCCTGACATAGATACTCTTGACACTCTTCAAGATATAGGCTTTGGGAAAACATTGTGAAAAATGAAGAAATTGCTTGTGACAAGCAATTTCTTCATTTACCACAATATTTTCTTACCCAAAATAGAAAGATTTTTCAAATTTTATCGACTTGAGTTTGTCGTCTGCAATTTAACATCTTTCAAATTGGAACAGTCTAAAACCTGTATGATTGGGTATACAATCTGACTATAGATGGATCTAGCTTGCAACATATAGCTGAATTGCCCATGTCTTAATTCTTGTCTATATATTTCACAGTATGTTTAAATGGTGCAGTATTACCAAGCCTGGATCCATCAGTTGTGTGTAAACTCACAGATAGCTGTATGCAGTTGGAGTGTTGTGTTGATATGCCAGATATTGATCACACATTCATGGTTAAAGTACACATTAAACAGTGTGATCGGAAATTTAATCTTGCTGTATACAGACATACAGCAGAATTGCCCATGTCTTAATTCTTGTTTTATGTATTCTACAGTATGTTTAAATGGTGCAGTATTACCAAGCCTGGATCCATCAGTTGTGTGTAAACTCACAGATAGCTGTATGCAGTTGGAGTGTTGTGTTGATATGCCAGATATTGATCACACATTCATGGTTAAAGTACACATCAAACAGTGTGATCGGAAATTTAATCTGGCCATAGATAGACATTCAGCAGAATTGCCCATGTCTTAATTCTTGTTTTATATATTTCACAGTATGTTTGAATGGTGCAGTATTGCCAAGCCTGGATCCATCAGTTGGAGACACTCCACAACGGGAAATGCTTCCGGGTCGTAGTATACAAACATAGTTCCGGCAAAAATGGATTCGCTCCTTTTGTTGCATTGATTCTGTGTCTATAGAATAGGCAGATGCATGAAATGTGGTTCTGCACACTGGCAGACCATCAGTGTACTGCTAGGATGTGTTTTAATGAATTTGTTGGGAACTAGTTTCTTGCGCGGTCGTGACCTTTCATGGGGGTGTGTCACATGCAGATCCCGAAATAGATGGCAAATTTCAAGGGTGGCTGTGTTCACGGGTGCGTGATTTTAGCTGATGATGCTATTGATACCACTTTCTTGGTAGTAAATTAAAGACAAAGAAATGGTCTGTCAGGCAGACTAAGTAAAAGGTGCCACAAAGACTTCTGAGAGGAGCTAGAAGCTGCCAAATTGACCCATTTTACTATATATTTAATAGGCCTGTTTCGTTGAGGAGTGACACCTATATGAGCCAGAAGTGAAAATTACGAAATTTCAACTTTTGCCACATTTTTGTGTTTGAAGTTGCTTCAATTGATCTGAAAGTAAAGAATTTGTGAAAAATAGACCATATTTTCGAAATTTACGTCATATTTTAACTTGAATTTAAAAAAATTAAAAAATGTTAAAAAGAACAAAGACAACGTTAGAAACCACATCAAATGGGATCGATTGCTTGTGTTGTCGTTTCCTGTGTATTTTTGGATAGGTAATTCCGTTTAGTACTAGTTCAAGGCGAAACTAGCTTGAAAATATCGTTGGAAAGGCGAAAAACCCTTTATCCCAGAAACACCCCGCCTAAATTTAAAAAGGTGCGTGACATGATTTTTTCGATAAATTTGATTTGAAATCAACCTTTTTTGCACAAAATGCCCTTTGTTTTGCCTATCGCACAATAGATAAAGCAAATTATTACAAAATTCTGGATTTTAAATCGATTTAATACATATTTAACCATTTCAATAACAGAAAATGACTTTTTAATGTTTAACATTTAGCCCCCCCCCCCCATTTTTGTATGCCCCCCCCCCCCCCCCTTTCGCGATTTCCTTCTATTTCCAATACAAAATCATTTTCAAGTAGGAGAAACACATATGCAGTAATTATGAATTTCAAAGATATTTTGAAAGCATTTTTAAATGAAAATAGACTGCAGAAACCCTTTATCCTATAAAAACTTATGTTACTATTGATTTCTGTTTCGTGTGTTTTCCACATTTGTATTGTCTTTAAAACCTTTGTTTTGCCTTCTCAAAGACACGGTTTTCAGTTAACTTGAATATCTGAAGACGGGAAATAGCACGAAGAATCTTGTGTAAAATATTTCAATCGTTTTTAAGATTTTTTAGGTCCACAAAATAAGGAATTTTAGTAGAAAATCGATAATTTTGTCATTTTGGCCCCTTTTTACGTGCCCTGTTTCTGCTATTTGTCACAGGAGTTACGAGTTTTGTTTTAAATAGTGTTACTAATTGCATAGTAACGATTTGCTGTATTTCCACATTCAAAACATCGTAGGAAAAGGCGAAAAACCCTTAACTCTCCCCAGTACTTACTTTGGTCATAATCCGATTTAAGAGGCTTAATTGGCCAGTAGTGGCCATTTCCTGTCCCAAAACAGTCTTTGTTTTTATTCATTTTATTGTAAAAATATATATCTGCACTAAATTATTACTTTTACAAAATTCGAGGTTAGTTTTTACAGTTTAAAATGTATATAAATGATAAAAATAGGATTTCAGCCTGAAAAAGGACATTTGTCTTAAAATAGCCCCTTTTTCCGCATTGTTTTATGCAATATTTTCAAGACATGCATCTTACTGTGAAAGCTTAAGGACGACAGAGTAAGTATCTTTTTATTTTTTGGAAATCTGACCATAAATTCCTGATTTATTCCAATTCAAGTAAGCCAGGGGGGTCTCAACTCAGAATTGCATTAAAGACATCGTTTTGCAGTTAGGGGGGCCCTTTTTAAAATGCCACTTGGTTGTTATTTAGAGACAAATTTTAGACTCTTTTTATGTTTTCTCTTTGGAAACACCATAAAGCACTGACCTGAGACAGATTTGGTAAATTTTTTGTAAAATCCTTCATTATATAGGAGACACTCCACAACGGGAAATGCTTCCGGGTCGTAGTATACAAACATAGTTCCGGCAAAAATGGATTCGCTCCTTTTGTTGCATTGATTCTGTGTCTATAGAATAGGCAGATGCATGAAATGTGGTTCTGCACACTGGCAGACCATCAGTGTACTGCTAGGATGTGTTTTAATGAATTTGTTGGGAACTAGTTTCTTGCGCGGTCGTGACCTTTCATGGGGGTGTGTCACATGCAGATCCCGAAATAGATGGCAAATTTCAAGGGTGGCTGTGTTCACGGGTGCGTGATTTTAGCTGATGATGCTATTGATACCACTTTCTTGGTAGTAAATTAAAGACAAAGAAAAGGTCTGTCAGGCAGACTAAGTAAAAGGTGCCACAAAGACTTCTGAGAGGAGCTAGAAGCTGCCAAATTGACCCATTTTACTATATATTTAATAGGCCTGTTTCGTTGAGGAGTGACACCAGTTGTGTGTAAACTCACAGATAGCTGTATGCAGTTGGAGTGTTGTGTTGATATGCCGGATATTGATCACACATTCATGGTTAAAGTACACATTAAACAGTGTGATCGCGAATTCAATCTTGCTGTATATAGACATACAGCAGAATTGCCCATGTCTTAATTCTTGTTTTATATATTTCACAGTATGTTTAAATGGTGCAGCATTACCAAGCCTGGATCCAACAGTTGTGTGTAAACTCACAGATAGCTGTATGCAGTTGGAGTGTTGTGTTGATATGCCAGATATTGATCACACATTCATGGTTAAAGTACACATTAACATATTCCCTGACATAGATACTCTCGACGATCTTCAAGATAGACGCTCTTCGAGATAGAGGCTTTGGGAAAAACATTGTGAAAAATGAAGAAATTGCTTGTGACAAGCAATTTCTTCATTTACCACAATATTTTCTTACCAAAAATGGAAAGATTTCTCAAATTTCATTGACTTGAAATTACTGTCTGCAACTTCTTTCAAGTTGGAACAGTCTAAAAACCTTTGTGATTGGGTATTCAATCTAGCTTACAACACAAAGCTGAATTGCCCATGTCTTAATTCTTGTCTTGTATATTCTACAGTATGTTTAGATGGTGCAGTATTACCAAGCCTGGATCCAACAGTTGTGTGTAAACTCACAGATAGCTGTTTGCAGTTGGAGTGTTGTGTAGATATGCCGGATATTGATCACACATTCATGGTCAAAGTAAATATCAAACAGTGTGATCGGGATTTCAATCTTGCCGTATATAGACATACAGCAGAATTGCCCATGTCTTAATTCTTGTTTTATATTTCACAGTATGTTTAAATGGTGCAGTATTACCAAGCCTGGATCCATCGGTTGTGTGTAAACTCACAGATAGCTGTTTGCAGTTGGAGTGTTGTGTTGATATGCCGGATATTGATCACACATTCATGGTTAAAGTACACATTAACATATTCCCTGACATAGATACTCTTGACACTCTTCAAGATAAAGGCTATGGGAAAACATTGTGAAAAATGAAGAAATTGCTTGTCACAAGCAATTTCTTCATTTACCACAATATTTTCTAACCCAAAATGGAATGATTTTTGAAATTTCATCAACACGAAATTGTAGTCTGCAACACCTTTAAAATTTGAACAGTCCAAAATTTTGTTGTCTGGTTAATTGTTAAAGTATACATCAACCAATGTGATGGGGCATTTAATCTTGCAATGTATAGACAAACAGCTGAATTGCCCATGTCTAAATTCTTGTTTTATATATTTCACAGTATGTTTAAATGGTGCAGCATTACCAAGCCTGGCTCTATCAGTTGTGTGTAAACTCACAGATAGCTGTATGCAGTTGGAGTGTTGTGTTGATATGCCAGATATTGATCACACATTCATGGTTAAAGTACACATCAAACAGTGTGATCCGGATTTCAATCTGGCCATATATAGACACACAGTTTAATAGCCAATGTCTAATTGCTTGTTTTATATATTTCACAGTATGTTTGAATGGTGCAGTATTACCAAGCCTGGATCCATCAGTTGTGTGTAAACTCACAGATAGCTGTATGCAGTTGGAATGTTGTGTTGATATGCCGGATATTGATCACACATTCATGGTTAAAATACACATTAAACAGTGTGATCGGGAATTCAATCTGGCCATAGATAGACATACAGCAGAATTGCCGTTTTCTACTTTCTCATGGGATACAGATGTGCAAATGGCTTTAAAAGGCATTGTAAAAATGAGGTAAATATCAAGTAAACTTTGTTATCATGTCTTAGTGCTAGTTTGGTGTTTTATGATAGTATCCCTAGCAATTGTAGACAAAGCAATACATTCTTCATATCAATATTCAATGGTTGTACATGGTAAATATATGTTTTGTTTTAAGTTTGTATCTTGGAAATGAGTACTACTTTACCAACTTGATAACAGCTTGCCATGCCAACTGGCACAGCACTTTGGCTTTCAACTTTTGTAGGGCAACTAGTCTGCCAAATTACATTGGTTGTCCAATGTATTCTAAACTTAATTATTCTGTAAAGACATTTTCCACTTACTTTAGTTTCAGAGTTGAAGATTTAGGTGCATCCAATGTGTATGTAGTTTCCCTGAGTATTAAGGCCTGTCTAGAGACATCTTGCTCCTTGGACCAAACAATCTTTGACAAAGTCCTACTACCCAAGCCTTGGTGTGAAGACAGCTTTGAGAATGTTTACCCTGTTACAGGTCAGAATATAAGTCAAGGGTTTAACCCTTTCCCAAATGGCAAAATTCTAGGGTGGTCCAAATTCAAAGCTGCTGCAAACCACAAAAAGTTTGTGGTTAAACACAGGATTTGTATATATTTTAGCACAGAAAATATTGAGACAAAAGGAGAAACTGCTGGTTATCAGCTGTTTCTTATTTTGTTTCAATGTTTTCCAAAGCCATTTTGTCTAGGGATGTCAAAACCAAGTCTTGTTTGGGAAAGGGTTAACTAACTATTTGGCTGCTCAGGACTCAGTGCAAAAAAGAAAAGGAATTTTCTATGTTTTCCTTTTTTATTCCACAAAATATTTTTGCAAAAGTAGCATTAGGCAGATACAAAAACTCTTCAAATTCGAAAGGAGGTACAGACAAATAAAAAAAAATGTGAAAGAAAATTTGGTCATGATCAAATTGCGTATACGGCTGTCTAGGTAAGGCAGTAAATAAATGCATTCTGGCTTAGTTTTCACATTCCTGATATACCAATTTACAGGATTCTTAAATGTATAACAAGCATTTGTATCATAGGCGTAGGAATCGGGGGCGGGGGGGGGGGGGGCTGCCTCCCCATATGGCCCTCCCATATTACACTTACGAGGGTTGTCCGGAAAGTTCGTGGACACAGGACAATATATAAAAATGAGAAAAGAAAAATATATCACACAAACATGATTTCATTAATCAATATCATAGAAACAATATTTGAAAATTTGAATGAATTCCCTCCATTTTTGACAGAATTACATAGATTTTTGTGAAGACGGTTGAGGCACTCTGGAGCACAGAGTGACGTTACGTCGTTCCAGCGACGAAATAGTGACTTTGCCTTAAAAACTTGTGTTGCTGTATTTTCTTCAAAGAGCAGTCTAGGCACCCATTGTGCACACAATCGTATTTATGTTCAAATGTTCAGTGAGGATTTTGTTAACAATTGTTTTTGACAGTTCACATTTTTGCCCGATATCTCATATCGTATTTTGCCTATCGTCATTCACGACGTCACTCGCCAAATTAACATTTCTATCCGTTATAACACTCGGTCTTCCCGACCGCAAATGTACAGTTGTTTTCTCTGAAACGTTTGTACATTTTGCAAACGAGAATACATGAAACACATGAGCTCATCGTAGAAGAATTAACCAATTCCCTGGTATCTGCAGGCATTTTCCTAGTTCATCGCAAAATTTCACACGAACGCGCTGCTCCACCCAAACGTCCAACGTCGTCATTTTTGACAGATTTTTTCCCATATCAGACTTCTTTTAATTATCATCAAATGTTAATTTCTAAAGTGATAACTTTGAAATCAAAACAATATTGAGTCGGAATGTGACGTCAGATTTTCATACATGTATTATTACGTCTCCCGCCAATTTCATGCGTTAAGTCATATTTTAAAACACAGATATGGGTAACCAAAAAGCTCAAATTTTGACGTGCTCCGGGTACCCCTATGTAGAGTTGTTAAATGTCCTATTGCAAAATAAATGCATATAAAATGTGCTTCTTTTTTACGTAAAAGTACTAGATAGTTGTTGAGCTTGCATGTGATATAGATATTTTCACGAAGAAAGTATTGTAAAGCAAAATAGATTATGTGTCCACGAACTTTCAGGACAACCCTCGTATATTTCCATTTACTTTAACATTTGGGCCCCCCCCCATATCATAAACCTTCCTACGCATATGATTTGTATGTATACTTATCCATTGAGTTAAGGACTGTATGGAATGTAGTTTTGAATAACTTGACAAGTGTTTATACAACACATTTTACAGATAGATCTGGGATAATTTTTTCTCGCCTAAAATTACATCCTTACATTTCAGAGTTTTCCCTGGTACAGTGGATGACGGATAAAGATCTGACCATTGGCTCTCCCCTAAATGAGGTTAACTCTGACATTTTGTTAAGTCAGTTTGGACTACTGAGATACATGCAGGAACCACAATGTTCTCTATTCTCTGGAACTACTGCAGGCTGGATCAATGGTAGGTTTTAGCTTTACATAAATTGGGTTACTCTACAGATAAATGAGGTTAACTCTGACATTTTGTTGAGTCAGTTTGGACTACTGAGATACATGCAGGAACCACAATGTGATCTATTCTCTGGAACTTCTGCAGGCTGGATTAATGGTAGGTTTTAGCTTTACATAAATGGGTTAATCTACAGTTAAATGAGGTTAACTCTGACATTTTGTTGAGTCAGTTTGGACTACTGAGATACATGCAGGATCCACAATGTTCTCTATTCTCTGGAACTACTGAAGGCTGGATTAATGGTAAGTTTTAGCTTTACTTGAATGGTTATTCATGCCTTAGGTAAGATGGGTAATTTTTTCCAAAATAAGATCTGCTTTCAATATCTCTCTGACAGATAGGTTTGGAAAACATTGAGAGAGAAGAAGAAAATGCTGATAATCAGCATTTTCTTTTCTCTCAATGAAAAAAGGCTTGGGAAAACATTGAAACAAAAGAAGAAACTGCTGATAACCAGCAGTTTCTCCTTTTGTCTCAATATTTTCTATGCCATATTTTACACAAATCCTATCTTTAATAACATCCATTTTGTCATTTGTGGCAGTTTTTGAAGTGGATCACCCTAAAATTTTGTCGTTTGGGAAAGGGTTAAGCCAGTTTGGGTTACTGAGATACATGTAGGATACACAATGTTCTCTATTCCCTGGAATTACAGCTGGTTGGATAAATGGTAGGTTTGTCATTTGAATTTATTTTTTAGCGAGCCGAAACTTTATGTCCGGGGTACTAATGTCACAGCCCTAGTGTCAGCACCGCGTCTTCACTTGAAAAACTTTAACCTGGTCTATATCTCAGGCACAATTAGAAATACAGCCTTGATATTTTACATATGGATACGTTATGCCTTGACCTTTGTGACAAGCTCTCGTATAGGCTAGCTATGTTGTCCACAAACAACTCTTCTTAGAATGGTAATCCTTTTTCAGCAGTAAAGGATTCAAGTAACCTTGAAGAAGAAAAGAGAATAAAAAGGAAATGTTTGTTATGTGTATGCTTGTCTTTTCACCATATTGTCCTGAATGCTTACATTATGTAACGAATGGACACGAAACCTGGAAAAGTGTTATGTATAACAAAAATTAATGAAAGGGAGTTGTTTCTCATAATATGTTTCTAGTCAGGCCCATATGTACAGTTTTGTTTTCTCTTTCCACAGACTGCAATTCACCCACAGATGTTGAAGCTTTGGACAACTTTCCGTTCCTAACTTGTGCCCTGGACGACACATGTTCATTGGTACAATGCTGTATGGAAGGCCCAGTGCTCTACAGGAATGTTGCATTTGGCTTGTCAATAGAAACATGCTTGTTTAGACTGACAGTGTTCATTGAAAATTACCACAAGTCTTTCTCTCTGTTTGAATATACCTGGGGTGAGACTAAGAGGTTGTCTTTTGGAGGGATTTACAGATTGGAGTAAGTCAAACTTGACAAATGTTCAGGTTAATCCTTTCCCAAACAGCTAAATTTTAAGCTTTTCCAAATTTAAAGGTGTTGTAGATAATGATTGCAAATGAAAGATTTTCTTTTTCTTGTCTTCCATAGTAGAAATCATTGTGGGAAATAAAGACTTTGCTTGTCACAAGCAATTTCTTCATTTTCCACAATGTTTTCTAAACCCATTGTCTTGTAGAATGCTGTTTGACAGGGCCTGTGCTATACAGAAATGTGGCATTTGGCTTGTCACTGGAAACCTGCATGTTTAGGCTAACAGTTTTTGTTGAAAATTACCACAAGTCTTTCTCACTGTATGAATATACCTGGGGTGAAACCAAGAGGTTGTCCTTTGGAGGGATTTACAGATTGGAGTAAGTGAAACTTGATAAATGTTATGTTTAACCATTACCAGAAGGCAAAGTTGTAGGGAAGTCTTATTCAAAAGCTGCTGCAATCCACAAAATGGTCACTGTTAAAGATTGGATTTTGTGCAATATAGAATGGAAAATATTGAGCAAAATGAGAAAATGCTGATAATCAATATTTTCTTCTTTTGCCTCAATGTTTTCCCAAGCCTTTTTAATGAGAGATATCAAAGCCTGATATTGTTTGGAAATGGGTTAAAGATTAATAAACAGAACATTTATACTGCGAAAATTGGTCATCAAGTGTAGTATGCTCATTATTTACATGTTGACCCTGGATAGCTCAATGAGTCTATTAATCTAGTGGTTTTGGGTTTGAAAATCAGCCAATACCCTTCTGACATTTGACAAAAGTAATTTGTCTCTCACCAATAGTTGTGAATCAGCTAAGTGAGAGAGCAGCTGGAGAATTGGGTTACATATTGTGGTTATACTAGTGAGAGAATTGCAAGGAATCCATGGTTATGTGACCAAAGCAGTAGAAAGTGGTCTTTTAAAACTCCAATCAATCAATTAGTCATTTGTTAGGCTTTGTCATGATGGTTATTGATTATTTCAGTGGCTTAAGCAGGAGTCTCTGCTTATCTTTATTCATGGTGGCAAGGATTAACCATTTCTGTATAACTTTGAATTTTTCAGTTACAATATAGAAGACCTAACCCACGAGAACATGTACCTTGTCTCGGCCAATATCAGTGTATGTTATGAAACTTGGTCATCATGCATCCACACTATATCCTTGCTGAACCATAAGATGTTACCAAAAGAACCGTGTGACTACAAACTAAAGTCCTTCATACTGTATTGCTATATTACTCTGTATGTTTCAGCTACAATATAGAAGACCTTGTCCATGAGAACACGTACCTTGTCTCGGCCAATATCAGTGTATGTTATGAAACTTGGTCATCTTGCGTACACACTATATCATTTCTGAAGACTATAATTTAATTCAGACCATTGTTGTTGAGACTTTGGCAGGAGGCATAGAATAAGATCAGCCTGCACATAAGTGCAGTCTGATCTTATCCTATGCTACCTGCTTGTCTTTTTGCATCATAAACAAGAATGACTGATCTGCATGTATACCTTTAACCTCTTTCAGTTACAATATAGAAGACCTTATCCATGAGAACATGTACCTTGTCTCGGCCAATATCAGTGTATGTTATGAAACTTGGTCATCATGCATCCACACCATATCATTACTGAACCATAAGATGTTATCAAAACAACCGTGTGACTACAAGCTAGAGTTCTTCATTCCATATTGTTATATAACTCTGTATGTTTCAGTTACAATATAGAAGACCTTGTCCACGAGAACATGTACCTTGTCTCGGCCAATATCAGTGTATGTTATGAAACTTGGTCATCATGCGTCCATACCATATCATTACTGAACCATAAGATGTTATCAAAACAACCGTGTGACTACAAGCTAGAGTTCTTCATTCCATATTGTTATATAACTCTGTATGTTTCAGTTACAATATAGAAGACCTTGTCCATGAGAACATGTACCTTGTCTCGGCCAATATCAGTGTATGTTATGAAACTTGGTCATCATGCGTCCATACCATATCCTTACTGAACCATAAGATGTTACCAAAAGAACCGTGTGACTACAAGCTAGAGTTCTTTATACCAGGTATATAATTTTGATACTATTTTCATTTTTTGCCTATTAACAGTTGGCAAAACTTAAAGACTTGTCCAAATGCAAAGATTTTGCAGACAACAAATTAAAATGAATGAAACTTTATATTTTTTTGGTCTCTCTGGGTAGAAATCATAGTGTGATAAGAAGACATTGCTTCTCTCAATGAGAGTATTCAAATGAGTACCCACAACATAGGTTTTGATGAACATTCATGAGTGAAAAATTTCATTTTAAAAAGCCATCACCCCCTCTTATCTAGCTCATCAATACAATTGTTCTTATTGTAGGTTTCTCACTCCGATCCTGGTTATCTGGTCATGGACTAGCCCTGGGTTCCTCTCTAAGCCCATACATCAAGAGTAATTTATATGAGGATACCAATTTAGCACAGTTTTCCAACAAAAACATCGTAACTGCAGCTTCAAACAAGCTGCAGTTACAAGGTTTTTTGTTGAAAAGCAACAACATAATATTTCTACTTGTAGGTTTCTCGCTCCAATCCTGGTTATCTGGTCATGGACTAACTCTGGGTTCCTCTCTAAGCCCATACATCAAGAGTACTTTGTACGAGGACACCAATTTAGCACAGTTTTTGTTGGAAGATGAATGTGTGGTGGACCCTGCCACTAGATGGACTTCAGGTAAACATTTTGTAAAGTTTAGTGGTCAATTGACACAAATGTGGCGTCTTTCATGTGGAAACCCACTAGCTTATTGCATGCAATGCTTCATTGTCTTTGTAGCATATTTTTATGGATTGCTGACTTTGATCCTATTAATTTATTCATGCATGCATGTATGCATTCATTCATTTCGTCCTATTAATTCATTTTACTTTAATATTGACAATTGAAAATGATGTTTAAAAATATATAAACATAAATATATAAACAATCAATTATTGACTTTGTTAAAGTTATTATTTACAAATTGTGATATTCAGGCACAAGCATTTCTTCAGACAGACTGTAGATACTTAGGTGAGTGTTCTAATAGCTGTATGATGCCTTTATACTAGAGTTTGTTTACATATTTTACAGATTGTCCTTTCTCGCTTGATTTTCCCACGATACCCTCCAACATGCAATGTCATGTGGCCGACTCTTGTACCAAGGTCACATGTTGTGTGTTTGTATCAAGCCTAGCTCGCTCATTCAGCGTCATGATGGACATCGACTCGTGCTCCTTCACGATGGAACTGTCCATAGAGAAGTTATCCTACAAAAAGCAGCTCTTCTCTTACTCTTGGGGGCAGGATGAATTTATCTGGCTGTTTGGGATAATTAGATTACAGTAAGTGATCATAGTCTCTTTTCTTCCATATCGAGAGATTGTCATACCCCCCACAACGAAGTTATGGGGGGGGGGGGGTATACTGGAATCAGGTTGTCCGTCCGTGGACATAATTTTGTGTCCTCTTCTCCTCCCACAGTTTTTGACCAATTTTGCTGAAGTTTTATCAGGATGTTTCCTATCATATGAAGTCATGCACCTGCAATTTTCATCTTGATCCAGTCATTAGTTTCAGAGTTATGCCACTTTGAACTTTTTAAGGGGAGGGGGCAGTAGTCAAATCTTGAAAATGTGTTTCCATGCTCTAAATCAAGAACCCCTTTGACACAGGATCATGAAACTTTACACAGTTGTTGCCCTTGACCCAAGGAGGTGCTCTTTTGTTTTTGGGCCATGAAGGTCAAAGGTTAAGGTCACAATGGGACTTTGTTTAAAATCTGTTTCCATGCTCTAAGTCAAGAACCATTTGACTTAGGACCATTACACCTTTCACAGTTGTTGCCCATGACCCAAGCAGGTGCCCTATTGTTTTGGGGTCATGAAGGTCAAAGGTCAAGGTCACAATTGGACTTTGTTTAAAATCCATTTCCTCGCTCTAAGTCAAGAACCATTTGACCCATAGCACTTTCAGTGACAATGTGCTAGTGGGGGGTATTTGTCCGCCTTGCGGCAGTTCTAGTTGTTACATTTTTATGCTCTCCGAAAAAATTTCGGGTGAGCTTATAGTCACCACGCTGTCCGTGCGTCCGGCTGATCGTCCGTCCGTGTGTCTGTCCGTCCGTCCACAGCCAGATCTCAGCAACCCTTGGACCAAATTCAATGAAACTTCACATGTGAACTCCCTGGGATAATACCTAGGGATTTTTTTCTCCGTTTTTTAATTTGAGGCTGCGTCATGGAAAAAGGGGCCTTAGTGTAAAAATTAGTTTTTCTCTAATTCCCTTCATCTAATGGGCAGAATTTATTGAAATTTTGTACTTATGTAACAAATAGGATGTTCTATACCATATTCTATAAATATTGTGTGTACAAAATAAGCTGTCATGGGAAAAGGGGGCTTAATATAGGATAGTTTTTTTTTTGTGACAAGCACTTATTCGGGGAGCATAATCCGTCTTTGACGGCTCTTGTTTACTATTGTATGTCCCTCTCTATGTCTGAATTCAACAAGCTAACTTAACACAGGGGTGTGTAAGTGTTTCACAACAACATGTTGTTCTTAAAAGTATTTACCCAAAATGATATTGATTTAAAGCATGTCCTCCCTTTCCCAAACAACAAAAAGTTGGAAAATGGATGTTTATATATGTAGAAGATTTGTGCAAAAATAGGTCATGAAATATTGAGAAAAGCAGAAAATGTTGGTCTTATTTGCATAGCCACAGTGTCAAATATAATACATGAGCACTGCTGATTGATCAAAAAACATTTAATGCATTACTAACAGAAAAATTAACATAAACCTAATCTCATTTATAGCGCCACTGTGTATAACTTGGGAGGAGAGAGGAAATATCTAACATCAGCTGAACTAAGTGTTTGTGTGGAGCCGTCATGTCAACAGGTCACCAGCGTGCTGGATAACACTTTACTGCCCAAAGTTACATGTGATTGGAACCAGGACTTTGATGATCCAAGTAAGAAAATGTTGTCATATTCTTCATGTGGGCAAGTTTAAAAAAAATGTGACCATTCACTTTTTACATGCCACGGCTCTTACAGAGAAACATATTCAACCCAATCAAAGCTTAAAATATGTGATATTGTCTCTATATACTGGGTGCCAAGTTTAAAGAATATCGCTTCACAAATAAAAAAGATATGTCATTAAAACATGTCAAAAATGTCAGGAGTGAAACGTTTTTGTGTGACACTTAACACTTGTACCAAATTTCTAAGCTATGGTAATTAAAAGACAGTGACAGGATACTACAATAAGCACTTGTAATTCGTAAAACAACATGTGCATCATCATCTTAAAATTCCCTTTTCATCTTATCTTCACTGGTTTAGGATGTGGAGCCTGTTTTATACAATACCCCTCTGAATTTTATGTCAGGAGTGAAACACTTTTTTATTTCAAAATGTGTTCTCATTTTTGTCTATTCAGCCAGAAATCTACCACTCAAATTTTTTTAGAAAGCCATCAACCTTGTGGACATTCTGCACTCTACTATTTAGTGATTCGTGGGTTACAATTTCTCATATTGTGCAATATATATGCTGTCAGGAGTGAAATGCTTTTTTGGTGTCATTTTGCAAGATTGTGCACACAATTTTAGCTAAAAGGTAGTGAACATGAATTTGAAATATACTTTGGGCACTGCTTAACCATTTAGAATAGTTTTTAGCCACCCTAATTAAGAAATCTGGATGATATTCTGTAAAATTAGCTGTTATTCTTAACATTTAAATGTCACACTTTGGTCACATTTTTTTTAAACCTGCCCATGTACAATATCTAAATGATGCTGTAATTTGTCTGTAAAGGTTGTCTTGGACCAGGTGAAACTAATTTCAACCAGCAATTGTTGACAATGTTGTCCAACAAATCGAGTTTTTAAATTTTGTTTCAAAGCTTGTCATTTCATTTTTCCACTAATCTATGACTTTGTTGCTCTATAATGATAGTTACATAACTTTGGCTATAATTGATGTGAGGGAATAGGATCTATGAGTTAAAAATAGCAGTCATCTATAAAGAGAGTTGGCAAATAAGATTGATTTGTGAAATGTCAGTAAAGTTATGGGCAAATAGATCTTTAAAGCCGTTTATGTTTAATTTTGATAATTCTAGATTTTGACCTTGCAACATGGCGAGCACAATACAATGTACCGGATGGGCTACTTGACCACAAGTACATACAAATCCTCCAGGATGCTCTTGGAATATCAAACTATCTGTTGTCAGATGAATGTATACATGGGTCTGGTGATTTTACTAATGATGTGGACAACTGGATCAATGGTAAGGTTTTGTTCGGCTCACTCCATAGCCTAGCTTTTCAACAATAACCTTGTAACTGCAGCTTAGTTTAAGCTGCAGTTACAATGTTTTTGTCGCGAAGCAGCAATGTTTTTATTTTCATTCAAACACTTTGTTGTTGGTACACATTGGAATTGCCTAATCATGTACCAGATGGTCTTCTTGAATACAAGTACATACAAATCCTCCAGGATGCTCTTGGAATATCAAACTATCTGTTGTCAGATGAATGTATACATGGGTCTGGTGATTTTACTAATGATGTTGACTACTGGATCAATGGTAAGGTTTTTGCTCAGTCCATAATGCTTTATTTTTGATCAAACACTATGTTGTAGGTACTCATTGGATTGTCTCAACAAGACAATTCCAATGAATGCCCACAAAAAAGGTTTTCGATTTAAAATAATGCTCTGTGTTAAATTCAATTATCAAATTCAATATAATTCTTTGTGTCAGTTTAATCTGATTAGTCAAGAAATGCAATTAGTCCAGCTAGCTAGACTTTTGGTAGAAATATTCTACCAAATCAGACTACTTGTATTGTCAATCAGAAATAGGAAAAATATGGAATCATTGATGAAAAAGTCTTAAATGGCGCGTGGAATTGGCTCTATATCTTTGAAGAATTATGACATCATTACAGGCCATATGACGTCATTAAAGAATTTTGGCATTATTACATTGATTTCCATTGTTTTCTCAGAAAATGGAAAACAAAAGTACATTGTTGGTTGCATTAGAAAATGTTATGACCAACTACAGCTTGAATAAGCTGTAGTTCTGGCATTTTTGTAGTGACTGACGATTATATTTGCAACCTTTCAACGTTTTAAAAGCAAGGATTGATAGAATTACTTATTTTAGATTGCCCAGAGGATGTCCTAAGAGAACCGCTACCATCAACAACCATGTGTAAGCTACCAACATTCTATACGGGTATATGATGTTGTACATATGAAGAGATGCTCGACAGATACTTCCATTACAGTATTTTTGAATTTGACTAATGATGTCTGCAATCTATCAACATTTCAGAAACAGGGATTAGTTGAACTTCCTTATTGCTGCTTTTCAACAAAAAACTCATAACTGCAGCTTGATTTAAGCTGCAGTTACAAGGTTTTTGTGGAAAAGCAGCTATAAGTAATTCCATTTATGCTTGTTTCTAAATTGTTAAAATATTGCAAAGACATCATTGGTCAAATTCAAAAACGCTGTAATGGAAATATCTGTCGAGTCTTTCTTCATATTCAGCGTTTTTGAATTTGACTGACGATGTCTTAGCAATCTTTCAACATTTTAGAAACAATGATCAATGGAACTGCTTTTTGCTGCTTTTCAACAAAAACCTCATAACTGCAGCTTGTTTTAAGCTGCAGTTACAAGGAGGTTTTTGTTGAAAAGCGACATTATTTTTTATCACAGATTGTCCCGAGGATGTCCTAAGAGAGCCACTACCATCAACAACCATGTGTAAGCTACCAACATCTTGTACGGGGATACGATGTTGTACATATGAAGAGACACTCGACAGATACTTCCATTACAGTATTTTTGAATTTGACTGATTATATCTTTGCAATCTTTCAACATTTTTATGCTCCCCGAAGGGAGAGCATATAGTCGCCGCTTTGTCTGTCCGTCCGTCCGGTCCGTCCGTCATTCCGTCCGTCCATCCGTCCGTCCGAAGTGATTTCTCCATAACCCTTGGGCCAAATCAAATGAAACTTACCATGTGAAATCCCTATGACATAATGCCGATGTACTTTTCCCGGTTTTTGGATTTGAGGCCTCGTCATGGGAAAAGGGGACTTAAGGTAAAATACAGTTTTTCTCCAATTTCTCCTAATGTAATGGTCAGAATTTGATGAAATTTCATATTTGAGTATTAAATCAGATGCCCTTGACAATAAACTATGTGAAATTTGGGTATAAAAATTATGTCATGCAAAAAGGGGGCTTAACATTTGTTAGCTTTATGTTAGCTCTGCATGGCATATATTTATTGTGACAATGCCTTATTCGGGGAGCATTGTCCGTCTCTGACGGCTCTTGTAGAAACAAGGATTAATTGAACTGCCTAATCCCTGCTTTTCAACGAAAACCTGGTAACTGCAGCTTAATTTAAGCTGCAGTTACGAGGTTTTCGTTTAAAAGCAAGATTATTTTTTATTGCAGATTGCCCAGAGGATGTTTTAAGAGAATCACTACCATCAACAACCATGTGTAAGCTACCAACATCGTGTACGGGGATACGATGTTGTACATATGAAGAAACACTAGACAGATACTTCGATTATAGCATCACTTTGGATACATGTTTATATAGTCTTGTGCTGAGGATAGAAAAAATGGAATTCTCTACAGACCTGTTTAACTATGATTGGGGTGTGGAACAGACTATAGGCTTGCAGGGAGTGATTAGAGCTAGGTATTGTAGTGAATTTGTTTGGGTTAAAATTAATACAGAAATTAAGATAATGCAATGCATCTCCTTGACCATCCAAAATATTGACTTATGAGTTAAAAATGGTTGGAAAATTTGTTTGAATTTAAGTACTTTCTTGATTCTCCACAATATCAATCGCTATTACTATCATTATTAAGGGTATAAAAGAAAAGAAAATGTATATTTTGTCTCAACTTAATTATAAAGTTATCCTTTCTCAAACAGTGATGCCTCTTTAGGCACTGATAGAAAAAACCTCTGATAGTATTTAGTCGAAATAAGTAAATGCTGATTGCCTCAATATTTTCTAAGAAGTGCTTTACCAATGTGCTAAACTTCCATCATTAAATACATCTCTTTTGTCATCTGCAGCCACTTTCAAATTTGCCGGGTCTAAATTCTTGCTGTTTTGGAAAGGGTTTACCCATTACCTCATATTGACAAATTTTGATGCCGCATGAGATAAAATGCATTTGAAAACACTGTGGGAAATGAGGAAATTGTCACAAGCAATTTCTTCTTTTACCAGGATGTTTTCTACCAAGAAAGACAAAATAATGTAAAATTCCATTCACTAGGGGTTATTGTCTGCAACATCTTTAAATTCTGGCCAGTCTAGAATTTTGCTGTCTGGTAATTGACTAGATTGGAATCACCTAAATTATTGCTGTTTAGGAAAGGCTTGATGGATTATATTCTGTATTTCCCAGTTTCATGATAGAGAATCTTGAAGGAGAGGGGAACATTCTAATGACATTGAAGCTGAGTGTGTGTTTTAGTGTGAATTCTTGTTCTGAACCCTTCTACATCCTGAAAAATGCCAGACTCAAAAAACCTCCCTGTGGAACTTCAAACGGATACAAGATTCCTAGTATGTATAGACAAAATTTTATAATTCCCAGCAAGTAAATATTTTGTATTTGTCTTTTCTGATTTCTCTTTCACCTTGTCTTATGGATACCTTTGGCAGGTAGAATAGAGCGAGATCAGCCTGCATATTATGCGCAGTCGGATCTTACTTTATACTACCCGTTTGTTTTGTTTGAGCATGACATGGGTTGATATATATTTATTATTGCAGACTTTTCTTTCACTGAATGGCTAACCAATAGAGGTATTACAGTGTCAAACATAGATTCTCTCACAAGATCTATTCTATATGGAAAGTTCTGAGATTTCTTCCTATATAAGGGCTGTTGTTAATCCTTGTCTTATGGATCCCTTTGGCAGACAGAATAAAGAAAGATCAGCCTGCACCTTTGTGCAGTCTGATCTTACTCTATACTGTCTATTTGTTTTGTTTCAGAATGACATGGGTTGATTATATTTATGGTTGCAGATTTCTCGTTCACTGCATGGCTAGCCAATAGAGGTATAACAGTGTCGGACATGGATTCTCTCACAAGGTCTATTCTGTATGAAAAACTAGGCATCTCATCTTATCTGAAGGCTAAAGCTTTTATTGTTTAATCTACTTCAGATTTCTCGTTCACTGCATGGCTGGCCAATAGAGGTATAACAGTATCGGACATGGATTCTCTCACAAGGTCTATTCTATATGAAGAACTAGGGATATCATCCTATTTGAAGGCTGATACTTGTAGTGTCAATACAGCTGACAACCACTGGGTCTCAGGTAATTTGTAGCTTTTCAACAAAAACCTTGTAACTGCAGCTTAAAACAAGCTGCAGTTACAAGGTTTTTGTAGAAAAGTATCAAAATTATATTTTCAGTGTGAAAGAGCTACAGATAAGGGGGTAGGCATCTTCGCTAGCCAAGGTTGAACCCACCTACATTTTGTATTCACCGTTGGCAGATTTGGTCCGATTTTCTTGAAATCGCGAAGCGCCGCCTAGCGGTTGTTCTGTTGGTTGTTTACGTCCATTATTGATGATATCGTTAATGCATGTTGTCTTTGGGTCATACGTCATGCGGATTATGTAAAAGTTAGCTGTTAATTTGGTCAAATTGTCGAAAGTATAATAATTTGTCGATTAAAGTTAGAGAATTCCTGTTTATTGCAGTGAAATTCTTGGGAAAAATCGCCCATTTTAGCGTTTTTGAGTTACAAATGCAATGCTTTTTCCTGCCCGTTGTCATGATTTGGTTACTCATAACAAGACCTTGCTGGAACCAATGAAAACGCTTTCCAGGAGACCAAGAAAATTGGACTAAATACGGCAAGGGTGAATACAGAAACGATGTTACGTCGTAGATGTCACCCTTGGCTTGCGGAGATGGGGGGAGGGGGATGACTTTTCAAAGTGAATTATTTCACTAAATCTATGTTGTGACGATTCAAATGAGTACCCACAACATGTGTTTGGATTTGAAATTTTAAAAATATTAGAATGTCTTCCCCCACTCCGTGTCATTTTGAAATTAAAGCTCAGAAATCACTTTAAAAATTTATTAGGTCTGAACAGATTTAAAGATTGATTTTCAATAAATCCTTAAGATCAGAAATCTCTGTATTTGCATCCAAAAATATTTAACTTACAGGATTCAGTTTGTTTGAGGATTTCCCAAACAAGAACTGCATTTGGTATTTCTATTAGAAAAAGATTATGAAAACATTGAGGCAAAAGAAGAAAATGCTGATAATCAGCATTTTTCTCCTTTTGTCTCAATATTTTCTGTGCTATATTGTACACAAATCTAATCTTTTACAGCATAAATTTTGTTGTCTGCAACTGCTTCCAATTTGGAACACCCCAAATTGTTGCAGTTTTGGAAATGGATGTAAATAAACACCTTTCTAAATTTCAGATTGTGCCCTGGACACCACATTACAGCCTATGACTGACCTGGTCAGTTGTCACCTTGATGCAAATTGTACAGGCACCGTATGCTGTGCTGAGTCAACAAACTTGGGCAGAACGTTCACAGTGACTCTCATTCTCGATTACTGTAATTACATTAATTGCTTAGGAAGATATTAAGACAAAAGAAGAAAATGCTGATAACCAGCATTTTCTCCTTTTGTCTCAATATTTTCTGTTCAATATTGTACACAAATCTTAACTTTTTCAACATAGATTTTGTCGTCTGCAACAGCTTTTGAATTGGACTACCCTTAAATTCTGTTGTTTTGGAAAGGGTTTGATAAACATGTTTCTGATTTCAGAATGTGTCCTGGAGACCACATTACAGCCTATGACGGACCCGGTCAGTTGTCACCTTGATGCAAGTTGTACAGGCACTGTATGCTGTGCTGAGTGTACAAACTTAGGCCAGATGTTCACTGTGTATATTAAATTTTAATGGATTTATGGGATGGTATATTTTAGTGTGACAGGTCACAAATATGTTTCTAATTTCAGAATGTGCCCTGGACACTACATTACAGCCTATGACTGACCCGGTCAGTTGCCATCTTGATGCAAGTTGCACAGGCACTGTATGCTGTGCCGAGTCTACAAACTTGGGCAGGACGTTCACTGTGACGCTCATTCTAGATTACTGTAACCTTAAACTCAAAGTGGGCATTGAGAAAATGGTGTTTGAATATCCCCTGGTTGACTATATTTGGGGTAAGTGGAAACTAGGGTTGCGTTTACATCTGTTATGGTCAATAAATATCGGCAAGATATTCATGCTGACACTAGATTACTGTAACCTTAAACTGAAAGTGGGCATTGAGAAAATGGTGTTTGAATATACCCTGGTTGACTATGTATGGGGTAAGTGAAAATCAGGGGTTGGTATGTAATTCTGTTCTGGAAGTTCCAAAACTTAACATTGACATTTTCTCTAAAGATATCAAACATACAAGGCCCATTTAGTATGTAAACTTCTTTTAATGATACCTATCTGCTCCAAGCAATCTGACCTTCAGGGGCTTTCTATGGCCCTTATCAAACTCTAGTTTGTGATTTAACATGAAAACTAACCACTATAATTTAACCCTTTCCCAAACAAGACCAGGTTTTGACGTCCCTAATAGAAAAGGCTTGGGAAAATATTGAAACAAAAGAAGAAACTGCTGATAACCAGCAGTTTCTCCTTTTGTCTCAATATTTTCTGAGTCATGTTTTCCACAAATCCTACTTTAAATAACATCCGTTTTATCATTTGTGTCAATTTTTGAAGTGGATCACCCTAATATTTGTCCGTTTGGGAAAGGGTTAAAGGGACATTTCATTCCAATTTCAAATTTTTAGCTCACCTGAGCAACATGCTCAAGGTGAGCTTTTGTGATCACCCTGTGTCCGGCGTGCGTCGTGCGTTGTGCGTCGTGCGTCGTGCGTCGGAAGGCGTCAACAATTTCTTTAAACATCTTCTCCTCCTTAACCACTAAGCCAATTCTTACCAAACTTGGCAGGCATGTTCCCTGGGTGACCCTTTTCAAAACTTGTTTTCAAATTTTTGATTCGTCAAAAAATGTGGGCGTGGCAGGGCGGGGCTTATCAGACTTAGAGAAATTGTTACATAATTCTTCAAAAATCTTCTCCTCCTTAACCATTGAGTCAATTTTTACCAAAGTTGGCAGAAATGTTCCTTGGGTGATCCTTTTCAAAACTTGTTTTCAAATTTTTGATTCGTCAAAAAATGTGGGCGGGGCAGGGCGGGGCTTATCAGACTTAGAGAAATTGTTACATAATTCTTCAAAAATCTTCTCCTCCTTAACCATTGAGTCAATTTTTACCAAAGTTGGCAGAAATGTTCCTTGGGTGATCCTTTTCAAAACTTGTTTTCAAATTTTTGATTCGTCAAAAAATGTGGGCGTGGCAGGGCGGGCTTATCAGACTTAGAGAAATTGATAAATAATTCTTCAAAAATCTTCTTCTTCCTAACCATAGAGTCAATTTTTACCAAAGTTGGCATAAATGTTTCTTGGGTGACCCTTTTCAAAACTTGTTTTCAAATTTTTGATTCGTCAAAAAATGTGGGCGTGGCAGGGCGGGGCTTAGCAGACTTAGAGAAATTGTTAAATAATTCTTTAAAAATCAAATGTTGATCCAATTTGTACCAATCTTGGCTGGAATGTTTCTTGAGTGACTGTCTTTACTGCCTGTTGATGAATTTTTGATTCATCAAAAAATGAGGGCGTGGCAGGGCGGGGCTTATCAGACTTAGAGAAATTGTTAAATAATTCTTCAAAAATCTTCTTCTCATTAACCATTGAGTCAATTTTTATCAAACTTGGCAGAAATGTTCCTTTGGTGATCTTTTTTCAAAATTTGTTTTCAAATTTTTGATTCATCAAAAAATGTTGGCGTGGCAGGGCGGAGCTTATCAGACTTAGAGAAATTGTTAAATAATTCTTTAAAAATCAAATGTTGATCCAATTTGTACCAATCTTGGCTGGAATGTTTCTTGATTGACTGTCTTTACTGCCTGTTGATGAATTTTTGATTCATCAAAAAATCAGGGCGTGGCAGGGCGGGGCTTATCAGACTTAGAGAAATTGTTAAATATTTTTTCAAAAATCTTCTACTCATTAACCATTGAGTCAATTTTTATCAAACTTGGTAGAAATGTTCCTTGGGTGATCTTTTTCAAATTTTTTTTTCAAATTTTTGATTCATCAAAAAATGTGGGCGTGGCAGGGTGGAGCTTATCAGACTTAGAGAAATTGTTAGATAATTCTTTAAAAATCAAATATTGATCCAATTTGTACCAATCTTGGCTGGAATGTTCCTTGAGTGACTGTCTTTACTGCCTGTTTTCAAATTTTTGATTCGTCAAAAAATGAGGGCGTGGCAGGGTGAGGCTTATCAGACTTAGAGAAATCATTAAGTAATTCTTAAAAAATCTTCTTCTCCTTAACCAATGGATCAATTTTTACCAAACTTGGCAGAAATGTTACTTGGATGACCCTTTTTAAAATTTGTTTTCAAATTTTTGATTCGTCAAAAATGTGGGCGTGGCAGGGCGGTGCTTATCAGACTTAAAGAAATCATGAAAAAAATCTTTAAAAATCAACCATTGATCAAATTTAAACCAAATCTGGCAGATCTGTTTCTTGAGTGACTGTTTTCAATGTGTGTTTATGAATTTTTTGATTTGTCAAAAAATGTAGGCGCTGCAGGGCGGGGCTTATCAGACTTGGAGAAGTTATTAAACGAATCCTTGAAAATTTTCTTCTCCTTAACTGTTAGACAAATTGTATCAAATTATCCAGGAATGTTCCTTGGGTACCCGTTTTTATTTATTTTTTTACAAATTTGTGATTGGTTGAAAATATGGGCATGGCAGGATGTTTATACGACTAGGAGAAATGACAGGAAAATTCTTTAAAAATCAACTGTTGGGCCAATTTGAACCAGGGATGTTGCTTGAGTGACTCTTTTTAACAATAATATTGTTTGTGAATTTTTGATTTGTTAAAAAATTTGAGTGTGGCAGGGTAGGGCTTATCAGACTTCAAAAAATCATAAAGAAATTCTTCAAAAATCAACCATGGGGCCAATTTAAACCAAGAGAACAAAATGCTTATTGAGTTACTCTTTTCAAACACTTGGTTATAAATTTTTGATAGGATAATAAATGTTGATGAGGCAAGGAGGGGCTTATCATATTAAGCGTATTAATGCCTGTAATGTAGCATTCTGATGTTTCAAAACTGTAAATTGTTAATTGTAAAAGTTTAATCCTGATTATCAAACTGGAACAGCACATGATATTCAATTTTAAAGATGTATGCAAATGCTACTACATGCAATATGATTGAATACTAATGTGACTTCATTGTCTTCATTGGAAATTATGAAACTTAATTTACAATAGCTTGATACGACATACATATTTGTTTACAAAAAAAATTATATTGTACACCATCAAATACAGGAAAAACTCAGGTGAGCGATATCAGTGCCTTTCAGGCACTCTTGTTAAAGTATGTCTTGATGCCAAGATTGGTTATTCTAATGAGTATAAATACTATTGGTTTTTTGCAGTTGTTGCCAATAAGCGAGAAACACGCGTTTTAAGTTTAGACATAATCGATAAATTGCATATAAATCCGAACTGTTGTCCACAACAATTTGTTCAATTTTAACACAAAAATATAAATTTCTCGTAAACGGCGCAATATTTTGGCTCGAAATTTTCAGAATTTTCATAAGGAAATATGCTCTTTCAGATAAAAATAAAAGTAAAATTTATGACAAAAAATTCTGAAATGTCACTTTAAGATGTGCATTTTCTTCAAGTTTTACCCAAACAGACAATGGATATTTTTCAGTATCAACCTCAGGGTCATACATGTAGGTCACGGTCGTAATTTAAAAAAAAAATAGCTAATTTTAACCCTTTCACTGCCAAATATTTATTTCGGATGCGTTTCTCACTGCTGAATTAATTCGAAGAAATTTCCAAGAATCGATACCCTGTACACAAAAACATGCATAAAAGTCGCCTATGGCAGTGAAAGGGTTAACCCTTTCCCAAACGGCAAAATTTTAGGGTGATCCACTTAAAAAACTACCACAAATGACAAAATGGAGCTTATCAGAGATAAAATTTGTGTAAAATATGACAAAGAAAATATTGAGACAAAAGGAGAAACTGCTGGTTATCTTTTGTTTCAATGTTTTCCCAAGTCTTTTCTTGTAGGGACGTCAAAACCAGGTCTTGTTTGGGAAAGGGTTAAGGAGCATTTGAGTTTCACAAACACATCTTGTTTTTGGCGGGTTTTCTTATTATTGAAGGGATTCAGAATACATTTGCAATGCCAGAATAGATATTACAAATAACAGGTCATGCAGAACTTATAAATTACATTTCATGTTCACTATCTTTCCATTTTCCATTTCAGGGACTGAGAGTATGTTTGATTTGTTTGGGGTGCTTGTACTGCAGTAAGTGCTTGGTGAAAGATATTCATAAAAATTTGGTACTTGTGAATGAAAAGACTTAAGTAACTTTTAGAAATATTTGTCATAAAGATTTGGTGCTGTAATGATAGTAATGGAAATAGCTTTTCATGAAGTTAGTACTTTTTAATTTTTGAAATGTGTTGCTCTTTGCCTTATATCTATTATTTGTTCAGATTCAGAAAAAAAATCAAAGAAATTTTATGACAACCTTGAATCTTGTTCAAGGTACAAGATAGAGGACTTGATGTATGGTAGAATGTACCTGATGAATGTTGAAGTATCTTTGGAGAGTGGTGGATCTTGTGAAGTTTACATACTGTACTGTCTATTAACCTTGGTCATGCCCATCACTGAATATCCTGGTGACTTTGGCAGGCAGAATAGAAAACGACCAGTCTGCACATAAGTGCAGTCTGGTCTCATTCTATACTGCCTTCATCTTTTAGTTTAACCCTTTCCCAAATGACAAAATTTTAGGGTGATCCACTTCAAAATCTGACAGAAATGACAAAATGGATGTTTTAAAAGATGGAATTTGTGTAAAATGTCACTTAGAAAATATTGAGACAAAAGGAGAAACTGCTGGTTTTCAGCAGTTTCTTCTTTTGTTTCAATATTTTCCCAAGCCTTTTCTATTAGTGACAGGATAAAACAACTTTTTAGGTCACCTGACCGAAGGTCATGGTGACCTATTGCGACCGTGTTTTGTCTGTCGTCGTGCGTCGTGCGTCGTGCGTCGTCCGTCGTGCGTTAACTTTTAACATTTTCAACTTCTTCTTGAGAACCATTGGACGGATTGCAACCAAACTTGGCAGGGAGCATCCCCATGGAAAGCCGCTTCAGATTTGTACGAATCATGGAGTTATCTCCCTTTGGGGCCCCATAAGGGGCCTAAAAGGGGTTAAATAGGGTACATCTTAAAAAATCTTCTTCTCATGAACCGGCTGTTGGATTGGATTCACATTTGGTATTTAGAGTCTTTAGGGCAAGGATAACAAAGTTTGTACAAGAGAAAAAAATCCGTCAAGAAATGGCTGTGCTGGGGATGGGGGATGGGAGGGGGGGTCGCGTTATTAGTTAACTTAACATTTTTGACTTCTTCTTGAGAACCACTGGACAGATTACAACCAAACTTGGCAGGGAGCATCCCCATGGGAAGCCGCTTCAGATTTGTATGAATCATGGAGTTATCTCCCTTTGGGGCCCCATAAGGGGGCCTAAAAGGGGTTAAATAGGGTACATCTTAAAAAATCTTCTTCTCATGAGCCGGCTGTTGGATTGGATTCACATTTGGTATTTAGAGTCTTTAGGGCAAGGACAACAAAGTTTGTACAAGAGAAAAAAATCCGTCCAGAAATGGCCGTGCTGGGGATGGGGGGATGGGAGGGGGGGGGGGGGGTCGCGTTATTAGTTAACTTAACATTTTTGACTTCTAATTAAGAACCATTGGATGGATTACAACCAAACTTGGCAGGAAGCATCCTAAAATAGAAAGCCGCTTCAGATTTTGTACAAATCATGGAGTTATCTCCCTTTGGGGTCCCATAAAGGGCCAAAAAGGGGGTAAATAGGGTACATCTTAAAAAATCTTCTACTCATGAACCGGCCTTTGCATTGGATACACATTTGGAAGTTAAAGTCTTTAGGGCAAGGACTAAAAAGTTTGTACAAGAGAAAAAAATCTGTCAATAAATGGTTGTACTGGGGATGGGGGATGGGAGGGGTTCGCATTATTACTTAACTATTAACATTTTCTACTTCTTTTTGAGAACCATTGGACAGATTTCTACCAAACTTGGCAGGAAGCATCCCATTGGGAAGCCGCTTCAGATTTTTACAAATCATGGAGTTATCTCCCTTTGGGGCCCCAAAAGGGGGTAAATAGGGTACATATTAAGAAATGTTCTATTGTTGGATTGAATTCACATTTGGTATTTTAGTCTTTAAATAATTTTGTACAAGAGAAAAAAGACTGTCAAGAAATGGTGGTGCTGGGGGGTTGTGCTATTACCCGGTAGTTAACTTTTAACATTTTCCTTAACTGTTTCTGCTCATTTGATCCAGGTGACCGATAAGGCCCTCTGGGCCTCTTGTTCAGGTACAAGATAGAGGACTTGATGTATGCTAGAATGTACCTGGTGAATGCTGAAGTATCTATCTGTTAAGAGAGTGGTGGGGTGTGTGAAGTGCACGATCCATCTACCCATTCCTAAGCAATTAATCTTTTTTACCTTCAAATAGAGAAAGGTTTTGGAAAACATTGTGGTAAATGAAGAAATTGCTTGTGACAAGCAATTTCTTCATTTCCCATAATTTTTTTCAAACCCCAAAAATATGTAAATAAATTAAATTTCATTAATTTGAAATTGTCATCTGCATCATCTTTGAATTAAGATCAATACAAAATTTTGCTGTCTGATAATGGATTAATCTTTCAATTGCATCCATTTGTTAGGTACAAGATAGAGGACTTAATGTATGCTAGAATGTACCTGATGGATGCTAAAGTATCTATCTGTTTGGAAAGTGGTGGGGCGTGTGAAGTTATACAAACTATATATGACAACACTGTACTACATAAACTACCCTGCAATTTGGACATGGACTTTGTTGTCGAAAGTAAGTACTCTGACATTAAATTTTTTAACCCTATTGAAACAATCAATCAATCATTTAATTAATGCTGTAGACTATTGGATAAAGTTTAGTATCTTTCTGACTTTTAAAAACTGATCAGAATTCCATGCTGCATTCTTATATTTATAAAGAAGTTGTAAGAGAACAACACTAATATCTGAAGATATTATATTTTATTCTCAGATGCCTTTTTACCAAGGGCTGTACATATTTACTAACATTTCTTAAAGGGACATTAGTATCCCCAGGCCTAAATCCCTTATGATTCACAGAAGTTGGCTTTTAGCATGTTGTCGCACCGTTTATATACTTTATAAGACAGAATACAAGATTCATATAGTAAATGACATAAATCAATGACCATGCAGCAGTGTAAAAGTATGTAAAATATTTAAAGTGGGTTAATCGCATTTACGAAATGATATGTAATTGGGTTTTAAATTCATCGTAATCTAAGTCAATACATATCAGACAGAGCTGAAATTTGGCACAGAAAAACTAAAGGTCATATTTTAATTATGTACAGTTATTTTTACAGCAAATTACCCCAAAAATAAGTAAGTAACTGTAAATATGTATCTTTAATTGTTTCTAGCTCCACTGGCCGAAAGCCAGCGAGCTATTGTCATGGCCTTGTGTCCGTCGTGCGTCCGTCCGTGCGTAAACTTTTCTTTAAAAATCTTCTTCTCTCAAACCAGTGGGCCAATTATGTTCCATCTTGGCAGAAATGTTTCTTTGGTGGTGCTTCACTTAAATTGCGAAAAGAATTTTGATTGGTCAATAAATGTGGGCGTGGCAGGGCGGGGCTTATCAGACTTATAGAAATCACAAAATAATTCTTTAAAAATCAACCAGAGGGCCAATCTTGACCAAACTTGGCAGAAATGTACCTTGGGTGAACCTTTATCTATATTGTCTGTAAAATTTTGATTGGTCCATAAATGTGGGCCTGGCAGGGCGCAGCTAATCAGACTTAGAGTGTGTGTGTGTTAACTTTTCTTTAAAAATCTTCTTCTCTCAAACCAGGGGGCCAATTTTGTTCAAACTTGGCAGAAATGTTCCTTGGGTAGTGCTTTACTTAAATTGCGAAAAAAAATTTGATTGGTCCATAAATGTGGGCGTGGCAGGGCGGGGCTTATCAGACTTAGAGAAATCACAAAATAATTCTTTAAAAATCAACCAGAGAGCCAATCTTGACCAAACTTGACAGAAATGTACCTTAAATAGACCTTTATCTAAATTATTGGTAAAATTTTGATTGGTCCATAAATGTGGGCGTGGCAGGTCGCAGCTTATTAGACTTAGAGTAATCGCAAAATAATTCTTTAAAAATCAACCAAGGGGCCAATCTTGACCAAACTTGGCTGAAATGTAACTTGGGTTGACTTTTATCTAAAATGTCTGTAAACTTTTGATTGGTCTATAAATGTGGGCGTGGCATGGGCGCGGCTTATCAGACTTAGAGAAATCCCAAAATAATTCTTTAAAAATCAACCAAGGGGCCAATCTTGATCAAACTTGACTGAAATGTAACTTGGGTTGACCTTTATCTGAATTGTCTGTAAAATTTTGATTGGTCCATAAATGTGGGTGTGGCAGGGCGGGGCTTATCAGACTTGAAGAAATCACGAAATAATTCTTTAAAAATCAACCATTTGGTCAATTTAAATATAATTTGGCATAAATGTTCCTTGGGTGGACTTTTATCTAAATTTATTGCAAAATTATGTTTGGTCAATAATTGTGGATGTGGCAGGGCGGGGCTTATCAGACTTGGGAAATCACAAAAAAAAATCTTTAAAAATCTTCTCCTCTCAAACCATAGTGCCAATTTTGGTCAAACTTGGCAGAGACGCTCTTTTGGTTGTGCTTTACTTGAATTGGGAATGAAACTTTGATTGGTCAATAAATGTTGTTTTGGCAGGGCGGGGCTTATCCAACTTGGAGAAAAAACGAAATATTTTTTTTAAAAAATCAACCAATGGGTCAATTTAGACCAAACTTCACAAAAATATATTTTGGTGGCCCTTTTACTTAAAGAAGAAGAAAAATTGATGTGGGTTTGCCAGGGTGGGGCTTATCAGACTTTGAGAAATCATAAAATAATTCTTTAAAATATCAACCATTGGGCTAGTTAAGACCAAAATTAATAGAACTGTTCCTTAGGTGACCCTTTTTAAAATTGTTCATGACATTTTGATTGCTCCATAAGTGTGGATGTGGTAGGTATGGGTTTATCGGACTTACAGATATTGCAAAATAATTCTTTTAAAGTCAACCATTGGGTCATTCAGACCAAACTTTGTCAGAAAACAGTGTATGGCAGTCGGAGGTTTACAAGAAATCATTAGATAATTCTTTTAATTAATTAGCCAGTGGAGCGATTCAGGCCCTCTTGGGCCTCTTGTTCTAAATCCAAATAACATAACAAGCCATTTGTTTAGACAAGGTATGTCTCGGCCAATCTGATTGCTTTTAGTGTAAATTTCAAAGGTACACTTAGAATAATTTCAAAGATATACTGGGATTTAGATTATTTTGTGATTACCACATGTGATTCAAGCTCATTATTATTCTTTCAGACTTCTCCCTCACTGACTGGCTAGACAGTAAAGGTTACAGTTACCAATCCTACCTGGGTGAAGATATCACATCTGAGCTTGTGGAAAGACCCGGTGGAGCAGCATTCTGAATTCCTACATTTGACAGTTTATGAATAAGCTGTTAGAGAATAACAGATCTTGCTCAGACTGTGCATAAGCACAGGTTGATCCATCTTCGCTAGCCAAGGTTGACCCCACCTACGTTTGTATTCACCCTTGGCGGATTTAGTCCGATTTTCTTGAAATCGCGAAGCGCCGCCTAGCGGTTGTTCTGCTGGTTGTTTACGTCCATTATTGATGACGTCATTAACGTGCGTTGTCTTTCGCGTCGTACGTCGTGCAGATTATGTAAAAGTTAGCTGTTTTTTTCGGTCGAATTGTCGAAAGTATAATAATTCGTTGATTAAAGTTAGAGAATTCCTGTCTATTGCAGTGAAATTCGTAGGAAAAGTCGCCCATCTTTGCGTTTTTGAGTTGCAAATGCAATGCCTTTTCCCGCCCGTTGTCATGATTTGGTTACTCATAACAAATGTATCAGTCGACTATCTGATTGGTTCCAGCGAGACCTCGCTGGAACCAATGAAAACGCTTTCCAGGAGACCAAGAAAATCGGACTAAATCCGCCTAGGGTGAATACAGAAACGACGTTACGTCGTAGATGTCACCCTTGGCTTGCGAAGATGAGGTTGATCAAGATAAATGTTGTTCTCAAAATGTCTATAGGACATTTTCACCAGATTCCAGCTAATACTTATATTGTAAATCTTTCAGACTTCTCCCCCACTGATTGGCTAGACAGTAAAGGTTACAGTTACCAATCCTACCTGGGTGATGATGTCACATCTGAACTTGTGGAAACACTGGATGTGGTAGCATTCTGAATTCCTACATCAGACAGGTTAACCCTTTCCCAAACGACAAAATTTTAGGGTGGTACACTTCAAAATTTGCCACAAATGACAAAATGGATGTTATTAAAGATAGGATTTGTGTAAAATATGGCAAAAAAAATATTGAGACTAAAGGAGAAACTGCTGGTTATCAGCAGTTTCTTCTTTTGTTTCAATGTTTTCCCAAGCCTTGTCAAAACCAGGTCTTGTTTGGGAAAGGGTTAATGAAGAAGCTTTTAGAGAACAACATATATCTTGATCAGACTGTGCATAAGCACAGGCTGATCAAGATACATGTTGGTCCAAAATGTTTATAGATTTCAGTTCATTATTCTATTATTCTTGCAGATTTCTCTCTAACAACCTGGCTAGACAGTAAAGGTTATAGTCTTCAATCCTACCTGGGTGAGGATGTCACATCTGAGCTCGTGGAAACGCTTGGTGTGGCCAGGTACTTGAATGCTGAACAATGTGAGAGGAAGTCGGACAAGTACATGCCCCCTATAAATGGATGGAAGAAAGGTAGAGCGTACTTTACTTTATCAAAACTTTACTGATAACCTTTTTACAAACATTGAAAGTACTCAATATGGCCAGGTACTTGAATGCTGAACAGTGTCAGACAAAGTCAGACAAATACATGCCCCCTGGAAGAAAGGTATGTCAAGTGATTCCCTGCAAACAAACTATAAAAGGATGGAGGGGGTATACTGAGTCAGCTGATTGCTTTATACTTGGCAGATGGGTTCATTGGGACCTATAGATGTACAATCTTGACCCAACTTTCAAAGAAATTCCATGAAGAATTTTTGTGCTACCACCCCTGATTTGACTAAAAAATGTTTGTCCCTGCAACTCCTACAGTTTCAATCAGATTTGCCTCATACTCGGCAGAAGTGTTTTATTGGAACTGTAGATGTAGAATTTTTTAGTTATGGTCCTTGGTTTGACTAGCTCCAGAGGCCAGAATTTCTTGTAATTTTCAATCCTAGTATTGTCTAGATTGTTCAATATTTCTGGTTTTTACAGCAAAAAACAAAGTGAAAAAAACACAATGTAGTCAAAGTCGGAAATGACACTTTTCTCAAATTCAAGGTTACATACAAGTTACATAACTTGTAACTCAGGATGTGAATATATAGTTTAAATTGCTTTGTTTTTCAGTGTGCCCTCTTGGTGTACAGTTGTTAGGTCTGCCTACGTTTGGATCTTGTGCTATAGACGAATCATGTAATGTGGTAGACTGCTGTGTCGATGTCTATCTTATTGAGAAATCCTTCCATATTAGTGTAGACATAGATCAGTGCTCCAATACACTTACACTACAGATTGAAAGGTTCCCATATTCCATGTCTCTCATTGGATATACATGGGGTAAGAGACTATCATTGCTTACAATTTTGATTTTTATGTCTCCATAATGAAAGATCAGGGGTATATTGTTTTATTGTTGTCTGTCCATCCATCTGTCAGTCGGAAACTTGACATGAAAACTAAACATTGCCTTTTGGGGGGCATTAGTAATTCACAAACACATCTTATTTTCTATTTTTTTATGACAGTTTCCATAGAGAACTGTAAATAATTTAAAGCAGTTCTGTAAATCTAAAAGACTTAATATTTAAAATGTCAATGAAAGTAGAATTATTATCAAGTATATGCTGGAAATTGCTGAGAACAGATATTGCTAGTTATGATAATTAAGAAATATGTAAATGAAAATAAAATTGTGCCAAGCTTGGGCTGAAATTGCTGTGCTTCTGGGAATGTCAGAATATTATTTTTTCTTCATATTTAATTTTTCCTTCATATTGCAGGGGAAGAAACCAAATTCTGTCTTTATGGGTTCTTATGTATCAAGTAAGTCTAAATCTCAAGATAGAAAATATTACTTTAAGCTTGTGAATTATTCAGGAAATTGTTGGGTTTTTTTTTCAATGACGAGCTACACATTTTAACTCATTCATTTTTATAAATTTGTGCTATTTTCCAAGATAAAAAGAAATCCCTGTATGATAACCCTTGTTGAATTTCACCTTTTCAAAGTCTCTCATAAAGGATAAGTGGTATATGAATGGTCTCCATGGAAGGAGCAGCTGGTAGCTCAGATTGGTTGTTTTGTACTGTTGCAAGGAATGCTAGGAATACCAAGTCACGCAGCCACTGAAATATGACATAAAAAATGATTAAGCTGAAGACCCTATTCAATCAATCGTTTGATAAGATACATTTGGTGACTGTGTTTTGTTGTGCCACTGTATAGTTTACTAAATTTTACGCAGGTTAACGCTGGAAGATTTGGTTTGGTCCAACATGTTCGTGGTTGACCTTTCTGTACATGTGTGCCTTGAGACAGACGCTGACTGTAGACATAATATTGACGTCATGAAGAATACAAGGGTACCTAAACGCTCATGTGGATGGTCATCGAGACAAATTGCACCAGGTATTTTATATATAGTGGCTTTTCAACAAAAAACCTTGTAACTGCAGCTTGTTAAAAGCTGCAGTTACAATGTTTTGTTGAAAAACAGTGATATGTAACCATGTCTGTCCTTCTGTCTGTCCATGTCTGTCTAGGGACAGACGCTGACTGTTTACATAATATTGACGTCATGAAGAATACAAGGGTACCTAAACGTTCATGTGGATGATGGTCTTCAAGACAAATTGCACCAGGTATTGTATACATGTTTGTTTGTCTGTGTGTCCAAATTTGTTTTAGACCATCGCACATAAAAAATATTGCTTTTCCAGCTTGTCGTTCCTGATTAACTGTCGCGATAAAAAAAGTTTGTTTCTATTTTCAGTCAAAAAAGTTACATAGCCTCATTGAGTAAAATTATGTTTTGTTATTGTGCTAATTTTCAAAGCATTGACGTTATTCCTTTTCCAAGTAAGATGTTTTAAAAGAAACTGAATAACAATTTCGTTTACGGACACTTTTTTGAAAGTCTCAAAAAGACATTTCAATATTGCACCCTGGAGAAGGTTTAGATTTTGTAGAAAAACGGGCGTGAAATTGTAAAAAGAAGTCACTGATTAGGATAAACGGTAAACGCACAATAGTATGGGGAATAAAACGGACTTTGAGTTGAAAGATACATTTGATTCAAGTAATCTATTAACTATTGATTTCAAAATTACTCAAAAAATCAAGAGTATCTGGGATATAGGTACAAAGTTTAATCATAAGACAAGAAAATGCCGTTCGGCTGTTAAGGTTTGCGAACTGAGAATGAAATGCACAGCCAGAGGCAAAATTTGAAAAGTGCCAGCAATTCCTAAACTGCGTTACAGTTTAAATACAAACATAAGCATTTTGTATGGTTTAGAATTTTCAATTAATGCATGCTTATGGAAATATATGACAAAAATGATCAAAATTACCTCCCTTGCATATGAATATAGAGTAAAATAATATTTTCTTCTTGAAGCATAATCTTGAAATCCAGCACGATGAATCAACTTATGTGAAGTGTATTTACAAGTGTGTGTAATTTGATGCATTTCATATGGCTAGAAAGTGGTGTTTTCATTCTCAGTTCGTAAACCTTAAAATGTGACGTTATTACAACTTGACGTTGTGGCTTGCGCCACGAATCGGTGCATGCCTTTGCAAACAATTCTTTATGTTTAGTGTAAGATAAGCATTTAAGGTAAGAAGGGCCTAATAAGCACCAAAAAGTCAGCGGTGAAATTTGAAAAGTGCCAGTAATTCCTAAACTGTGTTACATTTCCATTCCAAATACAAACATAAGCATTTTGTACGGTTTAGAATTTTGAATTAATGCATATTTATGGAAATATTTGACAAAAATGTTCAAAATTACCTCCCTTGCATATGAATATAGAGTAAAATGATATTTGTAAATTATTTTCTTCTTGAAGCATAATTTTTAAATCTGGCACGGTGAATCAACTTATGTGAAGTGTATTTACAAGTGTGTGTAATTTGATACATTTCGTATGGTTAGAAAGTGGTGTTTTTAATTAGGCACTTTATACCTTAACTTGATTTTTTTTTGTCAAAGTGACATCAAAAGGTGTCGGCTTAAGCTATGGAAAAATTAGAAATATCTATCCAGGGGTTTTTGATTAAGCGACATTGTCTACCTTTTATGGGGACAACCCTCATAGACTTGTATCATTTTATTTACAGCTACTGAGGAGAATATCATGATATCTATGCCTCTCCTTATTCAGATTTCTAATATGTTGTACATTTAAGCCTTTCCCAAACAAGACCGGGTTTTGACGTCCCTAATAGAAAATGCTTGGGAAAACATTGAGGCAAAAGAAGAAAGTGCTGGTGACCAGCACTTTCTCCTTTTGCCTCAATATTTTCTGGGCTATAGCATGCATATTTTCTCCTTTTGATATAATTTATTTTGTCATCTGCAACCCCTTTGATTTTGACCACCCTAAAATTTTGTCGCTTGGGAAAGGGTGAAAGCACACATCTACCAAAGGTAGACTTCAATATATTTCGCATATCATAATAAAAGAGTTCACTGTATATATTATGTATTGATTAACAATACATGATAAAAAAATATTTGAGCCTGAATCTGGCTAAAGGTCCCATATGGCATTTGAGATAGCCATGTTTCAAGATCAGGCTGTGCCAAGGTGCAGTATTATCTGGAGCCATGCTACTCTCCTATGGTTGCTACAAACCATGGGGAAGCTATTTGAGAACAACATGGTTCCTGGTCAGACTGCGTGTATACACAGGCTGATCTAGAACCAGGTTGTTCTAAATTGCTATAAGGGACGTTTGTCCAGATCCTGGCCCATTTATCTATTTACCAGAAGTAACTTGTATATGCATACAGGTATGACAGTAGCTAGCTGGTTAGCTGACAACAATGTATCTCCTATGGCTACTCTACAAACATATATCACTGCTCAACTACTTAATGACCTGGGAATGTTGCCTTACTTTTATGCGGAACAATGCACCCCATATGGAAACCAAACAAACTGTGTATCAGGTGAGTGAACATACAACAAGAGTGCCATGGCCACAATATACGCCGCCACTCCCAGAGACTAACCAATGAACCATAAAATCCTTCATGCACATCTACCATTTGAGGTGATAACATTGACCAAGTTTCAAAAAGATCCAGACAGAAACTTAGGAGGAGTTGCACTCACAAGAAAAACGGACGGATGGATGGACGGACAGACAGAGAATATGACAGCAATATATGACCACCTCCGGCAGCGTATAAGAAGGATTTCTTGTAAGACTTTATCTGGTATTTTCATATGGTACTTTTGAGTGAACAAAAATTTATAAAACATTGCAGACTCATTTTTCAACTGCACTGCATCCTGTTCTTGTGAAATGATTTTCATATCACATTTCCTTGGTTCGTTAATCTCTACTCTATTTACACTGTTTGCCTTTTTGAATGTCTTGCTTTAATAAGAAATTTATAGATTTAGTGTTTGATAATCCTTATACTTAACCCTTTCCCAAACAAGACCTGGTTTTGACATCCCTTATAGAAAATGCTTGGGAAAACATTGAAACAAAAGAAGAAACTGCTGATAACCAGCAGTTTCTCCTTTTGTCTCAATATTTTCTGTGCCATATTTTACACAAATTCTATCTTTAATAACATCCATTTTGACATTTGTGGCAGTTTTTAAAGTGGATCCCCCTGATATTTTGTCGTTCGGGAAAGGGTTAGCTGCTATTTGGATCACTCCATGAGTTTTCATATTTCATACAAACTCTTTTTTCTCCAACAGGTTGTCCACTGGTAGTGAATGCGTTATCAAGCTTGGATGATTTGACTTGCAACATACCTGCCCATTGTACAGGCATAGAAACTTGCACATATATACCACTGATAGATCGTCATGTATCTGTCTACATGAGGCTATATGACTGTACATATAAAATGCAGATTGGGATAGATCACTTTACATTTGATGTCACATTGTACGACTTTGAATGGGGTAAGTGGCATTGTTACCAAACATTTGTTTAGTTCATGATAAATGAACTGGCAGAGCATCTCTAGCTAATAGCTATGTCATTTACCATGTGCTATACATATATACCACTGATAGATAGGCATGTATCTGTGTACGTGAGATTATATGGCTGTACATATAAAATGCAGATTGGGATAGATCACTTTATGTTTGATGTCACATTGTACGACTTTGAATGGGGTAAGTGCCATTGTAACTGTTGACATTTGTACAGCTCATGATAAATGCATGGGTGAAAGTTTTCAGGCATATGCCTGAAGTTCAGGTTTTTGAGTATTCCAAAATGCCCCATTTTCTCGATTTTTATGCCCCCGATAGGGAGGCATCATAAATTTGACTTGTCCGTCCGTCCGTCCGTCCGTCCGTCCGTCTGTCCGTCCGTCTGTCCGTCATTCCGTCCAAAAACTTAAACATTGGCCATAACTTCCTTATTACTTAACATATTCGCTTCATACTTTACCACAACATTCCTTGGTACATTACCTTTCTGTAGGCACATACTTTGGTGACCTTGACTCCTGGATGACCTTGACCTTGAACATAGATTGGCCATAATTTAAAATCAAAGCGGTGTCGGGGGCATTGTCATCTTACAGTGACAGCTCTTGTTACTATATAAATACAGACTTTTCCAGGTTTTCAGGTTTTTGAAAATTTTGTACTTTCACCCATGTAAATGACATGGCAGAGCATCTCTAGCTATTAGTTAGAGATGCTCTGCCAGGTCATTTATTTTGAGCTATACATAAACACCAATAATAGATCGTCATGTATCTGTCTACATGAGGCTTTATGACTGTACATATAAGATGCAGATTGGGATAGATCACTTTATGTTTGATGTCACATTGTATGACTTTGAATGGGGTAAGTGCCATTGTAACTGTTGACATTTGTACAGCTCATGATAAATGACATGGCAGAGCATCTCTAGCTATTAGTTAGAGATGCTCTGCCAGGTCATTTATTTTGAGCTATACATAAACACCAATAATAGATCGTCATGTATCTGTCTACATGAGGCTATATGACTGTACATATAAGATGCAGATTGGGATAGATCACTTTATGTTTGATGTCACATTGTACGACTTTGAATGGGGTAAGTGCCATTGTAACTGTTGACATTTGTACATCTCATGATAAATGACCTGGCAGAGCACCTCTAGCTAACAGCTAGAGATGCTCTGCCAGGTCATTTATCATGAGCTATACAAAAACATTTCCTATAGATTGTCATGTATCTGGTTACATTAGGTTGTATGACATATACAATTCAGATTGGAATAGATCACTTTATGTTTGATGTCACATTGTATGACTTCGAATGGGGTAAGTCTGATATGATGCCTGTATTTTGAAACTTATCAAAAGTGTTTCAAATCTGAATTTTGTTTTGCAATTGATCAAATGGTGGCTTTTACCATATACTTTGCAGCTTTAATATCCTTGATATCTAATCAAGATATAGCTTATCACATTCTAATTATGCCAGTCTTTTTGAATTAGATACTACTCTGATGCCCTATCCATGTAATGGAATAATTATGTGTTGAGTTACTGATATTGTAAAGATTAATTATACCCCCCACAACAAAGTTATGGAGGGGTATACTGGAATCAGGTTGTCCGTCTGTCCGTCCGTCTGTCCGTCCGTCCGTCCGTGGACATAATCTTGTGTCCTCTTCTCCTCCCACAGTTTTTGACCAATTTTTCTGAAATTTTATCAGGATATTTCCTATCATATGATCCAGTCATTAGTTTCAGAGTTATGCCACTTTGAACTTTTTTTTTGGGGGGGGGGGGGGAATAGTCAAAATTTACAATTTGGTTTCTGTGTTCTAACTCGAGAAGCGTTTGACCTAGGATCAAGAAACTTTACAAAGTTGTTGCCCATGGGGCCCAAGGAGGTGCCCTATTGTTTTGGGGTCACCAAGGTCAAAGGTCAAGGTCACAGTTGGACTTTGTTTAAAATCCGTTTCCATGCTCTAAGTCAAGAACCTTTTGACCGATAGCACTTTTTCAGTGACAAGGCCCTAGTGGGGGGTATTCGTCCGCTTTGCGACAGTTCTAGTTCAATTTTGTAATCAACTGAGCTCAAGCATTATCTCTTCTGCCAAATGCCTTCAATTTTTAAGACACAAATTGGGATTTTAAAGTGTGTTTCTTATAGAACTCCTGTCTGGAACATAATAGAAAAGTCCTTGTAATTGATGTTACTTCCCCAGAGTGATTTTTCCACTGGAAATGAACTTACTTTTCTTGTATACATTGTGTGATACTTTTACTTCTTGTACTTAACCCTTTCACAAACAAGACCTGGTTTTGACGTCCCAATTAGAAAACACTTGGGAAAACATTGAAACAAAAGAAGAAACTGCTGATAACCAGTAGTTTCTCCTTTTGTCTCAATATTTTCCATTCTATATTGTATACTAATTGTATCTTTTTCAACATCCATTATGTCGTCTGTTGCGGCTTTCAAATTGGAACACCCTAAAATTTTGTTGTTTGGGAAAGGGTTAAGTATCGCTGCTTTTCAACAATGAAAAATAGATTAAGCTTCAGCTACATTTTGTTGAAAAGGAATAATATATACTTCAGGTAACTGGACCAGCATTTCTCTGATGGATGCAATCAAGATAGAGTAAGTAGTTTTGGTTTACTTTAACCCTTTCCCAAACAAGACCTGGTTTTGACGTCCCTAATAGAAAAGGCTTGGGAAAACATTGAAACAAAAGAAGAAACTGCTGATAACCAGCAGTTTCTCCTTTTGTCTCAATATTTTCTGTCATATTGTACACAAATCTTATCTTAGATAACATCCATTTTGTCGTTTGGGGCAGTTTTTGAAGTGGATCACCCTAAAATTTTGCCGTTTGGGAAAGGGTTAAAGGTAGCAGAGAAATTTTTTGCCATTTTTAGTGAGCTGGGACCTTATGTCTCTGGAGGTAATTTCACAGCTCTAGGGTTTGCGTCTTTGTTACATATACAAAAACATTGACTTGGTCTATATTTCATGCATGAGGGAAATAGCCTTTTTATTTCACATATGGATACTTCCTAGCAAGACCTATCATTTGGGACCACAATCTTTTGACATAGTGACCTTCATCTTGGAGTTTGACATTCTTTTCAAAAAATTTAACCTTGAATGTATCACATACACTATAAGAGATAGAACTTTGTTATTTCACTCAAGGATACCACCTGATAGATCTTTCATTTGAGACCATGACCTTTGTTGTCATGAATTTTGCCTTGGAGTTTGACTTTTTGTGACAAGTTCATGAATAGGCAAGCTATGTTGTTTGCAGAGAACTTTACATATTCAGTAGGTTTCACATGCTCTCAATTTAAAGCTTGTTTTAATTAGCTTGATGAAAACTTCAGAAAATTGCCAACAACCGTAAGCTAATTTTCAGGCTAAAACCATTTAACATTCGTCATAATATTTGAGCTATAAGTGATAGGGCTTTTGTATTTAACCCATTACCACACAGTGACTCTTTTTGACTCCTCTAAAGCAAAGGGCTTGAAAAAACATTGTGGAAAATATAAAATTTCTTCATTTTCCACAATGTTTTCCAGACAAAAACACCTAAAAATGTAAAATTCCATGCAGTTGATATTGTCATCTGTAACACCTTTGAATTTGGACAAGTCTAAAATTTTGACGTTTGGTAATGGGTTAATCCCAGTTTTTAGCGTGACTATTTGTAGAATAGTGGAGCTTTTTAAGTCACCCGGGTGTTGGCGTGGGCGTAATGCTTTGGTTAAGTTTTCATGTGCAAGTTTAGCAAATCTCTGTTTCTACTTATGCTATTGCCCTGAAACTTTGCACGTACCTCTGTGATCCGTTTTTCAAAGTAAAGTCCAATAATCAAGTTCAAGGTCATATATCAAGGCCATTTTCAGGAAAAAAATGCCCAATTCATCTTGTTTATTGTAGATTTCGTGTATTTGACCTGACAGATCGTGGAATGTACATTGCAGACCTGAGTGTTGTTGAATGTTTCTCTTTCACCCCTTCAACATGTAAAACATATACACTGTTTGAGGGGACTGAGTTACCAAAGATACCATGTAACCTGGCTGCAGGATTTAAAAATGAAAGTAAGTGACCTGATTGATGAGCAATGTCTGAACCTTAGCGTTGTACTTGTCGCCTTGTACTTGTGTAGAGGCTCGACTTTTAATTGAGAAGTGTGTGGTTCCATTCCCTTATATTGGAGTCTTTTGGTTGAAACTTGAATGCTGAAAGATGTGTCTCTATGAATTTGGCTGTTGAGTAAGGAGATGGAATGAGATCTGATGAATCAATTGTTCTAGAACAGTCAACATGATCAATCCTTAATGTACAGATTACTAATGATCTTCAGTGTTAAATGATTTGAAACATATGCATGATACCTTTTTAGACAACAATCATGCCTTTCACTTTTGCTTTTCTGATCCCTGGCTGCAACAAATATCCTTTCGGACAGAATTGTCACCCAGCAATGGTTTGATAATGATTGACCCATGTGGGAGAGCAGCTGGAGGTTCAGTAAGGATGTTGTGGTAGTATTTATATGAGAAACAACAGGAATCTATGGTTAGGTTCTCCAGTGGCAAAATGGCTGTAGCAGTTGAAAAAGATCTTAGATATGTGTAATTTCAGTCAAATGTCATCGACAACATCTTTCAATTTGGACCAGTCTAAGATTTTGCCACTTTTGTAATTCGTTATAAATTTATTTCAGACTTTTCCCTCACCACCTGGCTAGAAGACAATGATTATGAACTGGACAGTGTAGATGAGGTTGGGGTCAGCAAGTTGAATGAAGAACTGGCTATATCTGCATATTTTGAGGAGTTTTCTTGCTTCCTGGATACTCAAGGAACCATAGACGGATGGGTGTCGGGTAATTTAGATTTTCAAATTTCCCAAACAAGACAAGGTTTTGAAGTTCATACTAGAAAAGGCTTCTGAAAATACTGAGGCATCAATGAGTTAACATAGCTGGCTCTGATTATTTCAATTGGATAGTAAATCTTGACCAGTGTATAGCAAGGACCATGTTACCATAGTTACAACTTCTTTGACATCAAGATCCTGTTTAATTTTGGATTGCAATATGTCACATTATACATACATATCAAGCTCATTTCATGTCAACAGTATGAATGCTTGCCAAATGGTTGTGCCCTAGTACAGTATATAAAATCCTTTGACTTTATTTAATGTCTTTATATTTAAAGAATGTCCAGAAGATTTGACCTTGACCCCTCTACCAGATAACATCACATGATCTATAGATAGTGACTGTAAAGTGGTCCAACGATATTCTGATTGCCGCTAAAACAAAAAAGACCATGCCCATTTACTAATTAAAGGTTATACTGGTCAAAACGAAATCATATTTATGATAACCACGCTTGATATGTAATCTTGACGAGACGAATTGCATGTGCGCCTCTATAACATGTTTTTTATGGGTTAAAGGTTTGTTTATTAATATCAGATTTGCGTTGGACTACTGTACACTCACTGATTGTTGTGTAAATATTGAGAACTTGACAACAACTGTGTACTACTATTTTGTTTCTGTTTATAGAATGTCCAGAAGATTTGACCTTGACCCCTCTGCCAGATTACATCACATGTTCTATAGATAGTGACTGTACACTCACTGATTGTTGTGTGAATATTGAAGACCTGACAACAACTATACACTACTACTTTGATCTACAGCCTTGTGACAGAAAATTACTTGTTGGAATAGAAAGGCTCCAACATGAGTATTCCCTTGATGATTTTGAATACAGTAAGCTCTTTCTTCCAAATATTTATTCCTTAGGAATTTGACAGAATTATACATTGCTTTGCCACACTTTAGCCATTCTCATATAACAACCCTTTTTGAGGTCACACAAATTCATGGCTTTGGAAAATATTTCCCAAACTGCTTTTTGCCCAGAAACCCCCCAAAATATAATAATTGACATTGTTGTCTGCAACATCTTTGAATCCAGAACAGTCTAATGTTGGCGTCTGGTAATGATTCAAAAATTTAGTTATGCTCTTCTTAGGGCCTTTTACAATTTAAAAGTTATAGTTTGATTTTGAACATTTAATTTGCTAAAGAATAAGTAAAATATTTCGCTTAATTCCTCTCTTTCAGATAAGATTCACAGTTTCTATATTTATGGGGTGTTCAGGCTGGAGTGAGTACATCCTTAATAAAAAGAAATATGCATTATTTGGCATGCATTAGATTCTACCCTTTTAGTAGGACAAATGTAAAGTGTTTTGAAATGTTCAGTGAAATATTTAAAAGCTTTAAGAAGAAATTCTATGATATAAGATGTATTTGTCTGTTTGTTTTCTTGGTACAGGTCTACTCTTTGGATCTCACATGGAAAACTTTTCTTCGTGATAACTATAGATTAAGTAAATTGCAAATGATTACTCCTTAAATGGTCCAAATTGATTGATTAACTATTGTTCATCTATTTTTGACCTAAGCCTCAGACAATGGCTGGGAAGTTTTTCAGAAAAACTTGCACATATTAAAGGGGCATTTCAATTTCACAAATACCATTTGCTTTGTTTCTTTTCCAGTTATTTGATAGAGAACTATCAGAGAGGACGCCAGTATGCAGTATCACTGAACATTTCTGTGTGTTATGAGAGTCAGGGAGATTGTTTATACACAATACCAGTCTATGATAACACACTCATATATAAGTTACAGTGTCCTTGGGTCAATGGATTCACACAAGCTGGTGAGTAATATTGTTGACAATTACAAACAATTCTAATGTGTGATTCAAACATATCTGTGTGCTATGAGAGTCAAGGAGATTGTCTATACACAATACCAATGTATGTAACACTCTCATATATAAGTTACAGTGTCCTTGGGTCAATGGATTCACTCAGGCTGGTGAGTAATATTGTTGACAATTACAAACAATTTGAAGGTACGATTCTGATATATTTATGTGTTATGAGAGTCAAAGAGATTGTCTATATCATCCCTTTTCAACAAAAACCTCATAACTGCAGCTTAGGACAAGCTGCAGTTACGAGATTTTCTTTGAAAAGCATTGATACACAATACCAATGTATGATAACACACTCATATATAAGTTACAGTGTCCTTGGGTCAATGGATTCAATCAAGCTGGTATGTTACATTGTTGACAATAACAAACAATTGTGTGATTCTAACATCTCTGTGTGTTATGAGAGTCAAGGAGATTGTCTATATCGTCCCTTTTCAACAAAAACCTCATAACTGCAGCTAAGGACAAGCTGCAGTTACGAGGTTTTTGTTGAAAAGCATTGATATACAATACCAGTGTAAGATAACATATATAAATTACAGTGTCCTTGGGTCAATGGATTCACACAGGATGGTACAGGGTGCCCACTGGTCAGGGAAAAGTCAGTGAAGTTTGTTTTTTCTTCAAGGTCAGGGAAAAGTCAGGGAATTTTGAAAAATGGTCAGGGAAATCTGAAAAGCTTAAAAAGTCAGGGAAAAGTCAGGGAATTTTGAAATTTTCTTTTGTTCAAACAAAACAAATAAAAGAAAATGAAATAATGTAAAACAGATAATCATAGCTAAGGCATTTTTCAGGTTTTAATTAACAAAACAGTTGTTCTTTTAAACATGACTCTGCACTAATCATTTTATCATTTTAATGTTGAATAAAGGTTTAACATTTGAAATGGATCTTCTATTGAAATCTAATGCTCTGATGGCTAAATCTGTAAGCAAGAGGAAAGAAGCTGACAGTGAAAAGAAGAATATTGAACATCTTCAGAGGTTGAAGAAATATTGATACTAAGAGGGTAGTTACATTATGTGGTGTGGTATGTGTATAACTATTAATACTTGCACAGCTGCAAGGACTGTGCACCTGCATTTGGTTTTAATTGCTTTTGGGTTTGGTGATGAGTGTAACATGATTTAGGTCATAATGCCATCTCCTTCCAAATCACTTAGATAATTACCATTGTCTTCTTTGATGTGACATTTTGATGTCAAGTGAATAAGGCCCCCAAATGTATCCATTTGCATTATCACCTGTTTCCTACAAACATTCATTAGTTGCACTTGTGCCTGATTGATAAAAAATCAATTTTAGCACAAAGCTGGTTTTAAAATGTTCTAAAATTGCAACACTTGAGCATGCAGTATGTCAAAAATGCACTTCAAATTGTGCTTATGATGAACTGTTCACATATTCACAGAGGTATCCATTTTTGTCCAGAAAATGACTGAAATAACTAGTAAACAGGATAATATTTCAAGTGAAGATCAATGTGAAAGGCTATTAGTGCAGGAAATTTTGATTCATAAGTATCTAGATAAGTAAGGGCCTTATTGATTGGTCAATTAATATTTAAAATGGAAAAAGGTTGGAGTGGAAGCAAATCTGTCCTTTAAACACCTTTTCTTGAGAATGATGCTCACAGAAAGTTGATTGAAACAGTTTTAAAAGTAAGACAAAGACTGAAGTAGTATTTCTCATTTTCTCTTATGTATTGAGGTATACACTTTAAAGTTCAAGTCATAACTTCAATCATAAGTATTAACATATCAATTCCTGTCAAAGAAAGTGTATTTAACTATTTCAAGCAGGACAAAATTTAATTATCTTTTTCTCTTCATCTTGTTTAAAAAGTTGAGCATTTTAAGGATTCTACTAATACATGTAAGTTCAACAATCACATTTGAATTGTTATTGTAAGGAATCTTAATAAATAGCGAATGGGTTGGCTGGCTTTAGGGGAAGAATGAGACTGTTTAGCGCGAAAAAAGGTCAGGGAAAAAAGAATTTTGGTCAGGGAAAAGTCAGTGAAAAGTCAGGGAATTTTATTCCAGATGAAGGGTGGGCACCCTGTGGTAAGATGTCATTTTCTTAAATTACTTGTATTTGATGAAGATAGAAATTCGCCAATTTGACAGAGTCAATAGAAATTGATAATTTGTATTTTATAGCCGAGAAAATATTCAAGGAAAGTTTTAAAAAAATGCTGCTTATTAGCACTTTTATGCCTTTATGGGGGCATATTATTTTACAGTTGCCAGTCTGTCTGCCCATCTGTCTGTCTGTCCAAAACATAAAACGAAAACATGATGCAAGTATTTAACATTTTGTTCAGGGGCATTTGTCTTTCACAAACATATCTTGCTTTTATTTGCTTCAAAATTTTCCAAAATTTTCTCAATTTGGTATGTCAAAACTGACTGATGTTTGGTAAACAATCAAATTTAGAATAACATGCATGAAAGACTTTCAATTCTTTTAAGATTTGACCTTGATACTTGGGTTGACAAGCATGGGTTTTCATCAGGTGACCTCACAGAAACAGAGACCAATATTCTGATGGAACATTTAGAAGTTGTGCAATATCTTACATATACTGAATGTCCATTATCTAGTAGAGAAGGCATTGGAAAATTTTGAAGCAAAAGAAGAAAATACTGATAATCAAGATTTTCTTCTTTTTATCTCAATATTTTCTATGATATGATATGGATGTCAGAAAAAACTTTTAAATTTGAGCTAAAAATGGTTGTGTGAGGGTTTAAACAAATTTAGAATAAAACACATTGAAGACAATATTTTTCAGGATTTGACCTTGACACCTGGGTGGATGCGCATGAGTTTTCTACTGGAGATCTCACAGAGACAGAGACCAATATTCTGATAGAACATTTAGAAGTTGCGCAATATCTTACATATACTGAATGTCCGTTCTCTAACAGAAAGGCTTGTGAAAATATTGAAGCAAAAGAAGAAAATGCTGATCGCCAGCATTTTTATACCCCCCACAACAAAGTTATGGGGGTGTATACTGGATTCAGGTTGTCCGTCCGTCCGTCTGTCCATCCGTCCGTCTGTCCGTCCGTCCGTCCGTGGACATAATTTTGTGTCCTCTTCTCCTCCCACAGTTTTTGACCGATTTTGATGAAATTTTAGCAGGTTGTTTCCTATCATCAGTTGTGCACCTGCAATTTTCATCTTGATCCAGGCAGTAGTTTCAGAGTTATGCCACTTTGAACTTTAGCTTTTTTTCAGTGACAACGCGCTAGTGGGGGGTATTTGTCCGCTTTGCGACAGTTCTAGTCTTCATTTGCTTCAATATTTTTTGTCTTATCATATTAAAAAAAAATCTGATGTATATTTAACAACCATTGTGGATGTCAACAGAAGCTTTTAAATTCGAGCTAAAATGGTTGTGTTGGGGGTTAAACAAACAAATTTAGAATAAAACACAATGAAGACAATATTTTCAGAATTTGACCTTGATAGCTGGGTGGACCAGCATGGGTTTTCAACAGGAGACCTTACAGAAACAGAGACCAATGTTTTGATGGAACATTTAGAGGTTGCACAATAACTCACAGACACTGAATGTCCGTTCTCTAATAGAAAGGCTTGTGAAAATATTGAAGCAAAAGAAGAAAATGGTGATTACCAGTATTTTCTACTTTTGCCTCAATATTTTCTCTCTTGTCCATATACAAGAAAGTCTGATGTATAACTAACATCCATTGTGGTTGTCAAAAGAAGCTTTTAAATTCGAGCTAAAAATGGCTATGTTAGGGGTTAAACAAACAAATCTAGAAAAATACACATTGAAGACTTATGTTTTTTTAAGGCTTTAACCTTGACAGCTGGGTGGATGAGCATGAGTTTTCTACTTGAGAACTCACAGAAACAGAGACCAATATTTTAATTTTTTCTCATTTTGACTCAATATTTTTCAGGATTTGACCTTGATACCTGGGTGGACCAGCATGGGTTTTCTACTGCAGACCTTACAGAAACAGAGACTAATATTTTGATGGAACATTTAGAGGTTGTGCAATATCTTACATATACTGAATGTCCATTCTCTAATAGAAAGGCTTGTGAAAATATTGAAGCAAAAGAAGAAAATGCTGATAAACAGCATTTTCTTCATTTGCCTCAATATTTTCTTTCTTATCATATACAAAAAATATGATGTATAATTAACATCCGTTGTGGATGTCAAAAGAAGCTTTTAGATTCGAGCTAAAATGGTTGTGTTAGGGGCCGAACAAAAAAAAAATAGAATAAAACACAATGAAGACAATATTTTTCAGGCTTTGACCTTGATAGCTTTGTGGACCAGCATGGGTTTTCAACAGGAGACCTCACAGAAACAGAGACCAATATTTTGATGGAAGATTTAGAGATTGCGCAATATCTAACAGACACTGAATGTCCATTCTTGGAGGGTGTAACAGACATGCCTGTCAATGGATGGATAAACAGTAAGTAATGTTGTAATGATATCAGTCAAAATATTAATTAAAAGCCCACCTAACATTTAAGATCAACATGTTAAGTATTTAGATATTGTCTAAATCCACTTACATAGAGAATTAGACAGTGATTTAGTATAAAGTATAAACCAGTCAAAACTGTGTTAGCGGCCACCTGTGTATAGCAGCCAAACTGTCGTATGCAGCCAGTCCAGGTCCTCCTATGCAATTTTACTCTTTAAAGTAACTGTGAATAACATTATACTGTCTAATGTGGTCAGTGGCCAGCTTTAACTTTACAACACTTGCCTTTTCTTCATACTAATAGGGCAAGTCATAAAAGTAGAAATTTAAAAGCAGCCTTCAGAAAATATTCTGTGTTAAGCAGCCAACTGTCGTATGTGGCCAGTTTTGGTGTGTCCCTTGGCTGGCTGCATACAACAGTTTCGACTGTATTTCAAAATGAGGAGAAAACTTGGTAAGAAAGCATCTAGGAAAAAGGGTAAATGCTGGATCCCATCAATTTCTTCTATCCAGCCAATTTTTAGCTCCACTGGCCGAAGGCCAGCGAGCTATTGTCATGGCGTTGTGTCCGTCGTGTGTGCGTCTGTGCGTGCGTAAACTTTTCTTTAAAAATCTTCTTCTCTCAAACCAGTGGGCCAATTTTAAGCAAACTTGGCAGAAATGTATCTTGGGTGATGCTTTACCTAAATTGCGAAAATAATTTTGATTGGTCCAAAAATGTGGGCGTGGCAGGGCGGGGCTTATCAGACTTAGAGAAATCACAAATAATTCTTTAAAAATCAACCATTAGGCCAATTTTGACCAAACTTGGCAAAAATGTACCTTTGGTGACTCTTAACTTTAATTGTCTGTGAAATTTTGATTGGTCCATAAATGGGGGTGTGGCAGGGCGGGGCTTATCAGACTTCGAGAAATCACAAAATAATTCTTTAAAAATCTTCTTCTCTCAAACCAGTTGGCCAATTTTTACCAAACTTGGCAGAAATGTTCCTTGGGTGGTGCTTTATTTAAATTGCGAAAAGAATTTTGATTGGTTCATAAATGTGGGCGTGGCAGGGTGGGGCTTATCAGACTTAGAGAAATCACAAAAAAATTCTTTAAAAATCAACCATTAGGCCAATTTTGACCAAACTTGGCAGAAATATACCTTTGGTGACTCTTTACGTAGATTGTCTGTGAAATTTGATTGGTCCATAAATGTGGGCATGGCAGGGCTGGGCTGGGCTTATCAGAATTTGACAAACCATTAAATAATTCTTTAGAAATAAACCAATGGGCCAATTCAGACCAAACTTGGCAGAAATGTTCCTTGGGTGAGCCTTTTCAAGATTTGGCAGTGCGAGGCTTACAAGAAATAATGAGATATATCCTTTACTTTAGCCAGTGGAGCAATTCAGGCCCTCTTGGGCCTCTTGTTTCTACAGTTGCTCATTGTTTTGGTCATTGTAAAGATATCTCCTGAAATATTGTTAGAAAGCACTAATGTTCTGTAATGTAATCCGAGAATATTGTTGGATTTTATTCCAGACTGCAACCTAGATTTGACCCTGCCTGACCTTGAACCAGAGATGACCTGTATGGTAGATTCAACATGTACTGCATTTAGATGTTGTTTAAATCCACACAGACTGCACAGAAAGCGTGCATTCTAAATTCAAAGATGTTACAGATTGCGATTTCAATTAAAGGAAATTTTACATTTTTTTGTGTGTTTATGTGTAGAAAATATTGTGAGAAATGAAGAAATTGCTTGTCAGAAACAATTTATTCATTATCCACAATGTTTTCCAAAACCTTTCTCTAGTTGGGCACCAAAAGGCATTTTTATGTTGGAATGGGTTTTGAAAGTATTTTTTTTCTATTCCAGAGTGTAACTTAGACTTGACCCTGCCTGACCTTGAACCAGAGATGACATGTATGGTAGATTCAACATGTACTGAATTTAGATGTTGTTTAGATCCACCCAGGCTACACAGAAAGCTTGCATTCTCACTTGTGATTGAAGATTGTGCATACAGGCTGACTACCAGTATTGAGAACCTTGTGCTGAATAGATCCCTGTCTGGCTTTGAATATGGTACTTATCATACCTACCATTTCTCTTACCTTATGGACTAATAATATTTAGTAGTAAACAATAATACAGAATAGTGATGAATTGTACCTTCTTATCTGAATTTGTTAACAATATTCTGTACATAATCTTTAGGAAAATTTAGTCTTACCGTAATTATTCTAATAAACGCCCGGGCGTTTATTAGAAACATGGTCAATGGGAAAGTAGGGGGTGGGCGTTTATTAGAGGTATTCTACTTTTGCTAGTCAAAATTTGCGAATCAAGTGTCAATTCATAGACTCGAAGTTCTGCAAATTGAATTTGGCAAAGTTTTGTTATAAGGACTGCAAAATACGATTTTTCAAAGACATTCCTTTATTCCAAACAGATTGAAGGCTGGACATTCCCTTTTTTATTGTTTTGGAAATGATCTTTGTTTATGACTTACATTATTTTAATCCGGAATCGGGGGATGGGCGTTTATTAGAATCACCCTTTTTCGCTAAAATTGCGCTTAAAGTAAGCAGATTTTCAGCCTAGATTTGGGGGATGGGCGTTTATTAGAATATGGGCGTTTATTAGAATAATTACGGTATTTAGAATCAGTTTGAACAATTGAAGGTTATACATGTATATGAAGTCAATATGAATTTTCTGTAGGCAACAGGGAAGAAAAAAATATGAACATTTTTTACCAATCATTTTATGTCAGAAGTCTAAGAAATAACATTGTTAGTAAGCATTCTTGTTAATTCTGTACAGGGCTACAGATAAGTGGGGGTGAAGACAATCTAACTTTGCTATTTCAATTCCAAACCCTATGTTGTGGGTACTCATTTGAATCGTCTTGACAAGACGATGCAAATGAGTGCCCACAATATAGGGTTTGACGAACAATAACGGAATTATTGCAGTTTGAAAAGTCATCACCTCTTATCTGGAGCTCTGTCTGTACTTTTGCCCATTTCTTTTCATTCAGATTCAAGCATTTCATTTGACATGGACGGATTACTGTCAATTACGTAAGTACCTTCTATATGGATCTTCAACAGGAGTAATATCATACAGTACAGTCTAACATATGTGACCCGTCACGCTAAAAGGGACCTTATCCAAACTCCAAAAATCCAAGTTTTTACAAAATTGTCAGACTCATCACAGATCAACCAGACCCCGTATGCGGAAAATTAACATATAATAAGATAGGGCAAACTTTCCGGATTTAGGAAATTACATAAAAGTGAAAAGTGTCGGGCCTAGTCTGGCTGCGCGGACTGCGCAGACAGACTAGGGTTGATATTTTTCACACTTCCTATAAGGTCCCTTTTAGCATGATGGGTCACATATCTTAAAATTTCTAAAGTTGCATATATTATAAGAAAGTTGTAATAGCATATTTTAACTAGTTTATCAGTTGTCATGTTTTAAAATAGTTAATTAACCCTTTTCCAAACAAGATCTGGTTTTGACGTCCCTAGTAGAAAAGGCTTGGGAAAACATTGAGACAAAAGAAGAAACTGCTGATAATCAGCAGTTTCTCCTTTTGTCTCAATATGTTCTATGCCATATTTTACACCAATCCTATTTTTAATAACAACCATTTTGTCATTTTTTGAAGTGGATCACCCTAAAATTTTGTCATTTGGGAAAGGGTCAATTTGAACTGCAGACAGTGTATTTAATGATAAGAAACCTAGGGTCGGTTGAATCACCCTCCAATTTCATTTGACATGGACGGGTTACTGTCAATTACGTAAGTACCTTCTATATAGATCTTTAATAGGAGTAATATCAAGATATACAGTACAGTATAACATATTTTAAAATTTCTAAAGTTGCATAGATTATAAGACAGTTGAAATAGCATATTTTAACTAGTTTATCAGTTGTCATGTTTTCAAATAGTCAATTAATTTGAACTGCAGACAGTGTATTTAATGATCAGAAACCAAGGTTAGGTTGAATCACCCTCCCATCTGTATGTTTTGTAGGTTCAAAGTTTCACCACTGGCCAGGTAGTGAGTTGGTGACCATGCCACTAAGTCCTTTATGCTGGCAGATAGGCTGATTATCAACAAGCTGCCTGGTGTATATGACTACAATTTATTTCGACAATCCTCATATTTTGTAGGTTTGAAGTATCACCACTGGCCAACATGAAGTATCTGATAGATTTGAGGGCAGATCTGTATTACACAGATGGAGGCCCTGCCACTAAGTCATATATGCTGGCAGATAGGCTGATTACTAATAAACTACCCTGTGTACATGACTACTTGTATATTTTGTAGGTTTGAGGTATCACCACTGGCCAACATGAAGTATCTGATAGATTTGAGGACAGATCTGTATTACACAGATGGAGGACCTGTCACTAAGTCATATATGCTGGCAGATAGACTGATTACTAATAAACTGCCTTGTGTACATGACTCAAGTTATTTAGTTACAAGTAAGAATTTACTTATTCATAATGCGATGAAAATTTATTATTACATCTTTGTCAATTAGAAAATGGCCCCTGCTTACTTAAAGTCAATTTGTCAGTCAAGTAACTCAATTGTTTTGTAATGTTGATATTGAACAAATCTTTGAAATGTTTGACAACCTCTATACATTCCACCTTTTCGATTATTATGGTTGACTGTACTTTAAAGCATGGTATAGTGAAAACTTTTTACCACCAAATTTTTTGGTTCCTTGCAGATTTCTCACTCCAATCTTTGAAGGATGACAGAGAAATAACTGACACTGAGTTAGACCAGTACCAAACAGTACAACTGTTAGAGTATATGCAGATAGTTTGAAATATCACTGCTTTTTAGCAAAAAGCTCGTAACTGCAGCTTAAACAAGCTGCAGTTATGAGGTTTTTGTTGAAAAGGGATAAATATGCAGAAACGATCATGTACAGAAAACAGATTTTAACCGCATTATTTGTGATTCATTTCAGATTTTTCACTGCAATCCTTCAAGGATGACAGCGAAATAACTGACCCTGTGTTAGATCAGTACCATACAGTACAACTGTTAGAGTATATGCAGATAGCTGAATATATGCTGAAACCGTCCTGTACTGTTGAAGCTACTGACTGGACTGATAGTGAGTAACTTTACCCTTTCCCAAACAAGACCTGGCCCCGGTTTCTTGAAAAAACTTAAGTATGTTCTCAGACTCAAATCTGAGCACCATGCTCAAATCTCGCGAAATCCATGTGAACTTCAATCGAATACCCTTCAATATTAGAGAGTATTCCATTGAAGTTGAAGTTGAAAATTGCCAAGAATTTTCTAAAATGCACGTACAAGGTTTTACTTTGAAAATTGCAAAAATTGACATGTGATGTTTCGCATTTTCTCCGATGATATGTTTAGTTTAATTTACTCTCCTGCATTGTATATCTGAATACACATTTTCATGATTATCAATTTTGTACATTCCAGATTATCTACATTGTATATATATATGTAAGTTTTTTCCAGAGACCAGGGCCTGGTTTTGATGTCCCTAATAGAAATGGCTTGGGAAAACATTGAGGCAAAAGAAGAAAATGCTGATGATCAGCATTTTCTCCTTTTGCCTCAATATTTTCTCGAGCTTAATTTTACACAAATCATATCCTTATCAACATGAATTTTGTGGTCAATAACTCAGACCTTCCGAATTGGACAAGTAAAACATTTGCCATTTGGACAAGGGTTATTTAACCTCAAATGCTTTACTGGGTGACTGCTAATACCTTTTCTGCCATTAGTCTTCCACCAATGTGTGGATTTTTGTAAACTGAAGTAGGAGAGCAGATATTGGATCTTGTGGTAGTACTGATGAGAGAAACAACCGGAACCCAATGTTAGGCACTCCAGCTGTGCAAAATGACTGAGATATTGTTAAAGGGGCCATTCAATCAATTAATCTTAATTAGATGACATCTGTCCAGACATTGAAAGCAGTTATATTGCAACAAAAATAAAATCATGACATGAAAGTATCAAAAAAATAATTCACTTTTACATAAGGAAGAAAATGGCCATAACTATTTTTAGGTATCAATAGTTTAAAATGGGGAATAATGGTGAATGCTGAATATATGTGAAGCCTTTTTATCACTTTTTGACAGCAATTTGTATTTAACACAAAAACTGATTACACTTACATAATAATTACAAATTATTTTTACCTTTCAGACTGTGCCATGTCAGTGACTCACACAGACCTACCAGACCATGTGTCCTGTGTTATAACAAGCCTCTGTACTGCTGTACAATGCTGTATGTCAAGTGGTGTGATCTCACAGACATTTTACTCCTCAGTCTCAATAGATATTTGTGCTTTAGAGATGACTGTGACTTGGAAAAATATTTAGGCAAAAGAAGAAAATGCTGATGATCAGCATTTTCTCCTTTTGCCTAAATATTTTCTGTGTTAAAATGTACACAAATCTGATCTTTATCAGCCTCTATTTTGTCATCTGCATCAGCATTAAAATTGTCATTTTTTTTATATTTAGGAAAGTGGTAAAAGTATGATAATTGTTTTTCCTTTTCAGACTGTGCCATGTCAGTGACTCACACAGATCTACCAGACCATGTGTCCTGTGTTATAACAAGCCTCTGTACTGCTGTACAATGCTGTATGTCAAGTGGTGTGATCTCACAGACATTTTACTTCTCAGTGTCTATAGATATTTGTGCTTTGGAGATAATGATAGCTTGGAAAAATATTGAGACAAAAGGAGAAAATAGTGATTATCAGCATTTTCTTCTTTTGCCTCAATATTTTCTGTGCTATATTGTACACAAATCTTATTTTATATCAGCCTCCAATGACCATTTAGCCATCTTCAGCAGCTTTCAAATTGCAACAGTCAAATATGTTGACATTTTGGAAATGGTTTAAAATGTGACAACTGTTTTTCCCTTTCAGACTGTGCCATGGCCGTGACTCACACAGACCTACCAGACCATGTATCCTGTACTATAACAAGCCTCTGTACTACTGTACGATGCTGTATGGCTAGTGGTGTGATCTCACAGACATTTTACTCCCCAGTCTCAATACATATTTGTGCTTTGGAGATAATGATGGCTTTGAAAAATATTTAGACAAAAGAAGAAAATGCTGATAACCAGCATTTTCTTCTTTTGCCTCAATATTTTCTGTGCTATACAGTACATAAATCTTATTTCTATGATCAGCCTCCGATGACTATTTAGCCATCTGCAGCAGCTTTTGAATCGCAACAGTCAAATGTGTTGCCATTTTGGAAATGGTTTAAAATGTGACAATTGTTTTTCCCTTTCAGACTGTGGCATGTCAGTGACTCACACAGACCTACCAGACCATGTATCCTGTACTATAACAAGCCTCTGTACTGCTGTACAATGCTGTATGGCTAGTGGTGTGATCTCACAGACATTTTACTCCCCAGTCTCAATACATATTTGTGCTCATTTAGACACCAATCTGCATTGCAACACCAAATTGAAACTGCTTGATTCTAAATATAACAATTGTCTTTCCCTTTCAGACTGTGGCATGTCAGTGACTCACACAGACCTACCAGACCAAGTGTCCTGTACTATAACAAGCCTCTGTACTGCTGTACAATGCTGTATGGCTAGTGGTGTGATTTCACAGACATTTTACTTCTAAGTCTCAATAGATATTTGTGCTCATTTAGACACCAATCTGCATTGCAACACCAAATTGAAACTGCTTGATTCTAAATATAACAATTGTCTTTCCCTTTCAGACTGTGCCATGTCAGTGACCCATACAGACCTACCAGACCATGTATCCTGTACTATAACAAGCCTCTGTACAGCTGTTCAATGCTGTATGGCTAGTGGTGTGATTTCACAGACATTTTACTTCTCAGTGTCTATAGATATTTGTGCTCATTTGGACACCAAGCTGCATTGCAACACCAAATTAAAACTGCTTGGATACTTTAAAATATAACAATTATCTTTCCCTTTCAGACTGTGCCATGTCAGTGACCCATACAGACCTACCAGACCATGTGTCCTGCACTGTAACAAGCCTCTGCACAGCTGTTCAATGCTGCATGTCAAGTGGTGTGATCTCACAGACATTTTACTTCTCAGTCTCAATAGATATTTGTGCTTTGGAGATGACTGTGGAATTAGAACGGATCAAGTTTGTTGTGCCATTACAGGGATACACTTGGGGTAAGATTTTAATCTTGTTCTCAATTTTTCACGTATTGTCAACAAAGCAATTAGATATGACAACTGTCATGTAATTTAGCATCATTGATTTCAGATTTAAAATTATCGCAGCATGGAAACATGAGCCAAACCTATACTTGATAATTATCAACAATTTTACTATTTTAATATGAAGAAATTGAAAAAAAGGTTTGGAGCAGAGAAGGCTGAAAAACAACAGGGATTTGCTGAATGATAAGGATCTTTTAAACAGCACCTGATTTAAAAGTTATTGACAACCAACCAAATTTTTGGCTGGTCATCAATAACTTTATTATCAGGTGTTGTTAAAAGGTCGACTAAATCCAGAAAATCTTGGCTTTCTTCCCTCTTCTCTGCTTTAATGTTTTTTGAATGGGCCATATATTAATCCATTACCAAACGACAAAATTTTAGACTAATCCAAATTCAAAGATGTTGCAGACAACAACTTAGGCCAATGAAATTCTACATATCTTTGGTGGTTTTGGGTGAAAAATATTGTGTGAAATGAAGAAATTGCTTGTCACAAGCAATTTCTTCATTTTCCACAATCTTTTCCAATTCCATTATCTTGTAGGGAGTCAAAAAGAGTCATAACGGTAAAGGGTAAATAGAATTATTGTAAGATATTGTAAGATATCAAAATGTTATGTCAAGTGATTCCCCACCGTAACTATGCTTTGGTATTTGATCTTGTAGTATATTATGTTTCTGCTATCATTGCAGGTCAGCTGGAGAGCTTTTTACTATTTGGTGCAGAAAGAGTAGAGTAAGTTTAATACCTATAATTCAGTCATGATATTATGACACATGTTTACAAACTTTATCAATGTAAACAATACAATATCTAAGTCAAAACTATTGTAGTTTGGTATATGATGGTTCTAATCCTGCAGGTTTCCTACACCTGCAAGATCTGAACCAACTCATGCAAAATTGTATTGAAAATTATGAACACATTTTCCTTTATTTATCACGGGTATAATATGTAAACATGTGCCAAAACATAGTGACTGAAATATAGTTTACATTTTCATGCTCCCCAAATAGTAGTGCTATTTTTTGGCCTTGAATGTCTGTCTGTTTGTCTTAGACTCTATCTGTCCGTTAACAAATTCTTGTGTGTCAACACTTACTTCAGTTTCAATAGGAATTTAATAATTTCACAATGAATCTACATGGTGTTTGTAGTTGTGCATTCCACTTTGGAAATTCAAAAATGTATTGACTATACTTTGTTTCAGATTCAAGATAAATCAAGTATTACCTGACAGACTGTTGAAAGTTAACTTGAACACGAGTCTTCATTTTGCTGTCTGGTGATGGGTTAAGATTTCTTGAATGAACTTTCAGATATGTGACCCGTCGCGCTAAAAGGGACCTTATCGGGTGTGTGAAAAATATCGACCCTAGTCAGTCTGCGCAGTCCGCGCAGCCAGACTAGGGCCGACACTTTTCACTTATATGTAGTTTTCTAAATCCAGAATGATTTCCCTACCTTACTATATCTTCATTTCTCACATGTAGGATCTGGTTGACATGTGCTTAGTCTTACAAGTTTGTCAAAATTTGTATTTTTGGAGTTCGGATAAGGTCCCTTTTAGCATGACGGGTCACATTATATGCTCTATTTGGTACTTTATTACAGATTCACAATAAACCAGGTGTTACCAGACAGGCTGCTGGAGGTCAGTTTGAATATGAGTCTATGTTTTGAAGCCAACTCAGCCTGTGAGAGCACAAAGATTATTTTTCACATAACATGTCATTGGTGTTATTGCAAAACCTTGTAACTCCAGCTTGATTAAAGCTGGAGTTTCAAGGTTTTGCAATAACGCCAGCAATTTGTGTTTCAGATTCACAATAAACCAGGTGTTGCCAGACAGGCTGCTGGAGGTCAGTTTGAACATGAGTCTATGTTTTGAGACCAACTCGGACTGTGAGAGCACAAAGATTATTTTTCACATAACATTTCATTGGTGTTATTGCAAAACCTTGTAACTCCAGCTTGATTAAAGCTGGAGTTTCAAGGTTTTGCAATAACTCCAACAATTTGTGTTTCAGATTCACAATAAACCAGGTGTTGCCAGACAGGCTGCTGGAGGTCAGCTTGAACATGAGTCTATGTTTTGAGACCAACTCGGACTGTGAGAGCACAAAGATTATTTTTCACATAACATGTCATTGGTGTTATTGCAAAACCTTGTAACTCCAGCTTGATTAAAGCTGGAGTTACAAGGTTTTGCAATAACTCCAACAATTTGTGTTTCAGATTCACAATAAACCAGGTGTTGCCAGACAGGCTGCTGGAGGTCAGCTTGAACATGAGTCTATGTTTTGAGGCCAACTCAGCCTGTGAGAGCACAAAGATTATTTTACACATAACATGTCATTGGTGTTATTGCAAAACCTTGTAACTCCAGCTTGATTAAAGCTGGAGTTTCAAGGTTTTGCAATAACGCCAACAATTTGTGTTTCAGATTCACAATAAATCAGGTGTTGCCAGACAGACTGTTAGAAGTCAGCTTGAACATGAGTCTATGTTTTGAGGCGGACTCCGAATGTGAGAGATCAGAGGTTATCCTAGATAACACATTGTTACCTGTACTACCTTGTGATTGGGAATCAGGATTTATTGATCCAGGTAAAAACCCATGTAGTTTCCTGAGCTTCAGATAAATTAAGGGGTAAAGGATTTTTAAATGCAATAGTTCATTTACTGTTCACTAAAACCAAATGATGTGGGTACTCATTGGAATCGTCTAAATTCAAGGTTGTTTATACAAAAAGATAACTTTATATAAAGCTCTTTTTGAATAAAAATAACCGAGCGACCGCTTTCGAACTTTCGTTCTTTATCAAGGTTAGAAGTGTGACTGGTGACCCAGTTTTCTAAGAGAATTTGAATTTGAATTCTGACGTTGGCTCATGACGTCATGACTTAATATGATGTCATGACCTGGATAAGCTTTACAGTACGGATGTAAATATACAACGCTTGGTAAACTGGGTCACCAGTGTTAGACTGACTAAAAATCAAAGAATTCGTTTATGACAAGAAATTTGTTTAGAAGTCGGATTTGTTTAAGCCATGTGGTTGTATTGTGTGGAGACGTCTAATCCAATAGGTCTCCCTAGCCCTACGGTGTTTGTCTGTCCAAAGCTCACTTGATTCGATAACACATACTTCCACATGCTGGAAGTTGTGTCCAGGAAGATTGAAATGTTCTGCTACTGGTGATCTATTAAATTTTCTAGTTTTCCAATCAGATCTATGTAGGTTAACTCGTTTGCTTATGGCCATCTTGGTCTCACCAACATACTGCTTTTTACAGATGGTACACGTGATAAGATACACGGCGTTGGCAGTTTTGCAAGTGTAATTGCCCTTAATTGCTGAAGTAGCACCAGACTTTGATTGGAAGGTTTGAGTTGGACGCATGATTGTGCATGTCTGGCATCTAGAAGCATTGCAGGGTTCTGATTGTCTGAGAACATCACCGGTAACTGGTGAGAGTTTGGCCCTAACTAGAATGTCCCTGAGACTTTTTGGTCTCCTGTAAGCAACAATGGGTTTCTCAGGAAACATTTTTTCAGTTTACTCGATGACTCGATTTTGGGCCAGTGGTGGTCTAGAATGCTTCTTATATTGGGCAGGTCTGGATGATATGTCAGTACAAAAGGAATTTTTGGGTCTTTCTGTATAGGGTCTTTTGAAAGAAGTTCTTGCCTCTGAACAGCACTCGCCCTTGTTATGGCGTCTGTGATGCTGTCACTTTTGTAGCCTCTCTTTTGTAGATGATGTGACAGTTCATTTGTCCGCAGAACAAAATCGCTTTCTTGGGTACATATTCTGCGGATTCGCAGCGCCAGACTGTACGGGATATTTTTACAGCAGTGCCTTGGGTGGCAACTGGAGGGCAATAGATACTGATGCTTGTCCGTTTCTTTGGTGTAGAGATCAGTAACGAGCTTATTTTCTTCAATGCGTGATACAGTATCAAGGAAGATGTGCTGTTCATTAGACACTTCACTTGTAAATTTGATGGATGGATGAAAGTCGTTTGCCAAGACTAGGAAGGCATCCAGGTTTTGTTGGCCATAACACCACTTCATGTCAATATCGTCAATGAAGCGTAGCCATGAATAGGGCTTTAGAGGAACCGTTTGTAAGAGTTGTCCTTCAAGGCGACCCATGAAAATATTTGCATACGATGGTGCCATTTTCGTGCCCATTGCCGTGCCTTGTATTTGAAGGTAATGCTGGCCATTGAATTCAAAGTTGTTGCATTTTAGTATCAAAGTGAGAAGTTCAACTAGAATCTTTGTAGGGGGCTCTTTTATATCCCTTTGATCCCAAACGTCCTTGCAGGCAGCAATACCATCGTCGTGAGGAATATTGGTGTAAAGCGATGTAACATCCATTGATACTAGTAGTGTATCGTCTGGTATGACAACTGATTCAACTTTATTTAGGTAGTCAGTTGTATCCTTCACGTACGATGGCAGCTGAACAACATGGGGCCTGAGGTGAAGGTCAATGAATTCAGATATTTTTTCTGTTGGATGACTGTTTGCCGAAACTATTGGGCGACCTGGATTGCCGGGTTTATGTATTTTTGGGAGCAGATAGAAGCGTCCCGCTTTGGGATTTTGCACAGAGAGATATTCAAAGTTGTCTTCGCTGATACTGCCAGATTTCAACATTTTAGTGAGTGTGTTTGTAACTTTGGTCTGAAATTCTAGAGTGGGGTCATTTTCCAATTTTTTGTAAAATCTAGCGTCACCGAGTTGACGTTCTGCCTCAGAGATGTAGTGATCTCTGTCCATAACTACAACAGCTGACCCTTTATCTGCAGGTTTTATAATTTTTTTTCAGGTTTGGATAGATTTTCCCTTGATTTGGAGGAGGATTGAAATGAAGCTATGTCCGATTCAACACTGTGGATCAGGGCTCCGGAAAACCGATAATTTGCCGGTTTTGACCGAATTTTGAGTACGAAAACCGATTAGAATCACCAAAACTTGACAAAAATCGGTCCAAAAAAATTTACCTGTTAATCAAAATCAGATAAAAACCTAACATGTTCAAGGACAATCAAGGGTTTCACACATTACCTGCAGATAAACAAGTGTCAAAAACCGATAATTTACCTTCAGGCACAAGTCATTTGTGTAATCATCGTGTACATATCATCCAATTAAGCTTCACGCTTGACTTGACATATTTACGATAATCCAATCCAACATGGATGTGCTAGATTTATTCTTATCTTGGGAAACCCTATCTTGTTCTATTTTTAGATATCTGAATATGAGCATTTTCGGTCTTTTGGAGTGGAAACAAATTTGCATATTGTGATATTTATGCTCTGACTTTTTGTTGTTTCAGACCCTTACCAAAACTTGCTTGAACAATAAAATAGAAATTACGTAAAAATAATACCATAATCCAATCGAATTAAATTGATTTTTTTAAATAAAACATAACATTGGAGTTATTACTAAATCTACAGTGGTGTCATGCTCGAAAAGTATCTGCAGGTCAAAGGTCACACAAAATGAAAATGGATGCCACGATTTTGATTTCCCATGTCTTTTTACTTGTTAAAGTGTAGAATTTTTCCCTATCGTCGAACAATAAGGTAACTCACGAATGAATAGTCAGTCTATGTTCAAACTGGAAAGCTAAAAACGCAGGGGGGGGGGGGGGGGGGGGGGTAGTCTGGACCGATTCAGAATCCAATATTTCCGGAGCCCTGCTGTGGATATATGTTTCTAGACCAACAGATTGTTTGGGCGGCTCCCATGAACTTTTCAATTTAAATTGAGGATATTTATCATTTTCTACGTCGTTACTGATGAGGCTTGAACTGTTTAACTGGCTAATTACTGTGTTGGGTTGTGTGTTTAATTCATCGTCTGAAGATTCGTCTGAGGTCAAAGGTGCTGTGCTGTTGTCATATAGAGGTTCTGGCTCAGCAAAATGTGATTTTAACCGCATTCGTCTACTAAATGATTTGTTGTCTAGAATAAGAGCCCCCCGGTCAAATTTTGGCGGTTTTGGACAGAAGTTTAGACCTTTTGACAGTAAGGATTGTTCAGGCTGCGTTAATTGGTGGCTGGATAGGTTCACAACGGTGTTACTTTGTTCCTGTTCAGCATTCGTTTTTTGTTGTTGTGAACCTGAATGACGGATAAAACGGCGACATTTGCGGGTGGGATTTGCTTGATTTGTTTGTTCTGGCAGTTTTCGGCGATGGGGTACACTTGTAAGGTTGTCTAATTTTCTAGTCTTGGTACGATGGTTTGTTTGTTTTATCTTTTCCTGAAGTTGGGTAATTTCAGTTTCAAGGGCTCTTCTTTCTACTTCATTTAAAGTCTCTATTATTTGGGCTTTGATTTTTCTCTCCTTATTTTTCAAAAAAGTGATTTGACTGTTATAGTGACCTATAAGGAGAGACATGAGATTGAAAGAGGCATTGATGAGGATTCCATTCCATCTGTTTGAAAAACGTTTTGACATATCACCAGATATACACGGTGTTCGTTTGAGTTTGAGGCCATTTGGAATTTTAGATTGGCTTAAACAACTAGTGATGAATTGAAGATGTAAGGTCACTGTTGTGATTTTTGTTACTAGGTTGAGCAGTGTTTGCTTTTTGGGCGACATTAGTCAGAATCAATCATTGATTGGTGCAAAAGAGAAAGAATTTCGGATCTTACAGATACGGGGTGTTGTATGGAAAATTGTGTGGTAGTGAAAAAAGTAGGTCAACACCAACGAAATATCTTTCCAAAATACTGGATCTCGAAAGATACTTAAAACATGTAATTGTAAATAGATATGGGAAAAATATGTTTTAAACAGTATTAAAAGGTTGTTTATACAAAAAGATAACTTTATATAAAGCTCTTTTTGAATAAAAATAACCGAGCGACCGCTTTCGAACTTTCGTTCTTTATCAAGGTTAGAAGTGTGACTGGTGACCCAGTTTTCTAAGAGAATTTGAATTTGAATTCTGACGTTGGCTCATGACGTCATGACTTAATATGATGTCATGACCTGGATAAGCTTTACAGTACGGATGTAAATATACAACGCTTGGTAAACTGGGTCACCAGTGTTAGACTGACTAAAAATCAAAGAATTCGTTTTTTATATATAGATTATAGAGAAATTCCTTTGGTTACCAATAGTCCCATTGACATAGAATGTACAATTATTTACAAGTCTATGTTTGTTATTTCTCTTTGTCATTCAAAATGTAACCTGACAATAGCTTTTTTCAAGAAATTCAACTTAAATTGGCCTCAAAGAGAACAGTTTGCCTCAATATTTTCTAGGCCATATCTTAGTCTCTCAATTTATAACCCATGGTGTAAACTTGACATATTTTCACAGTTTTTGGTATTGTACCTCAACATCATACAGTTTGGTAGAAAAATTTTGATGAATGTGAACATATTTTATTTCTTCAGATTTTTCCTATGCCACATGGTTAACCACAAATGGCTATACAGATGAGGATGTTCTACCTGATTATATATCAGGACAGTTGATGACAGATATAGGAGTGTCTTCATACATACAAACCACTGCTTGCAGCAAATTTACAGTACCAAATGATACTGCTACTGCTGGGTGGAAAATAGGTGTGTACAGTTGACAATTGTCATCTGGACGTTGGATGATTTGAATTTCATTTTAAGTCAAAGTGAAAGTCTGGTCCTTTCATTATCAATGAATATGAAAAATTTCTCATGAAATAATTTGAAAATAATTATAGGCATTAAAATATAGAAGGTAACAGAAGTAGCAATTTCTTTTCTTTTCCCACTATATTTTAATAATGAGCTTATTTGATGAGTAACAAAATTGGCTGAATTTTATTTTTATCAAAACTGAAAAAAAAATAGATGAGCCAAACTCTGGATATGTCAAGGTATTTTTACTTCTCTGACTTCGACACAGCAAGTGTTGACTGTATTATGATTCATCCTTCCCTAACAGGAACATTTAAACTTGTAAGAATGAGTAATATTCAGTTTATGCTTGCTTTCCTTAATTTCAGATTGTCCCCACAGTGTTAGCTCCCTTGTTGAACTACCACCTGGCGCTACATGTCATCTGAGCGCTGATTGTAAACAGATCGATTGCTGTTTGGATGTTACAAAACTGAACAGAACCTTTCATTTTGTCCTGAAGTTGGATCCTTGTAGTGAGATTCTTACTTTGAAGATAGAAAATATAGAGCGTGAACTTTCTCTAACAGAATATGAATGGGGTAAGTGTTGTGTATCGTCAATTTTCTTTCTGTTTACAAATTTTGTCTGTTAATTTTTTAACACAAACTTGCAAGATTTCCATGTTTAACTTGGGTATTACCTGTAACGAGACCTTTGGTTTTATACACAGATTAACCCATTACCACACAGTGACGCTTTTTGACGCCTTATATGATAATGGTTTTGGAAAACATCGTTGAAAATGAAGAAATTGCTTGTCTAAAGCAATTTCTTCATTTTCTACAATGTTTTCTAGCCAAAATGGAAATATTTATAAGATTTAACCAACTTGAAATTGTCGTCTGCATCACCTTTCAAATTGGAACAGTCCAAAATTTGCCGTCTGTTAATGGATTAAGTAGGCCAGTCAAAGATCAGGTTTGTGCTTTTGAAAACAAAGTTGTTGGGGGGTATTAGTGACTCCTACAGAATAATGGCTTTGGAAAGCATTATGGAGAATGAAGAAATTGTTTGTGACAAATAGCTTGTGTAAATTTTTAGCTGCTTGAAATTGTCATCTACTACATCTTTCAATATGGAACAGTCCATATTTTCCATTTTTGGAAGGGGTTAAACCTATCTTTTAATTTGTGCTCAATCTTGTTTTTCACTAGGTATCCCTGACAGATTCTACATATATGGTGCTATGAAGATGGAGTAAGTCATTTCATCTTTTTTATGCCCCCGTATCTAGAGATCAGGGTCATATTGTTTTACTTGTGTCCATCTGTCTGTCCGTCCGTCTGTCTGTCTGTCCAAAAACTTTTTGCCTTTTCTCCAAAAGTATTCAACATACAAATTTGGTATGTAACATCCTTTCAATGATGGCTATCTGTTCCATGCTTAAGGTCATCCCTTAACCCATATCAACCCTTTACTCTATGAAAACTTAACATTTTACTCCGAAAACTTAACATTTGCCTATTGTTCAAAAGAATTTGACATACAACGCTCAAATTTGGTATGCAACTTCCTTTCTATGATATCTATCTGTTCCATGCAATTTGACCTTCCTCAAGGTCATCTTTAACCCTTATCAACCCCTTACTCTACGAAAACTTAACATTTTACAAAAGTGGCCATTTCGGGGGCATTGGTGTTTCACAAACACATCTTGTTTTTTTTTTAATTTTTATATATGTGACCCGTCGCGCTAAAAGGGACCTTATCGGGTGTGTGAAAAATATCGACCTTAGTCAGTCTGCGCAGTCCGCGCAGCCAGACTAGGGCCGACACTTTTCACTTTTATGTAATTTTCTTAATCTGGAATGTTTTCCCTATGTTACTTTACATTCATTTTTCTAATACAGTATCTGGTTGACCTGTGCTGAGTCAGACAAGTTTGTCAAAACTTTGATTTTTGGGGTTCGGATAAGGTCCCTTTTAGCGTGACGGGTCACATATAATGAGGCTTTCTGTTCTGACGCCCCAAAAAGAAAATGGCTTGGGACAAACCTTGTGGAAAATGAAAAATTTGTTTGTGAGGAATAATTTTTCTATTTCCCACAATGTTTTCAACCCAGAAACCAAAAAAAATGGGTAAATGTATCCACTTGATATTAACTTATTGTTGTCTTCAGCATCTTTGAATTTGGACCTGTCTATAATTTTGCAGTTTTGCAATTTTGGGTTTAGATTATAGAAGTTGCCTTGAGCATTTGACATATACATGTATCATTAGCACTTGAGTTTTAAGGAACTGTGTGGTTAAAATTAAAGGAAAATTTGTCATTACTTTTCTTTTTTAAGATAACGCAATGCAGAACTTTTTTTTTTTTTTTTTTCAAATCAGTCAGATTACAAATAATTGTTTGTGGTTTAAACACATGCGCTAAACTTCGATAAACATGTTTGTTTTACTCCCACACAGTTTCCTGATAGAAGATCTGCCACTGGCCCGGAAGTACATAGTAGATGCTGAAGTGTTTGTCTGTATAGACCCCAACACCTGTGTGTTGACATTACCCATGCTACAGGACATAGATAATGTTTGATAAACATGTTTATTTTACTCCTGCACAGTTTCCTGATAGAAGATCTGCCACTGGCCTGGAAGTACATTGTAGATGCTGAAGTGTTTGTCTGTATAGACCCCAACACCTGTGTGTTGACATTACCAATACTACAGGACATAGATGTTTGATAAACATGTTTAATTTACTCCCACACAGTTTCCTGATAGAAGATCTGCCACTAGCTAGGAAGTACATTGTGGATGCTGAAGTGTTTGTCTGTATAGACCCCAACACGTGTGTGTTGACATTACCCATGCTACAGGACATAGATAATGTTTGATAAACATGTTTATTTTACTCCCACACAGTTTCCTGATAGAAGATCTGCAACTGGCCCGGAAGTACATTGTAGATGCTGAAGTGTTTGTCTGTATAGACCCCAACACCTGTGTGTTGACATTACCCATGCTACAGGACATAGATAATGTTTGATAAACATGTTTATTTTACTCCCACACAGTTTCCTGATAGAAGATCTGCCACTGGCCTGGAAGTACATCGTAGATGCTGAAGTGTTTGTCTGTATAGACCCCAACACCTGTTTGTTGACATTACCCATGCTACAGGACATAGATAATGTTTGATAAACATGTTTATTTTACTCCTACACAGTTTCCTGATAGAAGATCTGCAACTGGCCCGGAAGTACATTGTAGATGCTGAAGTGTTTGTCTGTATAGACCCCAACACCTGTGTGTTGACATTACCAATACTACAGGACATAGATGTTTGATAAACATGTTTAATTTACTCCCACACAGTTTCCTGATAGAAGATCTGCCACTGACTAGGAAGTACATTGTAGAAGCTGAAGTGTTTGTCTGTATAGACCCCAACACTTGTGTGTTGACATTAACCATGCTACAGGACATAGATAATGTTTGATAAACATGTTTAATTTACTCCCACACAGTTTCCTGATAGAAGATCTGCCACTGACTAGGAAGTACATCGTAGATGCTGAAGTGTTTGTCTGTATAGACCCCAACACTTGTGTGTTGTCATTAGCCATGCTACAGGACATAGATAATGTTTGATAAACATGTTTATTTTACTCCCACACAGTTTCCTGATAGAAGATCTGCCACTAGCTAGGAAGTACATGGTAGATGCTGAAGTGTTTGTCTGTATAGACCCCAACACTTGTGTGTTGACATTACCCATTCTGCATCGCACGGCCTTACCACAGACTATCTGTTCTAACAACCCTGGATATACATCTGCAAGTAAGATGCTTTTTAGTGAGCCATTAATTTATGTCTTTGGAGATCATCTGGCAGCCTTTAATCCATACCCACACAGTGACACTGATACTGCTCAAGAAAAAAGCTTGGGAAAATGTTGTGGGAAATGAAGAAATTGCTTGTAACAAGCAATTTCTTTATTTTCCACAATATTTTCTAGCCCAAAATGGAAATAGTTTTAAAATTTCATTAACATGAATTTTTCGTCTACAACACCTTTCAAATTGGAACAGTACATAATTTTGCCCCTTGGTAATGGGCAGATCTAATCGTAAATCATAATCGGAAATGGATTGTTCGGATTATCATGTAGATGTAGATCTGTGTTATCATTACCCATACTGCAGGGCACAGCCCTACCACAGAGTATCTGTCCTAGAAGAGTTTTAAAATTTCATTAACATGAATTTTTCATCTACAACACCTTTCAAGTTAGAGCAGTACATTATTTTGCCCACTGGAAATGGGCAGATCTGTGTGTGTTGACATTACCCATACTACAGTACACAGCCTTGCCACAGAGTATCTGTTATAACAACCCTGGATATACTGCATCAAGTAAGAAAATTTTTAGTGCAACTATTTGTAATATGGAGGGGGGGGGGGGGGGCATTCTGGTTGGTGTAATGTTTTGGTTAAGTTTTGATGTGCTACTGTCATATCTCTGTATCTACTAATACTATTGCTCTGAAACTATGCACATGCTTCTGTGACCATAGTATCATCCTCTAGGCAAAGATTCATTACTCTAACATTTAACCCTTCCCAAAACAAGACCTGGTTTTGACATCCCTAATAGATATGGCTTGGGAAAACATTGAGACAAAAGAAGAAACTGCTGATAACCAGCAGTTTCTCCTTTTGCCTCAATGTTTTCTGAGCTGTATTATTCACAAATTTTACTTTTAGTAACATCCACTTTGTTGTCTGCAGCAGCTTTCAAATTGGATCACCCTAAAATTTTGTCGTTTGGGAAAGGGTTAATTCAGTTACATTTCTACCCTTTCCAACTTAAAAATTTTTGGTTAAGTTTTCACATGCAACTGTCATATTATATCTGTAATAACTTTCTTTTGCAACAACTGTTGCTTTCAATCTTTGTACATGCTTCTGTGGCAATAATATCAGCCTCTAAGCAAAGTTATATCAACATTTTCTTCTTATTGTCCTAAAGTTTTCTCAAGCCTTTCTGACTCTAAAGACACATTAAATCGAGTCTTCCTTTGGAAAGTATTAACCTGTTCTATGTCCTATGCATTTTTAGCTCGACTTTTCGAAGAAAATGAGAGCTTATTCTGTCGTGTTGGCGTTGGTGTTGGAGTTGGCGTTGGTGTTGCAACAAAGGTTAAATTTTTTCAAACATCAATAACTTCCATACTATCAAAGGGATTCAACCCAAACTTGGAATACTTATTCACCATCACACCCTCTACCTTACTATCAGGGCCCATCACCCTGGCTCCACAATTTTTGGAGTTATGCCCCCTTTATACTAAGCAACTTAGAAAGTCAAGCGCGCTGTCTTCAGACAGCTCTTGTTAAAGATAGAGCCTTGACACTTTGCTCCTTGATACCTCATTCAAAGACCTTATTCATGGACCATTATGACTTTGACCTTGGAGTTAGACCTACTCTTCAAAGATTTTCACCTTGCCTATATCTTGTGCACTATGAGAGATAGAACCGTGATATTTCATGTGTGGACACATTCTTTCAAGGTTTAATTTTCTATCATAGATTTTGAGTTGTCAACATGGCTAACCAGTAAAGATTTGATTGACAGTTCAGAGTTAGACTATTTAACAAGGTTACAACTACAAGATGACCTTGGATTAACACCATATCTGATACACGGCCGTTAAACTCTCATCTGAAGTGCATTTGCACCTCGCTCTAAATCAGTTGCGCCACTTCCGCTACTACAGTTGCGCCCGTATTTTTGGAAATTTGAAGGTACGTAGTTGAACTTTCTTATCATTTTCAAACTATTAAGACAATATTTCATAAAAAGCTCAATGCTATGTCATGTACAACTAAATTACGAATTCCCCGGTATAAATACTTTGTCTGTAGGGTTCAAATTCGCAGAGATTTCTTTGACAAAAGTCTAAAAATTCTCGCTCCAAAAATGGCGTCATTCACTGTCAATCCTATTTTTCATCATTCTACTCCTCTACACGAGTTTTCATGACACATAGGTACCATAGTCACAACGAATGTGACCATATGTGTGATATGTGTGATTTTAGACGCATGATTTACCTCAGAAAAGAAGTTATGTCCATTTTTATAGCTGCACTTCATTTGCGACACATGCACTGCAGTTGCATTATGTAATTGTAAGGAATTCGGAGGATTATCTCTATTTAAAATCTGCTGCGAGTCAGTTCCGTTTGAACTCCCCAACTCAATGCATTCATTATATTATGCAGACGAGCATGGAAATGGAAAAATTGTTGAAAAACTCGCTGACGTTACATACATGTATCTACATTCCCTTAATATACCCCTCCTCTAGATTTCCGTGACGTCATATGGCTACATTGTATAATATAAAGTTATGACGTCACACATTGACACTTGCCTGATTTGAGGCTCACCATGGGGAAACATAATAAACCTTTTCCCAAATTAACGAAGTTCTGTGGGGATTCAGAGGCATCGTGTAGATCATCTACACTTATCCCAAGCTGACATAAGTTTTGATGTCACGACATAGCAAGGGCTTGGAAAACATCAAGACAAAAGAAAAAAATGCTGGTAGTCAGCAGTTCTTCGTTTTGCCTCAATATTTTCATTGATAATCAGCAATTTCTCATTCTCTTGACTCAATGTTTTCTGTACATCAACAATTACAAATTCTGATCCGATATGAATCATATTGTCGTTTGCAACTCCTTTCAAATTGGATCAGTCCAATTTACCATTTTATCATAGTCTTTGAAAGGGCTAATGAATATTAACCCTTTCCCAAACGCTAAAATTCTAGGGTGATCCACTTCAAAAACTGCCACTTGTAAATGACAAAATGGAAGTTATTAAAGAAAGAATTTGTGTGAAATATGACAGAGAAAATATTGAGACAAAAGGAGAAACTGCTGGTTATCAGCAGTTTCTTCTTTTGTCTCAATGTCTTCCCAAGCATTTTCTACTAGAGACGTCAAAACAAGGTCTTGTTTGGGAAAGGGTTAAATTAGATCTATGTAAATCATTACGTCATTGTATTCTTGTTGTTTAAATGTATATGCCTTTTTCAAACAATCATTGGTTTGTTATTTTATATGGGCCTGCCAATAGGGCACTTGTAGCATTTTAGCCTACCATTTTCTTTACCAGCGCATGCTTAAGTGCTGGTCAGGATCTATATTGTCGTCTTACAGTTAACCCATTACCACAAAGTGACTCCTTTTGACTCCCCACAAGATAATGAGCTTGGAAAACATCGTGGAAAATGAAGAAATTGCTTGTGACAAGCAATTTCTTCATTTTCCACAATGTTTTCTAGCCCAAAAGATCAAAACATTTCAAATATCATTCATTTTATTCTTTTTGTAACAGTACTTTCTTAAGTGTTTTGTCTAGGAAAGGGTTAAAATAAACAGAATAAACAAGATGTGTACAGTTTGTGAAACACCAATGCCCCTGAAACGGCTATTTTTGGAGAAAATGCAAAATGTTAAATTTTCGGACAGACAGACGGACACGAGTAAAACAATATGCCCCCCGATCTTTCGATGCGGGGGCATAAAAGTGTCTTTCATTTTCTCTTATAGATGGCGACCAACAACAGAGTGTGCAATGTTTGTTACAAAGAGTTTTCCAAAGTGTACAACTTGACCCGGTGTAACAGTTTATCTTGGCCCCCCTGGGCAGCTTGGCCCCCGGGGGCTAAGTTACCCGCGGGTAGCTTGGCCCCCACCCTGGGTAGCTTGGCCCCCACCTACAATCTTTTTCCAGAGTCCCCCAAAATACAAAACAATGTCTGTAAATGTTACGCCTACTGTTAAATGAAAAGAAAAACCAAAGTTTAATGTGTTTTGGTCAAATTAATTTTTTGCCTTTTTTGGTGTAGAATAGGGGTGGGGGCCAAGCTACCCAGGCCTGGGTAGCTTGGCCCCCACCTAAAATCTTTTTCCAGAGTCAACCAAAATACAAAACAATGTCTGTAAATGTTACGCCCACTGTTAAATGAAAAGAAAAACCAAAGTTAAATGTGTTTTGGTCAAATTAATTTTTCGCCTTTTTTGGTGTAGAATAGGGGCGGGGGCCAAGCTACCCAGGCCTGGGTAGCTTGGCCCCCACCTAAAATCTTTTTCCAGAGTCAACCAAATTACAAAACAATGTCTGTAAATGTTACGCCTACTGTTAAATGAAAAGAAAAACCAAAGTTTAATGTGTTTTGGTCAAATTAATTTTTCGCCTTTTTTGGTGTAGAATAGGGGCGGGGGCCAAGCTGCCCAGGCCTGGGTAGCTTGGCCCCCACCTAAAATCTTTTTCCAGAGTCAACCAATTTACAAAACAATGTCTGTAAATGTTTCGCCTACTGTTAAATGAAAAGAAAAACCAAAGTTTAACATGTTTTGGTCAAATTAATTTTTCGCCTTTTTTGGTGTAGAATAGGGGCGGGGGCCAAGCTACCCAGGCCTGGGTAGCTTGGCCCCCACCTGAAATCTTTTTCCAGAGTCCACCAAATTACAAAACAATGTCTGTCAATGTTACGCCTACTGTTAAATGAAAAGAAAAAACAAAGTTAAATGTGTTTTGGTCAAATTAATTTTTCGCCTTTTTTGGTGTAGAATAGGGGCGGGGGCCAAGCTACCCAGGCCTGGGTAGCTTGGCCCCCACCTAAAATCTTTTTCCAGAGTCCCTCAAATTAAAAAACAATGTCTGTAAATGTTACGCCTACTGTTAAATGAAAAGAAAAACCAAAGTTTAATGTGTTTTGGTCAAATTAATTTTTCGCCTTTTTTGGGGTAGAATAGGGGCGGGGGCCAAGCTACCCAGGCCTGGGTAGCTTGGCCCCCACCTAAAATCTTTTTCCAGAGTCAACCAAATTACAAAACAATGTCTGTAAATGTTACGCCTACTGTTAAATGAAAAGAAAAACCAAAGTTTAATGTGTTTTGGTCAAATTAATTTTTCGCCTTTTTTGGTGTAGAATAGGGGCGGGGGGCCAAGCTGCCCAGGCCTGGGTAGCTTGGCCCCCACCTAAAATCTTTTTCCAGAGTCCACCAAATTACAAAACAATGTCTGTAAATGTTTCGCCTACTGTTAAATGAAAAGAAAAACCAAAGTTTAACATGTTTTGGTCAAATTAATTTTTCGCCTTTTTTGGTGTAGAATAGGGGCGGGGGCCAAGCTACCCAGGCCTGGGTAGCTTGGCCCCCACCTGAAATCTTTTTCCAGAGTCCACCAAATTACAAAACAATGTCTGTCAATGTTACGCCTACTGTTAAATGAAAAGAAAAAACAAAGTTAAATGTGTTTTGGTCAAATTAATTTTTCGCCTTTTTTGGTGTAGAATAGGGGCGGGGGCCAAGCTACCCAGGCCTGGGTAGCTTGGCCCCCACCTAAAATCTTTTTCCAGAGTCCCTCAAATTAAAAAACAATGTCTGTAAATGTTACGCCTACTGTTAAATGAAAAGAAAAACCAAAGTTTAATGTGTTTTGGTCAAATTAATTTTTCGCCTTTTTTGGGGTAGAATAGGGGCGAGGCCAAGCTACCCAGGCCTGGGTAGCTTGGCCCCCACCTAAAATCTTTTTCCAGAGTCCACCAAATTACAAAACAATGTCTGTAAATGTTACGCCTACTGTTAAATGAAAAGAAAAACCAAAGTTTAATGTGTTTTGGTCAAATTAATTTTTCGCCTTTTTTGGTGTAGAATACGGGCGGGGGCCAAGCTACCCAGGCCTATTCTACACCAAAAGAGGCGAAAAATTAATTTGACCAAAACACATTAAACTTTGATTTTTCTCTTCATTTAACAGTAGGCGTAACATTTACAGACATTGTTTTTTAATTTGAGGGACTCTGGAAAAAAATTTTAGGTGGGGGCCAAGCTACCCAGGCCTGGGTAGCTTGGCCCCCGCCCCTATTCTACCCCAAAAAAGGCGAAAAATTAATTTGACCAAAACACATTAAACTTTGGTTTTTCTTTTCATTTAACAGTAGGCGTAACATTTACAGACATTGTTTTGTATTTTGGGGGACTGTGGAAAAAGGTTTAAGGTGGTGGCCAAGCTACCCAGGCCTGGGTAGCTTGACCCCCGCCCCTATTCTACGTCAAAAAAGGCGAAAAATTAATTTGACCAAAACATATTAAACTTTGGTTTTTCTTTTCATTTAACAGTAGGCGTAACATTTACAGACATTGTTTTGTATTTTGGGGGACTCTGGAAAAAGATTTCAGGTGGGGGCCAAGCTACCCAGGCCTGGGTAGCTTGGCCCCGCCCCTATTCTACGCCAGAAAAGGCGAAAAATTAATTTGACCAAAACACATTAAACTTTGGTTTTTCTTTTCATTTAACAGTAGGCGTAACATTTACAGACATTGTTTTTTAATTTGGTGGACTCTGGAAAAAGATTTCAGGTGGGGGCCAAGCTACCCAGGCCTGGGTAGCTTGGCCCCCGCCCCTATTCTACACCAAAAAAGGCGAAAAATTAATTTGACCAAAACACATTAAACTTTGGTTTTTCTTTTCATTTAACAGTAGGCGTAACATTTACAGACATTGTTTTGTAATTTGGTGGACTCTGGAAAAAGATTTCAGGTGGGGGCCAAGCTACCCAGGCCTGGGTAGCTTGGCCCCCGCCCCTATTCTACGCCAAAAAAGGCGAAAAATTAATTTGACTAAAACACATTAAACTTGGGTTTTTCTTTTCATTTAACAGTAGACGTAACATTTACAGACATTGTTTTTTAATTTGAGGGACTCTGGAAAAAGATTTTAGGTGGGGGCCAAGCTACCCAGGCCTGGGTAGCTTAGCCCCCGCCCCTATTCTACGCCAAAAAGGCGAAAAATTAATTTGACCAAAACACATTAAACTTTGGTTTTTCTTTTCATTTAACAGTAGGTGTAATATTTACAGACATTGTTTTGTATTTTAGGGGACTCTGGAAAAAGATTTTAGGTGGGGGCCAAGCTACCCAGGGTGGGGGCTAAGATACCCCGGGGTAGCTTGGCCCCCGGGGGCCAAGCTGCCCGCGGGTAGCTTAGCCCCCGGGGGCCAAGCTGCCCAGGGGCCAAGATAAACTGATACACCGGCACCTACGCGTAGTTCATGCCAACCTCAAACATTACGAGTGTCAACATTGCAAGGTCACTTTCGGCTACTCTTGGACATTGAGGCAGCATCAAAGTAAGGTTCATGGCGAAGGGCAGTCATTTACATGCAGCAAGTGTCAGCGGGTCTTCCATCACAGAGGAAATTTTAAGGAACACCAAGAAGCATGTAATACAGGCAAAGAGAGAATACAGTGTGATGCCTGTTCGAAATCTTTCAAAACACACGCATCCCTTCGAGACCACAAACGGAATTTCCATAGTGAAGCCGATAAACCAAAAGAAGTTTGCGAGTTGTGTGGTAAACAATTCAAACGCAAGCAGGACCTTAGACGACATATGAAGAGCAAGATTCACAGAGATGATTAATAGCTTCTGTTTTGTTGTATACCAATCAATAGATAGCATCTAAGACCTCGTCTCCACTAGGACGCAGAAGGGTTGCCGAAGGGTTCCCGATCGAGAAAAATGTCAGAATCGGGATGCTTCGGCCCACCTTCGGGATGATTGGGAACCCTTCTTCAACCCTTCTGGAAGCCATCTTAATGTTTTGGGATCAAAATAGGTTCGGCATACAAATTTTAAAACTTTTACAATTTGGATGCCGAACTTGTTTCGATTACGAAGGATCCCCCAAGCATTAAGATGGCTTCCAGAAGGGTTGAAGAAGGATTCCCGATCAACCCGATTCTGAAATTTTTGATCGGGTACCCTTCGTCAACCCTTTCGCGTCCTAGTGGAGACAGGCCTTAATTAACCCTTTCCAAAATCCTTACTTTGACGTCCGTAAGAGAATGGGTTTGGGAAAATATTGAGACAAAAGAAAAAAATGCTGATCACCAACGTTTTCTCCTTTGCCTTAATATTTTCCATGCTATAACTTGCAGATTTTTATTTTTCATTTGAATTGTTTATGTCGTTTGACCATCCCAAGATTTTGTTATTGGAAAATGGGTTATCATTATGTGTTTATCATGTCGCTCTAGTTAAAGAAAGAGTAGTGTTTTCTATTCCATTTTTTTTATTTAATTTGATCATTTGCCATACAGAGCAAGTACTGTTGCTTTAACCCATTACCAAACGGCAAAGATCTAGACTGGTCCAAATTCAAAGATGTTGCAGACGACAATTTCAAAATAATGAAATTTAAAATTCTTCGGTCTTTTGGGGTAGAAAACATTGTGGGCAATGAAAAAATTGCTTGTTACAAGCAATTTCTTCATTTTCCACGATGTTTTCGAAGGCCATTAAATTGTGGGGAGTCAAAAGGAGTCACTGTGTGGTAAGCTTACTGTGTGGTAATGTGTTAAATACTCTGGTCTAACAGAATCTTTTCGAACTAAAAACTATCCTTTCCTGATTGCTTTGATACCTTTTAATACTTTAAGAAAATTGCTGATTATCAACAAAATCTACTTTTTCTCAATGTTTTTTCGTTGTATCTTTCGCTGCAATGACAAGCGTCACTTTTTGTATTGTCCTTTGATAAAGAAAAGAAAAACAATACCATTTACTGTTTGATTTGATAATTTTAATATTTCCAGCAAGTAGCTGCATTTTACATGTATTATATATTGTATCTTTGTGAACCACAGTCGACTTCTTGTCAATGGTACTATTTAGATCAAGGTGGATAAAACAAGGGTTATTGTGTGTTTATCATTACGTCCTTGGTAGATGAAAGGTCACATTTAGACGTCATATACTAGTAAATTACGCAGAGCATCTGCTGAAGTGATCTTGATAAACATACAGTTAACTTTATTTTATTCAACTCGATCTTAATAGTATCATGAGGTCACTTGGATTAACATATTCTCTCTTGAAATCCACCCTGGTTTAACCATTTTCCTGTACGACGAAAATTTAGGGTAATGCAACCTGAAACTTCTGCAGACGATTAAATCAATATTGATAAAATGGGACTTGGACAAAATATCACACAGAAAAAATGAGGCAACATGAGAAAATGCTCATCAGCATTTACTTCTGTTGCCTCAATTTTCACTAAATGTAGTCTGTTCGAGACATCAAAACCAGCTCTTTTTGGGGGGAAAGGGTTAAGGAGCAGGCGCACACCGGGCTTTTGGCCAAATGACCAAATCGGAGTTAACTTTTCCCTCTAACGCACTTGGAGATGTCCATGGAAGAATCCTGAAGGTTTTAAAAAGACCTCAAGCAAGCTTTCATGTACATCTCCCACCATGGGAACAACGGTATCGCATGTGTACCCAAGCCCAGTATGACTGCTCTAATGTGATTGTCTTTGTTTGCTCAATACCCACAAGAGTGGTGTTTATTTTAATTTAAATCAGTATTACGTCGTTTTTCTTCAGAAACCTTGTGACTTAAAAACGAGATTTTTGAAAAACAGCAATGATAACATTTATAGATCTGTGATTATCTCATTCATATCGGGTGATATGTTCATTTTATTGTTTATACAGTTTACTGTTTCCAAAATAAAAATTAGCCTTTACGTGCGTTTCTTAATTTCTTCGTCAGAGTGGCCAGTCATATTCAAACTAACTTAAAGTTGGCAATTCGGTAATGTATGTAATCTGTATGATTATTGATGTATGTGTGTTTGTGTACATCAATATCAATACAGATATGTAGTACATAATAGTACATGTACTTACTCTCAGTACCTTTGATTGGAAAATAAAAATAAAACATACTAACATTTCTAACTTCTCAGCAGAGTGTTATTTATACAAACACGACAAGCGTTGCTTTCATGAAACAAGGATAGTACAATTAGTAAGTGCATGTATGTATGTATGTATGTATGTACTGATGAATTGACAAATGATTGTAATAGCTACGGTCAGTGTTGGGAATGACATCATTTGGACTGAACTACAACAGTTATTGTACACTGAAATGGATGCATGTTTGCTATGTGCACATTATTACAAATATGTATAGTTACTTCTGGTGAGAATATACATGTTGATTTACTCAATACAGTGTCATGCTCATCACAGCTCTGTAGCTATTATATGAGTATATTGCAAGGAGATAATTTAGAATAACTAATACAAATGAACTGCGGAGAAAACCAATACTCTACTATTTAACCCATTCCCCAAACGACACAATTACATACTGGTCCAAATTCTAAGATGTTGTGGGCGACACTTTTAAGTGAATGAAATTTTACATTTTTAGTCTTTCTATAGGTAGAAAACATTGTGGGAAATGACGAAATTGCTTAGCACAATCTGTTTCTTCATTTTCTACAATGTTTGCCAAAGCCTTAACCTTGTGAGGCGTAAAAAGGCGTCATTGTGTGGGTACGGGTTAAAAAAAACTACAATCGTGATTGCACATGGCATTGAGCTATAGGATTAGTGGCGTTCACAGACGTTTTTAACAGTTCCAAATAACCCGGGCTATATGTTCTGGTTTGGCGTCCTATTGTCCTTTTCTACACTTGGTTAAAATCGTCATTTGTCGTCTAATAGGTGTATTCGGATCTCTTATCTCAGTATGCTATCCAGTCAAACTTTTGTGGAAAATGACATTTTTTCATGTATTGAATTAAATGCCTGTCCAAGGGCAAAGCTACAATTTGGTCAAAATTTACAGTTCTGACATATTGCCATAAAATTCTTGGGTGATATCATTTAAATTGCTTGAAATAATTCTATCTGAAATGTCTTATAATTGAAGTGAAAGGATTCAAAAGATATTTTGGAAAACCCAGACGGTGTTGCAGAGAAAACAACAATTGTCACAGATTTCTCACAAAATGATGTAATGCCAACTTGTACCTTTTCTCATGGACAGGCTCTTTTAACGCTTTCCCATATAAGACCTGGCTTTGACGTCCTGATAGACTTGGCTTGGGAAAACATTGAGACAAAAGAAGATGTTGATGATCAGTATTTTTCTCCTTTTGCCTCAATGTTTTCTGTGCTACATTATTCACAAGTTATACCTTTAGTAAAATCAATTTTGTCGTCTGTAGCAGCTTTCAAATTGGACCACTCTAAAATTGTGTTGTTTGGGAGAGGATTAATGTTTGTCGAAAGATAAACCAATACGCTTGGACGTCAACAGCTTGGTCTCGTTCAATTTGTAGCCGTATCGTGAACGCACAGGTTGGTCTCCTCTCTGAGGTTCGTTAATATCAGCAAACTGATACGCTTTTTTCTGCTGTCGTTTGCCTCTTGACCTTTCCTTACTATCGAAGTAATGATTCCTGAAAATGGACAAATTCTTGTATTAGTTCACAATAAGTATTAATTAATTGAATGCGTTTTTACGCTCGTTGAGAAGTCAGAACCATTTTCGGACGGGAGCATCATAGGTTCCAATTCCATACTGCATCATAAACGGAAAAAAATCAATATATACAAAATTTACAATTCAGGGTTAAAAACAACCTAATTAATACGCATTGCTTTAAACGTATTTATTATTATGCGGTTTCAGATCTAAATACATTCAACTGTCCTATGGCAATATACAAGCTTATATATAGTTGTTGCCAGGACGTTCAACATGATGCCTCAATACCTGTGCTGATATTAACCCTTTCCCAAGCAAGACCTGGTTTTGACATCCCTATCAGAAAAGTCCTAGGAAAACATTGAGGCAAAAGAAGAAAATGTTGATAATCAGAAAACTCTCGTTTCTGTCTCGATTGTTTTCTGTGCTATTTTGTACAAAAATCACATTTTTAGTTACTTTAATGTTGTCGTCTGCAAAAGCTTTGAATTTAGAATACCCTGATACTTTGTCATTGGGAAAGGGTTAAAAGCATCGGCCTTTGCCAGATATAAATTTACGAAACATTACACTCTACATATTGTTCAATCTCGAGCATTCAAAGCTGAGTATCTAGTATTAATTAGTATGAATCCTTCAGCATCCCTCGTGAGAACAATCAAAGTTTTGTAATTTCGGACAATGGGTAAATTTTGTTCTGAAAGCCATACAAGTATACAAGGCAACAGATCTGTCTTAATACTGGTATCAGCTCTCCCGTTTACACCAGAGACAATTACATATAAGATTGCATATTTATAAATATTCATATAGCTTACTTTGGAACAATACATCGAATGAATTTCTTCTCCCTGCATCGACATGATGGGACATCGTCTACTAGGACATTGGTGCCATTAGTGGAGGAAACAGTTGGAACCGGATAAACCTTGTCCCGTTTAGTACTGATGTAAAAAGACCTGGGATATAAAATAAAGAATTGTGTTCGTGTAATTGAATGTGGAGGATTTTTAACCCTTTCCCAAACAAGACCTGGTTTTCATTCCCTAAAACAAAAGATTGAGGCAAAAGATGAGATTGCTGATAATCAGCATTTTCTCATTTTACCTCAATATTTTCTATGCTGTATTGTACATATATCCAATCTTTGTCATTGCCTTTATCGTCTGCAGCATCATGCAAATTGGACCACATTATAATTTTGCTATTTGGGAAAGGGTTAAGTTTCAATATTATGATAATAGTTATTCGCCAAATATCGAATATTGTAGTTTGTGTGTTTTTAGGTTTTTAGTGCGGCCTAATATACAATGTCCTGATATATCACTGATATATTTAAAAAATGTGCAAATAAAAACCACTAGTACAATCATATCATATGTACAGACTGTATACATATATTGGTTTTTTTTCCAACGATGCTCCTATTGTTACATATGGATACATTATTGCATCTTTAAATACTTGAGTGTGTTACATTGGTACCGTGGTGGCCTAACTTTTGAAAGAGATTCAGCATGAATACATCATGCTATACCTTGTACACCATAGTAAATGTTAATTGTGTATTATAAAATGTACCTGTCTTCTCTCATTTTCATGGCTGTGATTGCTGTAAAGTCTGAAATGTGCTTCTCTATGCCGTCCGCTGTAAGGACGCCTTGACCCCAGGGATCCATCTCCTGCATTGTTGAGAAAAAGCTCTCGGAACAAAGTGTATTTGGTGCTCGGACACAATAAGTTCCCTGTTTTGATAAGGCATACAAATACAACTTTGCCTCGGAGCTTGTTCGGAGGCCTTCATAAAGAATGCTTGACATGCCCTTTATTGTAGCACCGTATGGAGGAAAGTCTCCAAAATCTACGCCAGTATCTAGCCAATTCACCAGTTCTAATCTCTTTTCACACCTCATTGTAGCAGAAATACCGGGTGTGTCGTCCGCTTCATAAAGGCCTTCTCGGATTATTTCACAGAATCTGGCCTCTGCTATGTCGCCATTTTCAATCATACATGTTTCTACCTCAGTGCTGACCATGTTGCGAGCAAACCTTTCTTTCATTTGATCCATAATCTTGCCTTCTTCAGACACGTCTAACAGTAGAGGATTAAGTTTGTCTGGATATTTGTCTGCAACCCGCTCCCAGGCGGATTTAGAAACACCGTGTACTTTGTTCAGGCAAATAGCTTTTCTCAGGTTACTACCTAAATGTGTTTTATCGTAAACGAATACCTCGAACTCTCCATTTTCATTTCTATCGGGAACGTAATATGGGTGCAAGTTCTCAGAAACACAGTGAACCTCTACTATTTGGCCCACACATGCGCTTTCTTTCCAATTTTTCAGTCTCTCGGGCCACTTGAAATTTGCTAATGCGATATTCAACACCTTTTTCGGGAATGTTTTCTTCATAATCACGCGCTGTGCCAGTTGTTTAAGCGGTTGAACATTTCTTTTACCGGGTCTCGTTTTTGCTTCAGTTTGAGTTCCATCACCAACAATCTTGGACAGGTGATTTACAATCTCATGTTTTTTCACATTAGACACTTTGACATGTTTCTTCCTATCCTTCTGGTGCTTATTTATGCATTTGGCGATTTCTGTCAGCTCTTTAACATTCAGTTTTTTCAGTTTGTCCGCACACCGAAGATATTGTGATATCGATTCTGAGTTAATGTCTGACCATTTTTCTGGGTTTAACATTTTCAATGCACGGCATATGTCACTGGTATCTATGTTAATTTCCTGTAAATGGGAAGCTTCTTCAGTTTCATCCACCGGTTCAGATTGTTCGTGCGAACTAGCAGTAACATCTTCTGAGTTCTCTACATCTTCAAAACGAGGAACCTCATCGTGTTCGATTAGTGTGTCGCCTGCGGTTTCATTTTTCTTGGAGTTAGCACATGTCCATCCTTTCTTGGGTGTCTTTATTTTTTCCATATTTCGGCCAGCTGTCTGAGATACAAGTATAATTTTGTTTGATGTTTCCACGGTTTTTGCATTATCGGGTTTACACATGTCAAGGAATGTAGTAATAATCTGTTTTTTGGTGTATTTTGAAACTTCTTTCCATATGTCTTTGCTAAGTTGGTGCTGTGTTAGTGGCTGATTGTTTTTATGCCCCCGTATCGAGAGATCGGGGGCATATTGTTTTACTCGTGTCCGTCTGTCTGTCTGTCCGTCCGTCTGTCCGTCTGTCCGTCCGTCTGTCCGTCTGTCCGAAAACTTAACCTTGGCCTTTTCTCCGAAAGTATTTGACATACAAAGCTCAAATTTGGTATGCAACTTCCTCTCAATGATATCTATCTGTTCCATGCAATTTGACCTTCCTAAAGGTCATCCCTTAACCCTTATCTACTCTTTACTCTATGAAAACTTAACCTTCTACTCCGAAAACTTAACCTTGGCCTTTTCTCCAAAAGTATTTGACATACAAAGCTCAAATTTGGTATGCAACTTCCTCTCAATGATAACTATCTGTTCCATGCAATTTGACCTTCCTCAAGGTCATCCCTTAACCCTTATCAACCCTTTACTCTATGAAAACTTAACCTTCTACTCCGAAAACTTAACCTTGGCCTTTTCTCCAAAAGTATTTGACATACAAAGATCAAATTTGGTATGCAACTTCCTGTCAATAATATCTATCTGTTCCATGCAATTTGACCTTCCTCAAGGTCATCCCTTAACCCTTATCAACCCTTTACTCTATGAAAACTTAACCCTCTACTCCGAAAACTTAACCTTTGCCTTTTCTCCAAAAGTATTTGACATACAAAGCTCAAATTTGGTATGCAACTTCCTTTCAATGATATCTATCTGTTTCATGCAATTTGACCTTCCTCAAGGTCATCCGTTAGCCATTATCAACCCTTTACTCTACGAAAACTTAACCTTTTACTCCGAAAACTTAACCTTTGCCTTTTCTCCAAAATTATTTGACATACAAAGCTCAAATTTGGTATGCAACTTCCTTTCAATGATATCTATCTGTTGCAAGCAGTTTGACCTTCCTCAAGGTCATCCCTTAACCCTTGATAACCCTTTACTCTACGAAAACTTAACATTTTAGAAATATGGCCATTTCGGGGGCATTTGTGTTTCACAAACACATCTTGTTTCCTCTGACAATAATAGGACTGAACTCACCATCTGCTGCTGTAACTATGACATCCAAACCATGTGACCTACATGCTTCCTTACACTTTTCGTTGATTTGACGTGTTGTTTCCATATTCAGACTATATCCTCTATAAAAATACAATACTGGGATCGCATGAGGTTTCTCCTCTTTCCAAAACCTATCCAGATCTGCCAATAGATATACTACAACCTGTGACGCCATTGTTCGTTGCAATTCATACGAGTCCGCCAAAACCTCCCTTCCTAGTAATAGATGTCTTAGAAGGTCGTCATAAGTCAACACAATATCACTCTTTTCACCGGTATTCTGAGTTTCATAAACAGAGGACGTGTCTGTGTTCTGGCCTTGAGAGATTGAGCCTAGTGTTCCTTTGACAGATGGAAATTCGCCCAGAAATATACATTCATCAGAATGTTTCGAGAGTTCGTCCTTTAACCTCTTGGCGTTGTGTGACACTCGGACAGGGCGTTTAGGATTTTCAACAAAGTATACATCTTCTATTTCCTTGTCAATTTCCCTGCATAGTTCCTCATTACGTGGCACCTGTGTGAATTCAAAACATATAAAGAGGATTTGTACAACAAAGTAATGCCATTAGAGCAGCAGATGTGTCAGCATTGTTGTGACAACCGGTTTTTAACCCCTTCAAAAACAAGACAGGGTTTTGACATCCCTATTAAGAAAGGCTTGGAAAAACATTGAGGCAAAAGGAGACAAGAGCCGTCAGAGACGGACAATGCTCCCCGAATAAGGCTTTGTCACAATAAATGTATGCCATACAGAGCTAAGATTAAGCTAACAAACGATAAGCCCCCTTTTTCCATGACATACTTTTTATACACAAATTTCAAGTTGTTTATTGTCAATGGCATCTGATTTGCTACTCAAATATGAAATTTCATCAAATTCTGACCATTAGACTATGAGAAATTAGAGAAAAAGTGTATATGACCTTAAGTCCCCTTTTCCCATGACGAGGCCTCAAATCCAAAAACTGGGAAAAGTACATCGGCATTATGTCATAGGGAGTTCACATGGTAAGTTTCATTTGATTTGGCCCAAGGGTTATAGAGAAATCGCTTCGGACGAACGGACGGACGGACGGATGGAATGACGGACGGACGGACAGACAGACGAAGCGGCGACTATATGCTCTCCCTTCGGGGAGCATAAAAATGCTAATAATCAGCATTTTCTCCATTTGCCTCAATATTTTCCATTCTACAATGTACAACTTCCGTTCAAATAACAATAATTTCTTTCGTCTGCAACTCCTTTAAATTGGAACAGTCCAAAATTGTGTCACATTTTGTAATAATTATAACAAAGCGTTCCCAAGAAAATGCCGAAAGTTGAAAATGTGAAAAGTTAACGGATGACGCCAAATGACAAACGAAACACTGTCGCAATAGGTCAAAATTACCTTTGGTCAGGTGACCTAAAAAGTTAATTGTCCCTCATTAAAAGTCATTAGAAATAATTTTCAATAACATTTGAAAAGATCAAAAACCATAAATATGAAGTGAAGATCATTGAGATCAGCTGCAAACCAATGATTCAAGTATCCATTTCACATGATATTATGTACATGAGTGTGCCCTGCACTAAACAAAGGGTGTCACATTATAATTACTCTGGCCCGTATCCCACTTAACCCTTTCCCAAACAAGACCTGGTTTTAATGTCCCTAAAAGAAAAGGTTTGGGAAAACATTTATGCAAAAGAAGTTGCTGATAATTAGGATTTCCTCCTTTTGCCTCAATATTTTCTGTACTATAACGTTCAATTTTTCTTCGTTTGATATCATTTATTTTGTTGTCTTCAACTCTTTTCAAATTGAACTGGTCTATATTTCGGCTATTTGGGAAAGGGTTGACCCTACCCTAACATGACTTCCTTTGGTGCAGAACAGTGACTAGCTTATACACATTCAGCATAACTAACCTTGAATAATGTGCATGATTCATCAGTCCAGCATAAATAGAGGGTCCCATTAGTGTCTGTGGCTCGGCCTTCATACATTGTTTGTGTGATATAACGAACTGGAACATTGTAATGCAGTGAAGATACGTGAGATTTTGGGATTGGCGATTTTCCTTCGAATGCATAAACAGGTTTTTCATCACTAGATCTTAAGCTTCCATCTGGAGAAATCAATACATTGTCTTTTATGTAGTAGCCTTCTTCATAAAAGGACAGGTCTGGGTATAGAAATGGTAGGACTATACCACACATCGTTGCTATATGATGAATTTCCGTTTCTGTCCCATGTTTCATAGCACTCTGCTGGGCTTCGCTCGTCTCCTGCGGCTGAATGTCATGAACAACGCGATCGAAATGTTCTTTCTGTCGTTTTAAGCTGTCGCATCCGATTGCCTGATACAGTGTGCTGCCTGTAACCTTCATTTTCTGTCTATCAGCGAACCACTTTTCTGAACGCTGTTTTATCACAGATGTGTCAAGAGAGGAGATATCCCCTGGTAATCTCTCAACAGGCTTCAGAATCTTCAAGTTACCCTGTGACCGTAAATCAACAATGTTATCTTCGGCAAACAAGTGGCCAACTTTATTCAAATGTGCTGCAGTTTTGCATATTGTTTTAAGAATTTGCATGCATTTGTCAATACAGTTGTCTATTTTCCATACTGTTGTCATGTATAAGTCTATAGCATATGCATACTTTGATTTTCTCCATTCTATGCCACCTAGTTCTTTCAATTTATTCATTGCATACATTTTTTTCAGTTTTAAAGGTCTTAACTCTTTCAAGACTGTTGAGAATAGCATCAAAATACCAAGTAACACAGTGTATATGACGACTTTAGTATTTGTTGGAGTTTCGGATACCAGATTTGTTTCAGCTTGAGCGTCTTTCACCTTTGATATGCCATCATTTAGCACTTCTATCTTTCTGTCTCTTTCCGCAATTCTCTTCTTCAAACTGACAGTGTCGCCAGTTTCACAGTCAAGAAGATCTACGTCAGCGCTCCGCTTCATTTTCTTGCCATCTAACATCAGAACATATGAATTGTCACTTCTATCATTTTCGGCCTCATACTTTATCATTTCTGTCATCACCCCGGGCTTGAATGTAGCAGGCAATTCATCCCCTAGAGGATTAACATTAAGAAGCACATTTAAAGATGGACAAGCAAAGTTTATTCTTGATGTTTCTGAACTCAATGCTTTTCCAACCCCAGTGATCAAGTCGCCCTCGTTCTTCATACCACTCATGAAACGTAAAAATCGCCCCCCAAACAACTTTCTTCCAACCCCAAAAAATTGCAGGCATTCAGGAGAATATCTCATTCCTCGTGTGTCGCTGTTCTCAAACCACTTCAAAACATCGCACCACAGCAAGAACGATATGTTATTCAAAGGAAACCTTTTTTCCTTTACCAAACGAAAGAAATTCTCTAATATGTCAACTTTGTTATGTTTTTCCAGTTCCTTGATTACATGTGGCAACATATCACTGAGAGTAGCCTGTAAGCATTTTTGTGCCTCTGTTGTGTCCCCAACAGGATCGGTATCTTTTGTAAGATTGTTCAATATTTCTTGTGGCAAATTTAATGACACTGTCGCAGTTTGCTCATCTACGTCCTCATCGTAGATTGGCAATATACTGCACTCTAGTTCTGTAAGAAGATTTTCGGCAGATTTCTTTTCTGGAACTGTGTTCAAGCGCCGTTTCGTAAATCTAACAGGACTTGGAGAATATGAAACCAAATGTTCATCTTCAAAAGGGCTTTCTTTTTCACGGTGAGAATGTTTGCCTGGTGTCAGTTTTAGTAGTAGTTTATTGTACCCAGCTTTCATATGAGGTGATCCCATTATGTTCTTGAATCGTTTACATGGTGATGGTCTGGGTGAATATGGCAATTTTCGTTTTTTCCTCCGATAGTTCTTTCGTAATGACAGGGTACATCCCCGTTTTCTTTTCCCTTTGAATACCATGATCGTCACTTCCTGTGAAAAAAAAATGAGATGTTGTAAGATAATGAAATGATTGTTATATTTTTTAAGTTTTCTTAAAATTACACTATATTCCATACAGCGAAAATAAACCCTGTCCATAACGGCCACGTTTTTGATCTGAACTGATCAAAATTCCTTCAAGGAATCTGACAAAGTTCCATCCAAATGACATTCATGCTAAATTAAAATGAAATCCAATAAGTGATTTCAGAGATTTTTGAAGTTTACAAAATGTTTCATGTAGCAAAAATAAGCCCCACCCACATCAGCCATGTTTTTCATCCTATCAAAATTTCTTCAAAGAATCTGATAGAGATTTATCCCAAGAGTATTCATGCTATAATACAATGAAATCCAATGGGCAATTTGGGAGAATAAGATTTTTAAAGTTTTCCTAAAATTTAATATCTGTTGCCATGGCAACCACAGTTATGCATGGAATCAAATTCTTTGAAGGAATTTGAAAGAAGTTTATGCAAGGATGATTCCTGGGAAAATTGGTTGAAATTGGTTTTGGAGAAGATGTTTAAAGTAAAAGTTGACGCACAGGGACACACACATGGACACACGCATGACAGACACAGGGCCATGACATAAGCCCGGATGGCCTTCGGCCAGTGGAGCTAAAAATGAGATCATTGCATGTTAAATTTGTTGTTAAATTTTAGACGGTCATAATTTAGGGACCTATGCCAATTCCCTATCGTTTTTACATGTTTATGCCATTAACATTTTATCAATTAGTAATATAATTTTCTTTCTGTGTGAACAAAGGTGCAAGTTGGAATCATTACTTGTACTTCTCCCTTTTTAATGATTTAATCTAATTATCTTCCCTAAACAATTTCAACCTTTTAACACATTCAAAACTGAATGTAGTCTTTCCAACCATGACTCGGTAAATGTCCTTTCTGACGTTGTAAGGAAGTCATTTGTCTCCCAAACCTTTCCAACACAAGACCAGATTTTAACGCTTCTAATAGAATATACTTGAAAAACATGGAGGCAAAAGAAGAAAATGCTGATCTTCAGCATTTTCTTCTCTAGTCTCAATATTTTCTATGCTGTAATGTGCACAAATCCTATCTTTATCAACATCGGTTTTGTTGTCTGGAGCAGCTTTAACTCATTCCCACACAATGACTCTCTATAACCTCCAAAAAGATAAAGGCTTTGGAAAGCATTGTGGGAAATGAAGAAATTGCTTAACGCAAGCAATTTCTTTATTTTCAACAAAGGTTTCTGCATCAAAAGAACATCTTTTTTTTAAATTTCAATCACTTGAAATCAGGGGTGCGGAAATATATTTTTTTCCCGCTTGTCTGTGGACAAGTTGAACTCAATTTTCTACTTGTTGGAAAGCAAACTGTACTTGTCCAGAAAAAAGCAAAACTAGACAGGATAATTATATTTAAACTTTATTTTCTTTTAACATGTGAGACTGAAGCTAGTGTAGATTCAACACAATTGTGAATGTTTTAATTCAATTTTGGTACACAAATTGTGCATAAAAAAGCTTAAACTAAATAGGAGAAAAGATAGGAATACTGAATTTACTGTTTTCGCCTTTTGGGAGAAATACTTCCACTATTTTATTTATGTAATTAACTTTTGGAGCTTTAAAATCCCTTTGAAGAAAGAAGCTCAAATGGAAACCACAACATTAATTTATACAGGGCTTTTTCATTTTCTTTAAAAGAGGCCTAAAAAGGGCTACTTCCCAATAGGATTCGGTTTTTTGTTTAAACAAATACGTCATCGTCACGCCTCACTGGTCTTAAAATAGATTGGGAATCCTCTATCGTACAAATAGGGCTGTGAATCTCGCGAAGTTTTTCCACGATCAGCTTGCTGAAGATAATGTTCTAAGAGCTGGATTGCCGTAATCATTTGTTGAGAAACATTCTAATTAAGAGTTAAGAAGGTTGCTGCACTGTCGTGTACTTTTTAAGATAGGTAACTATGAAATAACCAGTTGACAAGTAATGTTTACACATACGGTCCTGCCTAGCTTAGATTCGCCGTGCCGCTCGTGCGTACTCGCTTACCCTTTCCAAAACGCCAAATGTCATGTTGGGCCAAACTGAAAAAAGTCTGCAGATGACAAAACGGGTGTGAATACTTTTAGTGTTTTATGTCAGAGAAAATATCAAGGCAAAAGTAGAATGATCATCAATATCCAAAGAAGTTATTCACACTCATTTTGTTTGCTGTGCAGGTCTTTTCAATTTGGTCGATCATCATTTTCTTCTTTTGTCTCAATGTTTTCCCAATACTTTTCTGTTGAAGACGTCCAAACCGGTCTTGTTTAGGAAAGGATTTATCTGGGAAAAAACTAGAATTTGTCGCTGAATGTGATTTGATACCCCCTTAGGCTTTGAATTGGGTCTTTTCGTAATTCCGGTAATACAGAGTTGTCGTTCCTGCGGGACGGTATGTTTACTTCCATTTGCCTGTTTGACAAGCGGCAACTTTAATATTTTCGTAAATTCAATGAGTAATTAAATGAAAATGATTTTTATTGTAACTTAATAATGGAATCCAATATTACCTCTGCACGTTCTATCATTTTTAAACCGTTCGGAGATCTACAACAAAAGAAATCTCCCATAATCCGATGATAGGTTATCATTGAAAATATTTTTCCCCGTGGCGTACCTCAAAACAAGCGAGTGTCGATATGTGACGTCATGACTTTGCATTGCTTACTCAAGTCATATGACGTCATAGAAATAAAAAGAGGGGCAACTTTGGGGGAAAAGATACATGTATACATGTACGCTGTGAGCGAGTTTTTTCCAAAAGAATATTTTGTAAGTGTTTGTAAGAACATTCCGCTCCACACGGTTTTCCACTGTCGAAAAACGGAAATAGAATAAGTGAATGTTAAAGCACGGAAAATATTGAGGAAAGAGGCGATATTTCTGACTATCATCAAATTGCTTCCTTTTTCTTAATGTTTTTTCCCAAACAATCTACTGAGGTCAAATACAGGACTTAAGAAAAAAGTTTTAAACAATGGAGAATTCTTTTCTAAATGTGCCGAAAAAATGACGGATTTTTTAACCCTTACCTAACAACAAAATATGGTCCTTTCCAAATTAAGTCTTGCTGATTGTCAGAATCTTCTGATTTTGCTAACACACATAATAGGCAGTTTCCTGCAAGCAGGTGGCTTAGAACAAGATCAGACTGCATGAATATGCAGGCTGATCTTGTTCAAAGCTGACTGCAAGGGCAACTGTAATAAAAGATTTCAGGGGCACCACAATTCAAGTCACCTAACTTAATTTCAGATTTTGAGCTGTCCACATGGTTGACCAGTAAGGGTTTGAATGACAGTTCAGAGTTAGACTACTTAACAAGGTTACAACTACAAGATGATCTGGGAATAACACCATATCTGCAGTATCCTGCTTGTGAACTACTGGATAGGGCTGTTTATACTGATGGATGGAAAAATAGTAAGTTTTGTCTCACGGCATTCATTTAATATGTTCAATTTGTACATTTTAAAAGTATTTCTGACTTCTTTGCAATCAAAAACACATTTAATTCTAGCTGATGTCAAGCTCAGCTTACTTATGATTCATGATATAACTTGTAATGTACTATTGAAAATTTCAAGTTATTCTGCTGATTTAAAAAGTATTTCTGACTTCTTTGCAGTTCAAAAACACATTTTAATTCTAGCTGATGTCAAGCTTGGCTTACTTATAATTCAGGACATGGGTGATTTCAAAAAAAAAAAGAGGATTTTTTTTCAAAGTGAGCTAAAGAAAATATTTTACAGGCTTTTGGTGAGCTTTTTGTCCTTAAATAAGTGTTGCCTTAGTGTTAAGATATCTACAAAATTTCATGAACATATCTTGATAAATAAAAAAATTATGACAAAAATGATGCTAAAATTGTCCCTAGTGAAACGATTTTTGTGTGACATTTTCTGATAACATCATTATTAGGACTGTTATTACATAAAGTATAGGTATTTGGTGATGGAAACTTAGTATTTAAATGAAACTTTGACTTATAATCTTTATCTTCTTAAAGGTTTCAGATGCATAGTACCTTATTTAGACTATACATTCTGGGTTTATAAAATACAACATGCTGACGAAAATTTAGTCAAAATTTACTTGATTCTCAATTTATTTTGGTCTTATTTGATTTCTGTAGAATTGCAACCTGTTAATTAAGTTAATTTTATGATTTTGATATTATAAGATTAAAATAAGCATAAAACTACTGTTGAGTGTCTTTACACTTTGATCTACTAGAGCTATATCTGTAGGTACCCCAAATTGTCCCCAGTGAAACATTTTGTGTTTGGGTGCTTATAATTGCTCCCCATATTTTTCAAATGTGCATTCTTTTATATTTTCCAAGAGAGTTTGTGCCAAAAAGATCACCAGCAATAGAATAAATGAGAGGATGATGTGCATTTGGTATCTGTCATCTGAAAACAAATGTCCCCAGTGAAACGCAATTTTGCTGCATGACACTATATCAGTCTAACTGTTAAAAGATCTTAAGTTTAGGATGTTGCTTGGTTACCTCAGACTACTTGTTGTAAAGATAGGTCATTTTCTAATATTTCACAAGAAATTTTTCTTGATATCCCTATGGTGTAGGTACAATATCAAAGACACCATTTTCTAAATTTCTGACAGCAAAATTGTACTTATATATTGATATTAAATCTAAAAAGCAATTGCCATGTTTGAAATTATAGAAAAAATGAACTATGAACAATAACAAACTAGTCTTATTTTTCCTGAGCCTAACAATTTTATGTCCCCAGTGAAACGGTTTCAGCTGCATTTGTATTTGGTGACTTTTTTCAGAATCTTTTCCTATTTTAATTTGTATACACCTTTAATTGAGTCTTTGGACAATATTCTTTACATTCAAACTAAACAAGAATCAAATTGAATTCTTCTACCATTTATTTCGGTATCTTAGCTTTTAAAATGTATGTGTAGGTTAGAAATATGTGCCAGTTGGTTGTTTCAGACCATGGAAACATACCAGAATTTATTGATCTACAAGGCCTTGTCAATGATACATACAAAATTCATGTACATTATATCAGTTTCTAAAAAGAAGAAGGCTTAAGACAATTTTGTTCATATTTTTGTCCCCAGTGAAACAGACTTTCCAGTTTCTTTGATGCCATGTAAACTACTTATGGCTACTTGTAGAAAAACGGCTTTTGGCTTATCTATAGCTATGTGTTCATTGTCACATCAGATAGAACTACGGCTATTTTCCTAACATATTGCGTCTTTTACAGAAACTTTTATTAGTGATAAATGGAAAACCAGAGCAAAATTCTACTTCAAATTGTCATAAAATTTGATACATCTCGCAGAAGTAGCAAATTTTTGTATCAGATTGTAGCTTTACCTATGCTTTAAACTTAAAAGACAAATAACCCTTCAATTTTATAACTTTTCCAAGCCTTAAGATGTCTAGAAAAAATCAGATATCCTTAAAAAATGAGTCAATGGATTTGAACAAATTCAAAATTAAAAAGGAAATTGTCATTGTCCTTCACCTTCCCATGTATATTTTCTGAAATTTTGACATCTTAGCAAAACATTTCTAGAGAAAACATCAGCAAATAATGATTTTAATTTTTGACACCCAATGTCACACTTTATCCTCTTTTTTTTTGAAACCACCCACATAACTTGTAATGTACTATTGAAAATTTTAAGTTATTCTGCTGACGTCTCGTCCAAGCTTCTTTAGCAAGGTCAAATATGGCAAATAATTGTTAAAACTGAGCTATTCATTCATTTTGTTAGAAATGTTTTATTTTATCTCACTTGTTTTAGACATTTATTTTCATTGAAGCTCAAGGTTTTTGACTATTCGAGATTGATAGTTCTTTTTTATGTCAAAATATTTAAAGATAGGCATATTGTTTTACTAGTGTGTGTCTGTCATTCTTTGTGTATGTACAACTTCAAATGAATTTTGCCATGAAAACATCTCGCCCTTCTTAATTACACAGCTCATTATTTGTGTTTGATATTTCCTTTTCAGATTTATCTCATCAATGTGCATCTAACATTACATTTCTATCAATTTTCACTTTCAGATTGTTCCGGGGTAACATCCACCCTTCCAACTCTGCCAGAAACCATGTCATGTAGCATATCAGAAAATTGTGCTGTGGTGGAATGCTGTCTCACATCAGAGATACTGGACAAAAATGTGTACTTTGCCTTAGAAATAGAAAGCTGTAGTCTTATGATTGTTACCATAGAAACCTTCAAGAGATATGAAGTCTTGGATGATTTTACTTTCTGTAAGTTAAGCCTTTCCCAAACAGCAAAATTTTTTGGTGATCCACTTCAAAAAATTCCCCAAATGACAAAATGGGAATTATTAAAACGATAATTTGTGTTAAATATGCCACAGAAAATATTGAGACAAAAGGAGAAACTGCTGGTTATCAGCAGTTTCTTTTTTTGTTTCAATGTTTTCCAAAGCCTTTTCTATTATGGACGTCAAAACCAGGTCTTGTTTGGGAAAGGGTTAAGCCTTTATCTTTATTATTTTTCCCTAATCACAGAATTTTAGGGTGGTTCAATTTTAAAGCTGCTACATGATGTGAAAAAAGATAAGGTCTGTGTATAAGTAAAGACAGCAAATAATGAGGCAAAAGGAGAAAATGCTGGTTATCAGCATTTTTATGCTCCCTGAAAAAATCTCGGGGGAGCATATAGTCGCCATGCTGTCCGTCCGTCTGTGTGTCCATGTGTCCGTCCGTCCGTCCACAGCCATATCTCGGCAACCCTTGGACCAAATTCAATAAAACTTCACATGTGAATTTCCTTGCATAATCCTTAGGGACCTTTTTCTCCGTTTCTTAATTTGAGGCTGCGTCATGGAAAAAGGGGCCTTAATGTAAAAATTAGATTTTCTCTAATTTATCTTCATCCAATGGGCAGAATTTAATGAAATTTTGTGCTTATGTGATAAATGAGATGTTCTAGACCATATTCTATAAATAATGTGTGTACAAAAAATCTGTCATGGGAAAAGGGGGCTTAATGTATGATAGTTTTTATTTTGTGACAAACACTTATTTGGGGAGCATAATCCGTCTGTGATGGCTCTTGTCTTCTTTTGTCTCAATGTTTTACTAAGCTTTAACATTAAGGTGCATCAAAAACATCATTATTTGGAAACAGATGAAATGAAAGTAAAAAGAAATTAAACATATTTTTAAAAAGTATTCAAACTCATTGGTACAAGTTAGCTGATCCTTTTGTGCATCTTGATATTAAAAAGTTAAAGCTGACTATAGAATTATAGTGATAAAAGATAGTGTTGTCCGTTTTTCAATTGAGAAATATAGATTAATGTGAAACTTAACCACATTATGAGACATAGGCAAACACTTAAAAGTGTGATAGCTGCCACTTACTTGAATTTTTTTTACCTAAACAAATTCATATCACTTTCTAGTTGTTTTTGGTCCACAGGAGAGCATAAAAAAATGTATATTTTGTTTGTTTTCAGCTGTTCCTGCTGCTTATTCTCTATATAGAGTTCTTCAGTTTGAGTAAGTCTGAAGCATATCTATACCTTACCTCTTTACATAATTTATGAAGGGATTCTTACTTTAAACTTGCATTTACATACAGATTTTTATGCCCACGTCTCAAAAGATTGAGAGCATATTGTTTTACTAATGTCCATCTGTCTGTCCATCTGTCTGTCTTTCTGTCAGAAAACTTAACATTGGCCTTTTTCTCCAAAGGTATTTGACATACAAAGCTCACATTTGGTATGTAACTATCTTTCAATAATAACTATCTGTTCAATGCAATATCACCTTGATCAAGGTCATTTATAATTTAACCCTTATCAAACCTTAACATGAAAACTTTACATGAAAACTTAGCATTACCATTTTGGGGGCATTCCTTTTCACAAACACATCTTGTTTTTATACGCTCGAAGGGTCGTATTATGTTATGGCCCCGCTCGTCCGTCTGTCTGTCTGTCTGTCCGTCCGTCCGTTAGCAATTTCTTGTGTGCACAACTCCTCCTACAGTTTTGATCGGAATTTGATCAAACTTGCCACAATAAATCTCCATGGTGTCTAGTTGTGCACACCGCTTACGGAATTCAGATAACTCTTTTTGTTCTTGAATTATCTGCCCTTGAATTTAAAAAATGCCCATTTTCTTGTGTGTGCAACTCCTCCTACAGTTTTGATCAGAATTTCATCAAACTTCCCACAATGAATCTCCATGGTGTCTAGTTGTGCACACCGCTTACTGAATCAATTTAGATAACTGTTTTCGTTCTTGAATTATCTGCCCTTGAATTTAAGGAAAAATGCCCATTTTCTCAAAAATGCCCATTTTCTCCTGTGCGCTACTTCTACAATTTCAACCAGAATTTAATCAAACTAGCCACAATGAATCTCTATGGTGTCTTGTTGTGCAAACAAAATTTTGATAACTTTTCATGTTTGAATTATCTGCCCTTTAATTGAAAAAATGGCCAATTTTTACTGACAAGCCTCTCTCGGGCGTATATGCGCCGCTCTGAGAAGCTCTTGTCTGATTATTCTATCAAAAGTAGTGATAGATATATAAAGAGTACTTATTTCCCCAGGTTCCAGCTGGATCCACTTGCTGCATACGATGCCTATCTAATGTCCATGACTGTACAAGAATGTTATAGTGCAACACTACCCTGCACACAGACAGAGACTGTCCTAACAGAGCTATTTATACCAGAGCAGGATTGTCCACTCAATAGAGACTTCTATTCACCAGGTAAATTTGATTGATTGGGGTTTATTGCCTCTTTAAACTGCTTTGTTCATATCATGGCATAATGTAAAAGAAATTGTAGAGTAATTTGCAAGTTGGCCCTGGCTTTGAATTATTCCAAGTATGTTTTCTTTTTAAATGTTTTTGAGAAATATTTCAATCTGGGTAATTTTGAAATTAAATAAAGGGATAAAGAATGATTTGATACAGCATTTATATGAATTAATGCCTTTCTTGCAGGTTTCAATGTTGAGGGTTGGTTAACAGAGAATGGCGTCTCTAACACAGACTTATCAGCTGATATGAAGAACTATCTTTTCTGGGAATTGAGGATACCCCAGTATATGATGGACACAAGATGTAGTGTCATTGATACAGTGTATAATAACACAAATCATGGATGGTCGTCAGGTATTAAAAAATTTTTTGTCGGATTGAAAGTATCACTATTGATTCTGAAAACCTTTTGTTCAGTCTGACTTTGTACTTGTCAAATATGAAGAGTTATTTATTCTGGGATTTGAGGATGCCACAGTATATGAAAGATTCAAGATGTAGTGTTATTGACACTGTGTATAACAACACAAATCATGGGTGGTCGTCAGGTATGAAATTACTATCAGGGAGCGGGGACTTACAGGGTGCCCACTGGTCAGGGAAAAGTCAGTGAAATTTGTATTTTCTTCAAGGTCAGGGAAAAGTCAGGGAATTTTGAAAAATGGTCAGGGAAATCTGAAAAGCTTAAAAAGTCAGGGAAAAGTAAGGGAATTTTGAAATTTTCTTTTGGCCAAACAAAACAAATAGAAAAAAATGAAATAAAGTAAAACATATAATCATAGCTATGGCATTTTTCAGGTTTTCATTAACAAACCAGTTGTTCTTTTATACATGACTATGCACTGATCATTTTAAATTAAGGCTTAACATTTGAAATGGATCTTCTATTGAAATCTAATGCTCTTATGGCTACATCTGTAAGCAAGAGAAAAGTAGCTGACAGTTAAGAGAAGAATATTGAACATCTGCATATGAGGTTGAAGAAATATTGATACTACGAGGGTAGTTACATTATGTGGATTAATACTTGTACAGCTGCAAGGACTGTGCACCATTTGGTTTTAATTGCTTTTGAGTTTGATGATGAGTGTAACATGATTTAGGTCATAATGCCATCTCCATCCCAATCACTTAGATAATTACCATTGTCTTCTTTTAGTGACATTTTGATGTCAAGTGAATAAAAGCCCTCAAATATATCCATTATCACAAGTTTCCTACAAACATTCATTAGCTGCACTTGTACCTGGTTGATAAAGAATCAATTTTAGCACAAAGCTGGTTTTAAAATGCTCTAAAATTGCAACACTTGAGAATGCAGTATGTCAAAAATGTACATTAAATTGTGCTTATAACAAACTGTTCACACATGCACTGAGGCATTTTTGTCCATAAATGAATGAAAATAACTACTAAACACAATACATTTTAAGTGAAAATAAACTTGAAAGGCTATCAAGGCAGGAAATTTTGATTGGAATGTATCTAGATAAGTAAGGACCTTATCAATTGGTCAGTGAATATTTAAGATGGAAAAAGGTTGGAGTGGAAGAAAATCTGTCCTTTTAACACCTGTCATGAGAATGATGCTCACAAAAAGTTGTTTGAAACAGTTTATGTAAGACAAAGACTGAAGAAATATTTCTCATTTTTATCTCGACTTTTCGAAGAAAATGAGAGCTTATACTGTCACCCGGGCGTCGGCGTTGGCGTCCGCGTTGCAACAAAGGTTAAAGTTTTTTCAAACATCAATAACTTCCATACTATCAAAGGGATTCAACCCAAACTTGGAATACTTATTCACCATCACACCCTCTACCTTACTATTAGGGCCCATGACCCTGGGACCACTCTATTTGGAGTTATGCCCCCTTTATACTAAGCAACTTAGAAAATCGAGCGCGCTGTCTTCGGACAGCTCTTGTCTCTTATGTAAAGAGGTGTACATTTTAAAGCTCTAGTCATAACTTCAACCATAAGTATTAACATTTCAACTGTTGTCAAAGAAAGTGTTTTTAACTATTTTAAGCGGGACAAATGAACTTTTTCTCTTCATCATGTTTAAAATGTTTTGCATTTTAAGGATTCTACTAATACTTGTAAGTTCAACCATCACATTTGAATTGTTATTGTAAGAAAAAGGGGATTGATCAGACAGCTTTAGGGGGAAAGGAGGCCATTTCACGCGAATTAAGGTCATTGAAAAATGAATTTTGGTCAGGGAAAAGTCAGTGAAAAGTCAGGGAATTCTATTCCAGATGAAGGGTGGGCACCCTGACTTAGTCTGGGTAGCTAATGTCACAGCCCTAGTGTAGGTGTCGCATCTTCACTTGAAAAACTTTAACCTGGTCTATATCTCAGACACTATTAGAGATACAGCCTTGATATTTCACACATGGATACTTATTGCCAAGACCTTTCATTTGGGACAAAAACTGTTGGCCTATTAACCTTGACCTTGGAGTTTGACCTACTTTAAAAAAACTGGCCTATATCTCAAGCACCATTATAGATAAAGCCTTGATGTTTCACACCTCATGCCTTTACCTTGTGAAAATGACCTTTGACCTATTGACCTTGACCTTTGATCTTAGACTCCTTTTTAGCAAAAAGCTCTCTTATAGACAAGCTCTGTTGTCCGCAGACAAATCTTGTTATTGAATAAAATTTGTTTGAGAGCCGTTGCAGGCATGCATCAACGGGAGGAAATTTGGTATCAAACGAAGAAAATGTTTATTCTTCTGTAAATATACAGTATGTGCTGTTATATATTGCCTGTCTTAGTGTATAAATGTCCTCCATTTAGGCCTCCTTTGTGATACCTTCATTGAGAAAATTAACTAAATGTTTCAACCTCTGACATAAATATGACAACAAACTTCATCAAAAGAAAACCAAGGATCATGACGTGGCATTTTGGTAATTGTATTTATTTCTACAACATTTCCAATTAATGCAAAATGTAGATTTAGTAACTTTCAATTTTCAGATTGTACCCTATCATTTATATCACAACTACCCAACATCAGTGACTCTGCCAACATATCCTGTCATGTTGGATCGTCCTGTGCTGAAATTACTTGTTGTGTTACTGTAGAGCAGATTCAAACTAACTTTGAGTTGGGATTCCATATAAAACCTTGTGAACTGATTCTGGAGACCACAATTTTAAGTGAATGGAATCTTACATGTCACAAGCAATTTCTTTATTATGCCCCCGATAGGGAGGCATCATAAATTTGACTTGTCCGTCCGTCCGTCTGTCTGTCCGTCTGTCTGTCTGTCCCACCGTCCGTCATTCCGTCCAAAAACTTTAACATTGGCCATAACTTCCTTATTACTTAATAATAATAATAATAATAATAATAATAATATAATAATAATATCTTTATTTATCGAAGGTAACTTATAAAGACATCACCACACAATAACAGTATAATGATTAGCTTATTTACAATAAGGCCTTCGGAAAACAAATATTCCCTTACCCTGATTTCAAAAATTTTAGACTTGCCCAAATTCGAATGGTTACATGCAGCTAATGCAATGTAACCGAACGCAGAAAAATTGAGATATTGTGACAAAAATAATATAAGGAAAATAGCTGGTTATCAACATTTTCATCTCCGTCATATAAAGAGAATTTTCTGCTGATGACGCTAAGACCAGGGATTGCTTTAGGAAAGGGCAGGTAACACATTTTGTATCACATACATTCACACATGCAATACTCATTTTCATAAACAATCATTACATAAATTAACGAAATAACAAATCAAATGTGGACATACATGTTTGTTGCAGATTTAACATATTAAGTGGAATATATAATCTTAAGAAAAGTCATTAACTGACATCAAGTACTTTTTTAGATTTTTCTTGAAGCATGCGACATTAGAAATCATTCTTATTTTCAATGGGATTGAATTCCAATATTTCATGCCACGTACCGAAAAAGATCTCATCATGAAGTCAGTTCTAGGAATGCAGGAATATGCTATTGCGTTATTTGTTTGCGATCTTAGATTATAGAACCTATTTCTACTTAAATTTATAAGATTTGATGTAGTCGAAGGTGCCAAACCATGTAATGTCTTATAGACCATTACAATAGTGAAGTATATACAACGGGTTTTGAATGTTAACCATTTCAATTCAGTAAAGTTTTCTCTTGTATCAGACCTGGTGGGTTTGTTAAGGATAATCCGAGCTGCTCTTTTTTGAATTTTGAATAATCTATTTACATGCGAAGACGTGCACTGATTCCAGACTATACAACCGTAGTCAAAATATGGCGTTATATAAGAATTGTAAAACATTTGTCGCATTTCAGGGGTCAGAAAATAGTTAATCTTTTTAAGCAAATATAATTTTGAAGATAACTTAGAACATGTTTTATCAATATGAATTTTCCATATTCGCTTCATACTTTACCACAACATTCCTTGGTACATTACCTTTCTGTAGGCACATACTTTGGTGACCTTGACCCCTGGATGACCTTGACCTTGAACATAGATTGGCCATAATTTAAAATCAAAGCGGTGTCGGGGGCATTGTCATCTTACAGTGACAGCTCTTGTTTTTCACAATGTTTTCCAAAGCCATTATCTTTTGATGCCTCAAAAGGTGTCAACCTTGTGAACCGACTCTTTATTTTTTAGGGCATCAAAAGTTGTCAATGTTTAGTAATGTATTAACTTTCAATTTTCAGACTGTACCCTATCGTTCATGTCACAACTACCCAATATCAGTGACTCTGCCAACATATCCTGTCACGTTGGATCGTCCTGTGCTGAAGTTACTTGTTGTGTTACTGTAGAGCAGATTCAAACTAAATTTGAGTTGGGATTCTTTATAAAACCTTGTGAACTGATTCTGGAAATAGGCATTGAAGACATGACATATGTTGTATCATATGATGAAATCACAACTGGTATGTATTATATAGATAAGTGCCTACATAAATGGCTAAAATGTAGCAATTTAATTTAAGGTTCTGGAACCATAATTGCTGTAATTAAATAATGATTTAGCTACAATACAAATATATTCGATTTTGTTTAATATCGCATATCTCGAAATGACATGTTATGATGTGAATGGTAAATAATAAGTAAATGTTTCTGACTTGAATAAGATGTATTATCTCCCTTAGTTATGTAAATTTAGTGAATTATCTGCCCTAGGTTATTCAGACTTTGAAAGGTTTTTTCCTACTTGTATGTAAAGTTCTATTTGAAGGTTTAGGTGTATATTTAAAAACATTGAAATTATAACAAAAGTCTATGAAGTATTTGAACAGCTTTGTGAACTAGCTCTTGTGTCAGACATTAAGGACATGAAATTTGTTGTATTTTGTTACGAAATCACAACTGGTATGTACAGATAGCTATAAGTTTAACCCTTTCCCAAACAAGACCTGGTTTTGACGTCTCAAATAGAAATTTCTTGGGAAAACATTGAGACAAAAGAAGAGACTGCTGCTAACCAGCAGTTTCTTCTTTTGTCTCAATATTTTCCATGCTATATTATGCACGTATTATATCTTTAACAACATCAATTTTGTCGTCTGTGGCAGCTGTCAAATTGGATCACCCTATTTTTTTGCTGTTTTGGAACGGGTTAACACGAGTTCAAGAAAGGGCTCCTTGGGATAGGCAGTGAGGATATTAAACATGTAGTATCACATGATCAAATCACTGGTATGTATGTTGGAATAAGAACAAGTTTATTTTAAGTTTAACCCTCTCCGAAACGGCAAAGTTTCAGGGTGATCCACTTCAAAAACTGCTACAAATGACAAATTGAATGTTATTAAAGATAAGATTTGTTAAATATATGGCATAGAAAATATTGAAACAAAAGGAGAAACTGCTTGTTATCAGCAGTTTCTTCTTTTGTTTCAATTTTTTTCTCCAGACTTCTATCAGGGACGTCAAAACCAGGTCTTGTTTGGGAAAGGGTTAACTCTTTTGCTGCCAAATTTTCTGGAATTGTTCTATTTCCAGTGCCAAATTTTTGAAACTTCATAAGAGGGCTTATCAGTTTACAGAATAGTAAAAAAATCGTTGCTTGTTAATATTAAGCTGAAACTTTCAGGAATTATTGCACATAAATTGTTTTGCCCAAAAGCATACTTTTTATCAGCCAGTTTGATCAGATGACCTTCCCCATGACCTTGGATGACCTCATTAAACTATTGTTTGAAAGTCGCCGATCGGCGACATTGGTAGCCTTCCTATGGGTCGCTTTACGGCGACATTGGCAGCGAAAGAGTTAAACTAGGTTACAAAATTATACATAAACCTTGTGAACTGATTTTAGAAATAAACATTAAACACATGAAATATCTTGTATCTCATGATGAACTCAAAGCTGGTTATGATAGGTTGTACCAGAATATTTCATAGTTACAAAATTGAATTTCCTTTAGTGGTAAAAAAGGTAATATTTTGCATTTGGTAAAGCTTTTTAACCCTCTCCCAAACAAGACCTGGTTTTGACGTGCCTGATAGAAAAGGCTTGGGAAAACATTGAAACAAAAAAAGAAACTGCTGATAACCAGCAGTTTCTCCTTTTGTCTCAATATTTTCTGAACTGTATCATACACAAATCTTGTCATCATCAACATTGATTTTGTTGTCTGCAGCAGCTTTCAAATTGGATCACCCTAAAATGTTGTCGCTTGGGAAAGGGTCAAGGTCTCCTCCAACATCTATTGGCAGAATTTAGTCACCATTTTGTATGTGTATAGATGCATATTCATTTATACATAAATTGACTTAATAACATTGGTTCTTTATTACAGGATATAGCAATGAACAACCAACTGACTTTTATGGTACATATGTAGTAACCGGAATTCTGATATTTCTTTTAATTAAAGAAACTTAATAACACACTCAGAATTTCATAATTTACTCAGAAAATTCATAACATACTCGGAAATTTCATAAAACATTCAGACATTTCATATCATGCTCAGAAGTTTTGTAACACACTTGGAAATTTAATAACATCCTCAGAAATTCCATAACTTAGTTAGAAATTTCATAACACACTCCAAAATTTAATAACATACTAATGAATAAATAAATGTATAAGTTTTGCTTTTATCATCTATTCTTTTGTGATGCCAAAGTAAAAGCAAGTATGTTTCAATGTTACATGAAAATGAAATGAAAATCAATTCAATGTCATGTTTTACAAATACATCGTAGAAGGTTCATCTACATTGCGTTACTTTGTATGCATAATTAATTAGCTGTTTTATAGATGTCTCTTTTCTTAACCCTTTCCCAAAAAGACCTGGTTTTGAAGTCCCTAATAGAAAATACTTGGGAAAACATTGAGGCAAAAGAAGAAACTGCTGATGATCAGCAGTTTCTCCTTTTGCCTCAATATTTTCTGGACTTCATTGTACACAAATCCTGTCTTTACCTATGTCAATAATGTTGTCTGTAGCAACTCTAAATATTAGACCATCCTAAGATTTTGCCATTTGGGAAAGGGTTAACGTAGTCCACCCCTAATGAGATTCATGGGACATCGGAAGTATTTGGGCGATGTAAACATTTGGCGGTTCCAACACCAAATATTTATGATGTCCTCCAAATATGTTCAGATATGTAACAGACTACCTTAAAATCTTCAATCTTTATTTCTTTTCTCTGTATAACCCTTTCTGTACAAATTCTGAAGTGGTAGATTTTACTGTGCATTGAAACTAATTGCTTATTTAGCAATTTTTGTATGATTCATCTATAACTTTTTATCTAATATGAACAACAGATGAGCTCTTACAATCTGCCTCTAGAAATATGTAACATTTTCCATTTTAGGTGATTCATTGTGGCAATTTTTTAGTATTCTTTTCATTTGAATATTACTGTATGTTCATATTATATACTGAGCAAAAAAAGAAACTTTCAGAAATTTTAATGTAAATATGTTGGTATAGTTTCAATCCTGTTTTGAAACTGGAATTTTACATTGAATACTTTATCACAAAATTATTCCTCAGGGAATATAATAATACACTATAATAAATCACTCCATTCAATATTTTGGCAAAATTTGCCTTTTTCAAGAGGTTGAAAAATTCAGTCACACTACATAATAATTTCTTAATCTATATCAGCCATTTTGTTTTAGTCTTATTTCATTGAATAAATTTATCTTTTATACACCAAGAATATAAGCTGACAATTTTTTCAAATTAAACTAGTTTAAGAAGCTAATACATGCAATATATATGTGTGTACATATAATTGGTATCCTTGAAAAACTGGCCAAAGTTTCTTTTTTGGCTCAGTATACAAAACGTAATGGCAATTTGATTGTTGTTTGCCTGAGTTTTAAAACTTAATATCATTAAGACTACTGACTTAGATAGTTGGTAAGGTGCAAGACTTCTAATCACGAAGTCCCGGATTTGATCCCCTGCCCTTTCTGACATTTTTCTTCCAACAATGGATAGATAGAAGCTTAAATTATGTAGCTTATGTACATAGTACATCTTGGCCCGAAACTGTATGTAAAATAATAGTAAGCCTGTGGGAAAGCAGCTGGAAGCTCTGAAAGGATGTTTTGGTGGTACTTAGAAGAGAAACAACAAGAATCTTTTGTTCGGTGTTCTAGCCATTGGGAGAAAATACTTGGGAAAATATTAAGGCAAAAGCTAAAAGTCAGCATTTTCTCCATTTGCCTCCAAATGTGACATATCCAATTATAATCTACATACATTTTGTTGTCTGAAGCAGCTTTCAAATTGGAATTAGTCTTAATGTTTTACAGTTCGAAAAAGGGTTAACTCAATACTTTCATCCTACTTTCAGGGGATCCTGTCATAATCAGCTTGAATGGTCTACTAAAGTTAAGGTAAGAAATGTGAATTATAGAACATTTAAGAAATTTTGGAGATCAATTTTGATGTAATGATGCTTTTTTATTCCCCACAAGATAAAGGCATCAGAAAACATAGAAAAATAAAGTAATCACTTTTGACAAACAATTTATTCATTTGCAATTATGTTTTCTACACAAAAAGACCAAATGATAAAATTTTTCATTCGCTTAAAATTGTTGTCTTCAACAACTTAGAATTTGGACAGTCAAAGGCTGTTTTTGACAGTAAGGCCGAAGGAACGGTTTTGCGGAACATATGCTCCAAATGTTTTGAATTCTTAAGGCGTCTAGAATTTCTAAATTTTCTAGGTGGAAGTCTGTCAAACGCACTCGTAAGAGGGGAACATCCCCATCAGGTGCTTTGCTTTGTCACTTGGTAAAGTGCCATGCCACTTTTCAAAGGCCAAAAAGGGCTCTGCCTCCCTAAAATATTGCCATCTAGAAATGATTTTTACCCAAAACCATTAAGTGACGTTTTTTGACGCCCACCAAGAAAAGTTCTATGTAATTTGTTAAAGGATTTTTGCATTAAGTAATTTTTCCAATAATTTCTGCTATTATTCAGTTTCAAGTTGACTGGTGAAGATACTATAGAAGTATTGTTGGACGTCTGTATGAGCAGTACCTCATGTGAAACTGTAGAAATTATACAGAATGTAGCTTTTGAGTTAACTGACTGCGACTTTGATGCTACTTATGAAGACCCAGGTTAGTTGCTTTGTTTTAAACTGAATTAGCTCAATGATAATTTTGTTATAAAAGGATAATTTAGAGAAGTATTGTTGGATGTCTGTATGAGCAGTACTTCATGTGAAACTATAGAACTTGTACAGAATGCAGCTTTTGATCAGCTAGACTTTGACTTAAATGCTACATATGAAAACACAGGTTAGTTGGTTTTTAGCTCACCTGAGCACGAAGTGCTCGAGGTGAGTTATTGTGGTCACTTTTTGTCCGGCGTCCGTCCGTCCGTCAACATTTGGGGTGTTTACACTCTAGCATCCACAAAAGTTAGGCAATCTTGATCAAACTTGGCCAAAACAAGTACGATCATAAGTTCTCGGACAAGTTCGATTATGGGCCTGATCGGACCAGAATGTGCTCAGTTATCTGTCCTTGAATGTCAAAAAATGCTGTTTTGAAGTTTGTTTACACTCTAGCATCTATAATTATTGATCAATCAAGACAAAACTTAGACATAATATTAGAGACCATAAAATCTTGGATGAGCTCGATTTTCAGTCTGATCCGATCAGAAAGTCTAGAGTTACGTGCCCTTGAACTTGACAAAATTGTCATTTTCAGATGCTTTACACTCTATTAATCTAAGGGAAGTAACTGTTGACACTACTTTTCTTTAGTAGTGTCAAGTGTTACTTCCCTTAGATTACAATTAACTATAAATCAAAACAAACCTTGGAAAAAATGTTGGGGAGCATAAGATCTTCGATTAGTTTGATTTTCAGTCTGATCTGATCAGACAGTTGAGAGTTATGTGCCCTTGAATTTGACAAAATTGCCGTTTTCGGCTGTTTTCGACCTTCAGAGATGGCAAAGAACCAGAAATCTTTGTCAGACATTCGGTCTGACAGTTCAAAATAATCTGTCAGACTGAATAAAATTTTGTCAGACCGAACTATAATCCACTATCTTACAGATCAAAATTTGTGTCAGACAGTGGGACTGACAGTAGCCAAAAGATCATCAGACCGAGGGACCTTTCATCAGACATGTCTGGCGGTCCAACGGTCTTCGCCATGACTGACCTTGTTTACACTCTAGAATCTACAATTATTTAATCAATCATGACAAAACTTGGACACAATGTTGGGTAGAATAAGATCTCAGATGAGTTCAATTTTCAGTCAGGTCTGACCAGAAAGATGAGATTTATGCGCCCTTGAATTGGGCAAAATTGGGCAAAATTGCCATTTTTGGCTGTTTTTGACATTGTTTACACTCTAGAATCTACAATTATTAATAAATCAAGACAAAACTTGGACAAAAATGTTGGGGAGCATAAAAGATCTGGGATGAGTTTGATTTTCAGTCTGATCTGATCAGAAAGTCGAGAGTTATGTGCCCTTGAATTTGACAAAATTGCCGTTTTCGTCTCTTTTCGACCTTGTTTACTCTCCAGAATCTACAATTATTAATCAATTTAGATTAAACTTGGACACAATGTTGGCAAGTATAAGATCATGGATGAGTATGATTTTCAGTCTGATGTGATTAGAAAGTCAAGAGTTATGTGCCCTCGAATTTTATAAAATTGCCGTTTTTGACTATTTTCAACCTGGTTTACACTCTAGAATCTACAATTATTGACCAATCAAGACAAATCTTGGACACAATGTTGGAGATCGTAAGATCTCATATGAGTTTGATTTTCAGTCTGATTTGACCAGAAAGACGAGAGTTATGTGCCATTGAATTTGATATATATATGTATTCGACCTTGTTTACACTCTAGAATCTACAATTATTTAAAAAAAAACAATGTTGGGCACCATAAGAGCTTGGATGAGTTTGATTTTCACAACGTTATTGACCATTAGTTCATATTCAGTCTTAAAGTCATGAATATCAATTGAATTGAACATAAGTGTTGCTCATATCATTTTGGTTCAGGTGAGCGATATAGGACCATCATGGTCCTCTTGTTAAATTGAATTGTCAGTTTTGATGTTCTTATATATAATATACAAAATGAAATAAGCTTTTCCCAAATTATTATTGTGTTTGCTGTCCCTTATCAAGAATATAACATAGGTAGGAACACCTTTAGAGATAAAAAGAATATGTTGATTATCATCATTTTCTACTTTTCTCTCAATGCTTGGCTTCTAGCATACAAATATTTTAAATTAAGTGAAATTGATTTTTCGATGTGATGATGTTTTAAATCTAGGTCTAGGAATATAGAAAGATTAAATAATGGTAAATGAAATATTGCATCATAGAACTATAATTATTGGATATCTGTAAAGGCGGTACTTCATTGCATCTATTTCATGGGTTGCTTCTGCAATTTTGAATCGACAGATTCTTTCCAAAAGCATAATTTAACCCTTTCCAAAGCAAGACCTGGTTTTGACATCTCTAATAGGATAAGGCTTGTGGAGAAATTAAGACAAAAGAAGAAAATGCTGATAATCAGCATTTTCTTCTTTTGTCTCTCATTATACCCCCGCAAAACGAATGTTTTATTGTACCCCCGCAAAACGAATGTTTTATTATACCCCCGCAAAACGAATGTTTTATTATACCCCCGCAAAACGAATGTTTTATTATACCCCCGCAAAACGAATGTTTTAGGGGGTATACTGGAATCAACCTGTCTGTATGTCTGTATGTCTGTCTGTCTGTCTGTCTGTCCGTGGACAAAATATTTCTACAGAGCATATCTTCTAAACCATATGTGCTAGCAACTTAAAACTTGCTACACTCATAGATCTCATTGTGGGGAAGTGTCATGTACAATAACTGTTACTCTGCCACGCCCACTTTTAGAGTTATTGCCCTTTGTTGTTTTTACCCTTGCATTTATGTCCGGACCATATCTTCTAAACCATAAGTGCTAGCAATTTCAAACTTGGTACACTTATAGACCTCATTATGGGGAAGTGTCATGTACAATAACTGCTACTCTGCCACACCCACTTTTTGAGTCATTGCCCTTTGTTGTTTGTACCCTTACATTTTGTTTGGACCATATCTTCTAAACCACAAGTGCTAGCATCTTCAAACTCAGTACACTTATACATCTAATTGTGGGGAAGTGTCATGTGCGATAACTGTTACTCAGCCACGCCCACTTTTTGAGTTATTGCCCTTTGTTGTTTGTACCCTTAAATTTTGTTTGGACCATATCTTCTAAACCACAAGTGCTAGCAACTTCAAACTTGGTACTCTTATACATCTCATTTTGGGGATGTGTTATGTATGATAACTATTACTCTGTCACGCCCATTTTTGAGTTATTGCCCTTTGTTGTTTGTACCCTTACATTTTGTTTGGACCATATTTTCTAAACCACAACTGCTAGCAACTTCAAACTTTATACATATATACATTTTAATTTAGGGAAGTGTCATGTACAATAATTGTTACTCAGTCACGCCCAATTTTTCAGTTATTGCCCTTTGTTGTTGTTACCCTTGCATTTTTGTCCAGACCATATCTTCTAAAGCAAAAGTGCTAGCAACTTCAAACTTTGTACATAATAATAGATCTCATTGTAGGGAAGTGTCATGTACAAGAACCGGTACTCTGACATGCCCACTTTTAGAGTTATTGCCCTTTTTTGTTTGTATCCTTGCATTTTTGTCCGGACCATATCTTTTAAATCATAACTGCTAGCAATATCAAACTTGGTACACTTATACATCTTATTGTACAGAAGTGTCATGTACAAGAATCATTACTCTGGTATGCCTACAATTTGTGTGATTGTCCTTTGTTGTTTTTACGCTCGGATTTGTGTCCGGAACATATCTTCTTAATCATTAGTGCTAGCAACTTCAAACTTGGTACACTTATAGATCTCATTGTGGGGAAGTGTCATGTAAAGCAACTGTTACTCTTTCATGCCAACTTTAAGAATTATTGCCCTTTGTTGTTTGTACCCTTGCATTTTTGCCTAGACCTTATCTTCTTAACCATAAGTGCTAGCAAATTTAAGCTTGGTACACTTATTGCCCTTTTTTTGTAATGAAAGCTTGTGCGGGGGTATCAAGTCACATCCTGTGACAGTTCTAGTTTTCTGTGTCATATTGTACACAAATCTCATCTTTATTACCGTTGTCATCAGCCTCCAAGTTGGACCACCATAAAGTTTTGTTGTTTGGGAAAGAATAAAGTTTCAAGAGAAGGCTAAGATGGTACAAATGTAATAGTATTTGCTGTGAAACAAAAGTACTTGCTTTGCCAATGAAGACTATTGTACTATGAATATAGATCTAATATGAATTCTCTTGCAGTCTTTTCATTTGCAACATGGTTGAGTGACCGATCAGTGACTGTGGAGACTATGACAACTACAGATAAGAATGATTTGATAATGGACCTGGGGTTGAAACACTTCTTTCTTGATGAAGAATGTAACCTTGATACAAGCATTATGACAGGTATGCAAAGCGACAGATAATGATTTTTCAAAACTTTTAACAAATGTTCATCAAACCCTATGTTAATGTACTCATCAGAATCATCTCCTCAATATGATTCTGATAAATACCCACAACATAGGCTTTGGATTTAAAAATATAAATTCAGAGTACAATGTACCTTTACCTACTCTTATATTTTAGGTCTTGGTATATATTGCTTCTCGGTAAAAATACTTTTTTCCACATTTTCTTTTTAATGCCTTATACTTCGTATTATATTACCTACAAGTGTACCCATATAGATCTAGCTCTGCAATTTCTTTTGATATCAATATGCCCCCTCCCCCCTCATTTCCTTTTCAAAGCTGAGAACATGAAAAAAGACTTTCCCCCTCTATATTTTCTGTGCTGTCTGGGTTAGCACACTATTATTTATTTGCAGACGGAAAGAAAATGAATGTGACTGGACTTTCAGAGGATAAAGTCAGTTGTTGGCAGAGTCCAAACAAAACCATGTATGAATGCTGTGTTATGTCAACCAGTCTACACAGAAATGTACACTTGTTTCTACACATGGATGTGTCTAACTACACACTGTATGCAGAAGTGGAGAGAATCAATGAAAATATTGGAAAATATTTAGACAAAAGAATAAAATGCTGATTATAAGCATTTTCTTCTTATGTCAAAATATTTTTCATGGTATTAAGTATTAAATTTTATCTTTTCATTAACAAACATTTTGTTGTCAGTAGCAGGTTTCTGAGATTGTAGCAGCCTGAAATTTCCTCTCTTCGAAAGAAATAAAGTTGATCATTAGAATTTTATTGCAGACGGACAGAAAATGAATGTGACTGGACTTGCAGAAGATAAAGTCAGTTGTTGGCAGAGTCCAAACAAAACCATGTATGAATGCTGTGTTATGTCAACCAGTCTACACAGAAATGTACACTTGTTCCTACATATGGATGTGTGTAACTACACACTGTATGCAGAAGTGGAGAAAATCAATAAAGAGTATCCTCTAGTGAACTATGTCTGGGGTAAGTTGGTTGTTTGAAGGTAAACCCTTTCAGTGCCAAATTTTCTCTCAGAATGTACATCTTAGTGTCGCACATTTTACAGAACACCAGGTTTTATTCAATCCTTTCTACACAAATACTAATGCTAATATCTTGGCTAGATATTGGGTTGCAATTTGAAAAAAAATATATTTATTTCTTGCCCAATACAATGCAGTAATAACTGATATTTTGTGTTTCAGTAATAATATAGTGACAAAAGGAATTTTAGTATCTTAGGTTTTTCCTTTTTCATTAAGGTTCAGTTTCCCATGGACGTTACTAGAAATGAAGAGTGTGGTTAGGTAAAAAAGAGTTGATTAACCCTTTCCCAAACAAGACCTGGTTTTGACGTCCTCGATAGAAAAGGCTTAAGAAAACATTGAGGCAAAAGAAGAAACTGCTGATAACCAGCAGTTTCTCCTTTTGTCTCAATATTTTCTGTGCTATTTCATACACAAATTGTCTCTTTATCAATATGCATTTTGTCATTTGCAGCAGCATTTGAATTAAACCACCCCAAAATTTTGTTGTTTGGGAAAGGGTTAAAAAGGACTAAATACACATGTTTGTATATTTGACAGCCTTACATGGGCCCTTAGATAAAAGTGTTCCAGTCAATTGTTTGAAAAATTGACATGCACTGTTGTCCTTCACAGGTACACAGCATGAAGTCACTACAAAAGGAGTTTGGAGATTCATGTGAGAAGATCTTTTTATAGTCTTTCTTTCTTATTGCCTAGTTTGTCTGTCTGTCCATCCATTAGCAATTGCTTCACTGAGAAACTTCTACATTTTTAATCAGTAGATGATTTCCATGGTTTCAAGTTTAAGATAAGTCTTTGTCGTTCTTGAAGTATTTGCCCTTGAATGGAAAAATTTTACTGACAAATATTCACAAAATATTATAAGTTGGTATTTTGCTTATTGATTGGGTTAAAAGATATTTCGCTGCCATAGAAAAAATCAGATGGAATGAAAATCGTCATATTATGAAAGCAACATGGGTTAATTTGAACTGGACTGACTGGTACTCATTGATTGCTTATGAACTATGTTAACTCCAAATCAAGGGTTGTAAAGTTCCGAGTAGAATAGGATTTGTGAACTGATCTAGATAATAGAAGAAAATGCCATTGTTAGCTCCACTGGCGGTCAGGCCAGCGGGCTATTGTCATGTGCGTGCGTCCGTCCGTAAACCTTTTCTTTAAAAATCTTCTTCTCCGAAACTACTGGATGGATTTCAATCAAGCTTCACAGGAATGATCCTTGAGTGACCCTCTCTCAGATTCCTTCAAAGAATTTGGATTGAATTAGAATAACCTGAGTTATCTGCCCTTTAATGTCAAATATAGCTGGTTTTGACTTTATTATGCCCCCGATAGGGAGGCATCATAAATTTGACTTGTCCGTCTGTCCGTCCGTCTGTCCGTCCGTCTGTCTGTCCGTCTGTCTGTCCGTCTGTCTGTCTGTCTGTCTGTCCGTCCATCCGTCATTCCGTCCAAAAACTTTAACATTGGCCATAACTTCCTTATTACTTAACATATTCGCTTCATACTTTACCACAACATTCCTTGGTACATTACCTTTCTGTAGGCACATACTTTGGTGACCTTGACCCCTGGATGACCTTGACCTTGAACATAGATTGGCCATAATTTAAAATCAAAGCGGTGTCGGGGGCATTGTCATCTTACAGTGACAGCTCTTGTTTTTACTCTAAAATCTACAAATATCGAACAATCAAGACAAAACTTTTACAGAATGTTGGTTACTATAAGATTTTACCTTGGTATAATTTTCAGCTTGATCTGAATTTTACATCATGAGTTATGTGCCCTTGAAATTGACAAATTTGCCATTTTCGGCTCTATTTTGACTTTGTTCTCACTCTAGCAACTACAAATATTGACTAATCAAGACAAAACTTGTACAGTATGTTAGTGACTATGATATCTTACCTTTGTATAGTTTTCAGCATGATCTGAATTTTATGTCATGAGTTGTGTGCCCTTGAAATTGACAAAATTGCCATTTTCGGCTCTATTTTAACTTTTTTCACTCTAGCAACTACAAATATTGACTAATCAAGACAAAACTTGTACAGAATGTTGGTGACTATAAGATCTTGCCTTGGTATAATTTTCAGCTTGATCTGAAATTCTGAATTTTACGTCATGAGTTATGTGCCCTTGAAATTGACAAATTGCCATTTTCGGCTTTATTTTCAATTTTTCAACCATTAGTATTAATTAATCAATACAATAACTTTCACAGAATTTTACTGACCATAAGATTTTACTTGCTTGAAATTTTCAGCTTGGTCATGCGTTTGCTTGTTTGCGCAGCCTGAACCTTTGAAATTGCATTCAACAAGACAAACAATCAGGCCTGTGGAGCGCTTCCAGACCGCCAGGGCTGTCTAGTGTTTCTGTGCCGCAGCAATTGGAACAGTTTGAAATTTAATTGCTAGGGAAAGAGTTAATTATGCATGAATTGTGTTCAATGGCTCCTATTTAAAACTGTTTTGTACAATATTACCGATTTGCAGTAAATAATATTCCATCGGAGATGAAGTTTACAACAGATCTGAGGGCACAACTTTGTATGGAGTCTAGTGGAGCTTGTGATTTTACTCTACAGATAGTCACATATGACTAAAATTTTACTTCTTCTGGTCTTTCTGAGTAGAAAACATTGTTGGAAATGCAGAGATTGCTTGTCACAAGCAATTTCTTCATTTTCTACAATGTTTTCCAAAGCCTTTAATTTTTAGGGTGTCAAAAGGTGCCTTAGTGTTGTAATTTGGTGGGGTGTCAAAAGGCGTCTTAGTGTTGTAATCCCATGGGGCGTCAAAAGGTGTCACAGTTTGTAATCACGTAGGGTGTCAAAAGGCGTCACAGTTTGGAATTGGGTTATGCCTGAAAAGTGTTCAAGGGTTCTATTTTACAACTTTTTTGTACAATATTACAGATTTGCAGTAAATAATATTCCATCAGAGATGAAGTTCACAACAGATCTGAGAGCTCAACTTTGTATGGAGTCTAGTGGAGCTTGTGATTTTACTGTACAGATTGCCAACAACTTAGATATTCCATACATAGACTGTTCAACCATCACAAATGATTATAATGAACCCTTCCATGGTAAGTTAAACCCTTTCTCAAAAGATGAAATTTTAGACTTGTCCAAAGGGGGATATTCATTTTGAGTCGTCAGAGTTACTGCCGCTGATTGGTGAAGCTATATACATACAGAGTAGTTTGCCTCTTGGTAATGGGTTAACCTCTTCGAGTTGTGAATGGTTGCTAGAAATTTTGGTAAATCCTATGTAGATTACCTAGCCATCTCAAATGATAGTAATGCGTTTTCCATTGTTGGTATGGTATTAAATTGTGTACGAGGGACGGTCGGAAAGTAGTTGGACTTTTCGTGCTGCTGTCTCTCCATTTGCAACTGTATAAACATATTATATATTGGTGGAATCTTCATCCATTTGCCAATAATGTGGTCAGTTTATTTACAAAGATAGTTGTGCATATATGATATTCTGTCCACTTATATGTGATAGGTGTTTTATGTATCACAGGTTATTTGTTAGAGTTTGAGTTTATTGGGGTTTTACGCCGTTTTCAACTACCAGGGTCATATCGCGGCGGCTGGAGCACCTACCCATGGATTCCTGTTGTTTCTCAAACCAGTACTACCACAACACCCTTACCGAGCCTCCAGCTGCTCGCCCACTTAGGTTAACGATTTCAAACCCATTGGTGGGTGACAATTTTGTCAGAAAGGGTATTAGCCGCGGCCGGGTATCGAACCCGGGACCTCTCGAATGAGGGTCAGATGCGCTACCAACTGCGCTAATGCCGCGGCCAGTTATTTGTTAGAGAAACAACAAGGGTACCCAAAACAAAAGAGCATTCTAGTCATTTCAATCGCGAAGAAGTTAAGTTTTTGAACTACATTATCACTGCAGATTGAATAAGGGTTCATAATTCTGAACTTGGGATAAAAATCGGTCAAAGCAGTCATGGAAACGAGCTGGTTCCCTACCCCTGAAAAGATTAAGCTGTTACCTTCGGTTGGTAGTCATGTTTGTTGCTTTTGGGGATTCACGAGAATTGATAGTTACTCAATTCATGTCAAATGGCAAAAACTGTCACTGCCAAGTACAATTTTGAAGCAATTCAGAGAAATCTAAGAATAAATGCTGAAGTAAACGCGTCCCAGATTAGCAAAGAAAACTGTTTTCTTCTTCACGATTACGCACACTCCCATACCACCGCATCAGCAGAGGAGATTATCAACTATTACACACGACAATAGTTGTTTTACTCTTTTTATAGCCCAGACCTTGCCCCAAGTGACTTTTATTATACCCCCCAAATTCAATTTGGGGGGTATATAGGAGTCAGCTTGTCTGTCTGTCTGTCTGTCTGTTGGTCTGTCTGTTGGTCCGTCTGTTGGTTTTTTGTCCACTCTATTACTACTAAACTACTGACCCAATTTTATTCAAACTTTACATGTGAGCTCATTACTAAGTGCCATTGTGTATATCACATTTTGGTTACGGTCCATTGATTTGTCACAGAGTTATGGCCCTTGAGTGAATTTTCTTGTCCATTCAATTTCTCTGTAAATCTTTGATGGATTTCATTTAAACTTTACAGGCATGCTTGATAGCTCTCAAATATGTGCACATGAAATTTTGGTCATGGTTCATAGATTTTTTACAGAGTTATGGCCCTTTGTTGAAAATTGGCTTATCAGACTTCGAGAAATCATTAGATAATTCTTCAAAAATCTTCATCTCCTTAACCACTGGGCCAATTCTTACCAAACTTGGCAGAAATGTTCCTTGGGTGACCCTTTTCAAAACTTGTTCGTGAATTTTTGATTCATCAAAAATTGTGGGCGTGGTAGGGCGGGGCTTATCAGACTTAAAGAAATCATTAGGAAATTCTTCAAAAATCTTCTCCTCCTCAACCAATGGGCCAATTCTTTCCAAACTTGGTAGAAATGTTCCTTGGGTGACCCTTTCCAAAACTTGTTCATGAATTTTTGATTCGTCAAAAATTGTGGGCGTGGCAGGGCGGGGCTTATCAGACTTAAAGAAATCATTAGGGAATTCTTCAAAAATCTTCTCCTCCTCAACCACTGGGCCAATTCTTTCCAAACTTGGCAGAAATGTTCCTTGGGTGACCCTTTTCAAAATTTGTTTGTGAATTTTTGATTCGTCAAAAATTGTGGGCGTGGCAGGGCGGGGCTTATCAGACTTAAAGAAATCATTAGGAAATTCTTCAAAAATCTTCTCCTCCTTAACCACTGGGTGAATTCTTACTTAACTTGGCAGGAATGTTCCTTGGGTGACCCTTTTTAAAACTTGTTCGTGAATTTTTGATTTGTCAAAAATTGTGGTCGTGGCAGGGCGGGGCTTATCGGACTTAGAGAAATCATGTGAAAAATCTTTAAAAATCAATTATTTGACCAATTATAACCAATCTTGACAGGAATGACCCTTGAGTGATTGTTTTCAATGTATGCTCATGATTTTTTCATTCGCCAAAAAATGTGGGCGTGGCAGGGCGGGGCTTATCCGACTTCGAGAAATTGTTAGATTATTCTTCAAAAATCTTCTCCTCCTTAACTACTGGGCCAATTCTTACTTAACTTGGCAGGAATGTTCATTGGGTAACCCTTTTCAAAACTTGTTCGTAAATTTTTGATTTGTCAAAAATTGTGGGTGTGGTAGGCCGGGGCTTATCGGACTTAGAGAAATCATGCGAAAAATCTTTAAAAATCAATTATTAGGCCAATTTGAAGCAAACTTGACAGGAATGACCCTTGAGTGATTGTTTTCAATGTATGCTCATGATTTTTTCATTCGCCAAAAAATGTGGGCGTGACAGGGCGGGGCTTATCCGACTTCGAGAAATCGTTAGATAATTCTTCAAAAATCTTCTCCTCCTTAACTACCTGGCCAATTCTTACTAAACTTGGCAGGAATGTTCCTTGGGTGACCCTTTTCTAAACTTGTTCGTAAATTTTTGATTTGTCAAAAATTGTGGGCGTGGCACGCTGGGGCTTATCGGACTTAGAGAAATCATGCGAAAAATCTTTAAAAATCAATTATCTGGCCAATTTGAAGCAAACTTGAAAGGAATGACCCTTGAGTGATTGTTTTCAATGTATGCTCATGATTTCTTCATTCGCCAAAAAATGTGGGCTGGCAGGGCGGGGCTTAGCCGACTTCGAGAAATCGTTCGATGATTCTTCAAAAATCTTCTCCTCCTTTACCACGGGGCCAATTCTTACTAAACTTGGCAGGAATATTCCTTGGGTAACCCTTTTCAAAATTTGTTCGTTAATTTTTGATTCATCAAATTGTGGGCGTGGCAGGGCGTGGCTTATCGGACTTAGAGAAATCATGTGAAAATCTTTAAAAATCAATTATTAGGTCAATTTGAAGCAAACTTGACAGAATTGACCCTTGAGTAATTATACCCCCCAAATTCAATTTGGGGGGTATATAGGAGTCAGGTTGTCGGTCTGTCTGTTGGTCTGTTGGTCTGTCTGTTGGTCCGTCTGTTGGTTTTTTCTTTAAAAATCTTCTTCTCCTCAACCACTCAGCCGATTCTTACCAAACTTGGCAGGAATGTTCCTTGGATGACCCTTTTCAAAACTTGTTCGTGAATTTTTGATTCGTCAAAAATTGTGGGCGTGGCAGGGCGGGGCTTATCGGACTTAGAGAAATCATATGAAAAATCTTTAAAAATCAATTATCTGGCCAATTTAAAGCAAACTTGGCAGGAATGTCCCTTGAGTGACTGTATTTAACACATGTTCATGAATTTTTGATTGGGTGAAAAATGTGGGCGTGGCAGGGCGGGGCTTATCAGACTTCGCGAAATCATTCAATAATTCTTCAAAAATCTTCTCCTCCTCAACCACTCAGCCGATTCTTACCAAACTTGGCAGGAATGTTCCTTGGGTGACCCTTTTCAAAACTTGTTCGTGAATTTTTGATTCGTCAAAAATTGTGGGCGTGGCAGGGTGGGGCTTATCGGACTTAGAGAAATCATATGAAAAAATCTTTAAAAATCAATTATCTGGCCAATTTAAAGCAAACTTGGCAGGAATGTCCCTTGAGTGACTGTATTTAACACATGTTCATGAATTTTTGATTGGGTGAAAAATGTGGGCGTGGCAGGGCGGGGCTTATCAGACTTCGCGAAATCATTCAATAATTCTTCAAAAATCTTCTCCTCCTCAACCACTCAGCCGATTCTTACCAAACTTGGCAGGAATGTTCCTTGGGTGACCCTTTTCAAAACTTGTTCGTGAATTTTTGATTCTTCAAATATTGTGGTCATGGCAGGGCGGGGCTTATTGACTTAGAGAAATCATGTGAAAAATCTTTAAAAATCAATTAATAGGCCAATTTGAACCAAGCTTGACAGGAATGACCCTTGAGTGATTGTTTTCAATGTATGCTCATGATTTTTTCATTCGCCAAAAAATGTGGGCGTGGCAGGGCGGGGCTTATCCGACTTCGAGAAATCGTTTGATGATTTTTCAAAAATCTTCTCTTCCTTAACTACTGGGCCAATTCTTACTAAACTTGGCAGGAATGTTCCTTGGGTGACCCTTTTTAAAACTTGTTCGTGAATTTTTGATTTGTTAAAAATTGTGGGCGTGGTAGGGCGGGGCTTATCGGACTTAGAAAAATCATGTGAAAAATCTTTAAAAATCAATTATTAGGCCAATTTGAACCAAACTTGACAGAAATGACCCTTGAGTAATTGTATTCAATGTATGTTCATAATTTTTTCATTCGCCAAAAAATGTGGGCGTGGCAGGGCGGGGCTTATCCGACTTCGAGAAATCGATCGATGATTCTTCAAAAATTTTCTCCTCCTTAACCACTAGGCCAATTCTTACTAAACTTGGCAGGAATGTTCCTTGGGTGACCCTTTTCAAAACTTGTTTGTGAATTTTTGATTCGTCAAAAATTGTGGGCGTGGCAGGGCGGGGCTTATTGACTTAGAGAAATCATATGAAAAAATCTTTAAAAATCAATTATCTGGCCAATTTAAAGCAAACTTGGCAGGAATGTCCCTTGAGTGACTGTATTTAACACATATTCATGAATTTTTGATTGGGTGAAAAATGTGGGTGTGGCAGGGCAGGGCTTATCAGACTTCGCGAAATCATTCAATAATTCTTCAAAAATCTTCTCCTCAACCACTCAGCCAATTCTTACCAAACTTGGCAGGAATGTTCCTTGGGTGACCCTTTTCAAAACTTGTTCGTGAATTTTTGATTCGTCAAAAATTGTGGGCGTGACAGGGCGGGGCTTATTGACTTAGAGAAATCATGTGAAAAATCTTTAAAAATCAATTATTGGACCATTAATTGAACTAAAGTTGGCACTAAAGTCCCTTGAAGGATTGTATTCAATGTATGTTCATGAATTTTTGATTCGTCAAAAAATGTGGGCGTGGGAGGGCGGGGCTAATCCGACTTCGAGAAATTGTCAGATAATTCTTCAAAAATCTTCTCCTTAACCACTGAGCCAATTCTTACCAAACTTGGCAGGAATGTTCCTTGGGTGACTCTTTTCAAAACTTGATCGTGAATTTTTGATTCAGTGTTTTGTTACCAAAATTGGCAGGAATGTTCATTTTGTGACTTATTTAAAAAATTTGTTCGTGAATTTTTGATTTGCAAAAACTGTGGTGATGGCAGGGCAGGGCTTATCAGACTTAACGAAATCATGAGAAAATTCTTAAAAAAAGCAATTATACATGAGAAAATTCTTTAAAAAAGCAATTATACAGTAAATTTGAACCAAATCTTACAGGAATGTTCCTTGATTGACTGTCTTCAATACATGGTTGTGAATTTTTGGTTTATTGAAAAATATCAGCATGGCAGGGCAGGGCTTGGGGATTGTTAAATGAGCTATGTCCTTTTGTTGAAAATTGGTATTTTTTGCAACATTTACATGTGTTGTTTGGTCTGTTGATTTTTTGTTAGCTCTATTTCCCAATTGAACAGCTCCCAGTTCAAATGAAATCAACTTCTCAAAATGCACAAAAACTGCGCTTTTTGGGGGTATGATCACTTTCAGTGATATTCTAGTTTGTGTCTAGAACTGAAGAAAATGCAAACTGGGAAGAAATTTGAGACCAGGGCGCATGTGATACCGGCTGTTACACTGTACCTAATACAGTGGGTCTATGTCATGGTTAATAGTGGAAATAGTAAAGCTCCTACGAAGATGGCAGAAATGCATAGACATAGAAGGACAATTTGTTCAAACGGTGTAGAAAGAATTTTGTTAAAAAATTGAATCGTTTTAGAGAACTAGTGAAAAGTCCAACTACTTTCCGACCGTCCCTCGTATGCAATCAAGCAAAGCTTGTTGTTTCACTCAGAACTTTCATTGCCTTCTAAAACTTCATGTTCAAGATACCACCTGACAGAGCCAATGTATCAAACTGTAAGAATATAAACATATTTCATTCAAAGATTTTGTTTGTTTTCAGATATTTCCTATGACTTCTGGAAGATGCCTGAGTGTGAGTTTCAGACCATTACACCAACACCAGGTTAGTTTGCCTTATTTTTCAATAAAATATACATAATTTACCTCACGATAAATGACCTGGCAGAGCAGCCCATGCTAATGGAATGGAATGCTCTGCCAGGTCAATTCTCGTCCGCTATAAATGTAGACAAAAACAATCCTGTACTCTATTATTCTTCAATCAGAAGTTATCACCCTTACAACCTGACTTATTTAGTATCTTTAGTTTTAAAATGAAAATTGAACTATTATTTCATCACCAATATTTCATAAGTGTCACTCAGCATTATCCAAAAAAGATTGACTATGATAACAATCATACACTAATCACCCAACAAAAGGTTGATAGATCTACTTGAATGTCCTTGCATATAAAGAAATAGGGATCTGGATTAAATTGTGTGTACCTCAAAAACTTAACATTGGCCATTTCTAGGGCATTTTTAGCTCGACTTTTCGAAGAAAATGAGAGCTTATATTGTCACCCGGGGGTCGGCATTGGCGTTGCAACAAAGGTTAAAGTTTTTTCAAACATCAATATCTTCCATACTGTCAAAGGGATTCAACCCAAACTTGGAATACTTATTCACCATCACACCCTCTACCTTACGATTAGGGCCCATGACCCTGGCTCCACTATATTTGGAGTTATGCCCCCTTTATACTAAGCAACTTAGAAAGTCGAGCGCGCTGTCTTCGGACAGCTCTTGTTGTTTCATAAACACATCTTAGTTTTTTTTCAGCATGTATGGCTTTACCCCCAGACACAGTAGAAAACAATTGCCAGTACTCTATAGACTGTACTGAAATAACTTGCTGCATAGATTACTTTTTTGGTGATGAGAACAGAAACTTGTTCTTTTGTATAGATTGTTGACACCTCGCAAGATAAAGGCATTGGAAAACATCATGGAAAATGAAGAAATTGCTTGTTACAAGCAATTTCTTCATTTCCCACAATGTTTTTCTACACCAAAAGATAAAAGATATAAAAATTTCATCCTCTTAAGGTATATGACCCATCATTAGAAACACCACTTTCTAGCCATGGGACATGCATCAAATTACATACACTTGTAAATACACTTCAAATAAGTTGATTCACCGTGCCGGATTTCAAGATTATGCTTCAAGAAGAAAATAATTTACAAATATCTTTTTACTCTATATTCATATGCAAGGGAGGTAATTTATAACATTTTTGTCAAATATTTCCATAATTATGCATTAATTCAAAATTCTAAACCGTTCAAAATTCTTATGTTTGTATTTGGAATGGAGATATAACAAAGTTTAGGAATTACTGGCACTTTTCAAATCTCGCCTCTGGCTCGCTGGTGCTGATGATTGGTTGTATACGTTAAAATTGTCATCTTCAAAAAGTTTGAATTTTGACAAGATTAAAATTTTGCCATTCATTTTGGGAAGGGTTAATATAGACCCTTTTTTTCTTTCAGACTGTATGGCCATACCAGCGGATACGGTAGAAAACAACTGCCAGTACTCTATAGACTGTACTGAAATAACATGCTGCATAGATTACTTCTTCGGTGACGAGAGCAGAAACTTGCACATGTATCTTAGTGTAGATTTTGATGCCCAACAAGATAAAGGCATTGGAAAACAACACGGAAAATGAAGAAATTGCTTGTTACAAGCAATATCTTCATTTCCCACAATGTTTTTCTGCACCAAAAGACCAAAAATATAAATAATTCATCCACTTAAAATTGTCATCTTCAACATGTTTGAACTTCGACAAGTCTAAAATTTTGCCATTCATTTGGGGAAGGGTTAATATAGACCCTTTTTTTTCTTTCAGACTGTATGGCCATACCAGTTGATACAGTAGAAAACAACTGCCAGTACTCTATAGATTGTACATATATACAATGCTGCATAGATTACTTCTTTGGTGATGAGAACAGAAACTTGCACATGTACTTTGGTATAGATTCAGTGGCTAATGAATTTGTATACGAGATTGAGAGGAAAAGGTGGACGACAGCATTGACAGGCTCTCGTAAGTATGACTTGATGAACTAAAAACAATCTTAGAATTCCATCAATTAAACCATTTTTTATGCCCCCGTATGGAGAGATCGGGGGCATATTGTTTTCTGTCCTCAAGGTCATCTGTTAACCCTTATCAGCCCTTTACTCTACGAAAACTTAACATTTTACTCCGAAAACTGAACATTTGCCTTTTCTCCAAAAGTATTTTACATACAAAGCTCAAATTTGGTATGCAGCTTCATTTTAATGATATCTATCTGCTCCATGCAATTTGACCTTCCTCAAGGTCATCACTTAACCCTTATCAACCCTTTACTCTACGAAAACTTAACATTTTACAAAAATGGCCATTTCGGGGGCATTTGTGTTTCACCAACACATCTAGTTCAAAATCTGATTTTCAGTGGCTAACACAATTATGTATGAAAAAAGAGGAAAAGACATAGGCCTTGACTGACGCTCATAAGTATTACTAGAATGATGCAAAATAAAATTCTATGGAATTACAGCTTAATTACTGACTGATTCTATTCAAAGTTAAATAGAAATAAATGTTTATTTGATTGAATGGAAAATATTTGTTGAAAGTAGAAAGGAAAATGATAATAGATATTTTCTGTCTAATTGCTTTGATAATCCAATTTCAGGCTTTTCAGCGTCAAAAAATATTGCTGATGCCGATGCCATAACATTCAATGTACAAATAGATGAAGATGTATCTGCCGTGGCCTACAAGTTAACGGCAAATATGACTCTTTGTACTGGGGCAAAGGCTGAACCAACTTGTTACGAGTTTCCATTCTTCCAAATGCAAGACTTGAAGAAACCAGTTGTGACCCAACGAAGAAGACGGAGAAGGAAAAGGGATGCTGAGTATGTTCTTTTGTCAATCTCACATACATCTAACCCCTGCCCTGAATTAGGAAATTTTTTAGACCTTCCAATGTCGACTGTAAACTTTCGCAGATGATAAATGTGATGTTGACAAACATAGTGTTTATGTACAATGTTAGATTAAGATGTCAATGCAAAATGAGAAAATGCTGGTCATTGGCATTTTGGTCTTTTCTTTTAATAAATGGTCAAGCTTAAATTGTTTTTAAGGTACTTCAAAAGCAAGGGTTGTTTTGAAATCGATTAAAGCTTTAACTGATGCAGAAAATGCTTTACTCAAAGCAACAATACGGTTTCCTTAATTTTTGTCAAAGAAAATTTTCTTCTTTTCTTTTAAGCCCTGAGGATTTTGATGCCCGATTGAATGAACTACTTAAAAATGAACCAACTGATGAAGAGATTGAAGCATTGTTTGCAGAGGAAAGACTTCTTGAAGTAAGGAGATAAATATTTATTTTTAAGTTTAGACGTCCATGATAGAAATATGGTCAGAAGACAATGAAGGAAAGACGAAAAGCTGATAATCAGTATTTTCTCCTTTTCCTTCAATATTTTATGCACTATAATGTACACAAATTCCATACCTATTTATACCCATTTTATCGTCTGTAGTAGTTTTCAAAATAGAACACAAGGGTGAAATTTTGTTGTCTGGGAAAGGGTTTTATTCAGTGGATTTATAACTCTTTTTCGACTTAGAAATTCTTGATTAAGGTTTTGCATACAACTGTCATAATATCTGAGATACCTTTATTTGTGCTTAAGCTATGGCTTTCAAACCTTTGCACATGCTTCTGTGACCTTAATATCAGCATGTAGTGGAATGTTAAACCTTTTTATACGCCGCCGGAGGCGGACGTATATTGGCGTCATCTTCTCCGTCTGTCCGTCCGTCCATCCGTCCGTCCATCCGTCCGTCCATCCGTCCGTCCGTCCGTACATCCGTCCTTTTTTCTTGTCAACACAACTCCTCCTAAGTTTCTGGCTGGATCTTCTTGAAACTTGGTCAATGTTATCACCTCAATTGGTAGATGTGCATGAATGAAGGATTTTATGGTTTGTTGATTTTTGCCTGAGTTATGCCCCTTAAAAACTTAGTCTCTGGGGCTTATTGATATTGCAGCCTTGTCAACGCAACTCCTCCTAAGTTTCTTGCTGGATCTTAATGAAACTTGGTCAATGTTATCACCTCAATTGGTAGATGTGCATGAAGGAAGGATTTTATGGTTCATTGATTTTTGCCTGAGTTATGCCCCTTAAAAACTTAGTCTCTGGGGCTTATTGAAATTGCAGCCTTGTCAACGCAACTCCTCCTAAGTTTCTGGCTGGATCTTAATGAAACTTGGTCAATGTTATCACCTCAATTGGTAGATGTGCATGAAGGAAGGATTTTATGGTTCGTTGATTTTTGCCTGAGTTATGCCCCTTAAAAACTTAGTCTCTGGGGCTTATTGAAATTGCAGGCTTGTCAACGCAACTCCTCCTAAATTTCTGGCTGGATCTTAATGAAACTTGGTCAATGTTATCACCTCAATTGGTAGATGTGCATGAAGGAAGGATTTTATGGTTCATTGATTTTTGCCAGAGATATTCCCCTTCAATCTTAGTCTCTGGGGCTTATTGAAATTGCAGCCTTGTCAAGGCAACTCTTCCTAAGTTTCTGGCTGGATCTTAATGTCACTTGGTCAATGTTATCACCTCAATTAGAAGATGTGCATGTAGGAAGGATTTTATGGTTCATTGATTTTTTCCAGAGTTATGCCCCCTTAAAACTTAGTCCCTGGGGCTGATTGAAATTGCAGCCTTGTCAACGCAACTCCTCCTAAGATTCTGACTGGATCCTAATGAAACTTGGTGGATGTTATTACCTTAATTGGTAGATGTGCATGAAGTAAGGATTTTATGGTTCATTGATTTTTGCCTGAATTATGCCCCCTTCAATCTTAGTCTCTGGGGCTTAATGATAATTCAGCCTCGTGAACGCAATTCCTTCCAGGTTTTTCACTGGATACTTATAAAAACCTTTTTGTGAACACAATTTTTTACAGGTTTTTCAGTGAATATTTATAAATCCTTGTCAATATCATTTTTATGCTCCCCGAAGGGAGAGCATATAGTCGCCGCTTCGTCTGTCCGTCCGTCATTCCGTCCGTCCGTCCGTCCGTCCGAAGCGATATCTCCATAACCCTTGGGCCAAATCAAATGAAACTTACCATGTGATCTCCCTATGACAAAATGCCAATGTACTTTTCCCGGTTTTTGGATTTGAGGCCTCGTCATGGGAAAAGGGGACTTAAGGTTAAATACAGTTTTTCTCTAATTTCTCCTAGTCTAATGGTCAGAATTTGATGAAATTTCATATTTGAGTAGCAAATCAGATGCCCTTGACAATAAACTATATAAAATTTGCGTATACAAAATATGTCATGGAAAAAGGGGGGCTTAACATTTGTTAGCTTTATATTAGCTCTGCATGGCATATATTTATTGTGACAATGCCTTATTCGGGGAGCATTGTCCGTCTCTGACGGCTCTTGTTTTGTCTCAAGTTTTATAAGTGGCGGCGTATATTGTGACCATTGCACTCTTGTTTCGGCTTACAATTTTCACTGTCCAGCCCTTAATAGTTGTGCTTTATTGTCCTCCGATGCCTCTCTTTCCAGATCCGGGCTCATTAAATCTTGTTGAATTTCACATATTTTATCCTTTTGCCACACAGGAACAAAGAAAGGAAGCAAACAGAGAGGCTGAGCCAATATCAGACGGAGATGCCGGAGCTAGTTACACAACATTGAGGAAATCTTTGGGAGCTAACAATCCAGACGCTATTAGACATCGCAAACCTACATCTTCTATGACAGTCACAGTAGAAGGGGGTTCGTAGATTTATTGTTTGTCACTAGAGGCTACATGAGGATAAGTAACTGCAGCCAAAGCACAGTTGGTTATGCTTGAGACTGTCGAATATGAGGTTCTGGGTCCAATGCCTGTATGCAGCTAATAGTCTTTCTAGCATTTGTCTACCACAAATGGGTTGATAACTATAAATTTTTTTGGGCGAGTAGTAAAACTTGAAGTATTACTCATAACTGAATTCATTGGACTGTCAATGGAAAGTCTATTTGACAGAGTGGAAATGTTGAAACCAGCATTTCTCCTTTTACCTCATTATATTACTTACTGTCTCTCCATTTAGGGTACCAATATTTTATGTTGCCCGCAAAAGCTTACAAATTTGACAATATAAAAAGTGTTCACCTTTGGAAAATTTATCTTGAGGTTTATGAGACAACAATGCTTCAGGTCATTTTGTGTCTAAGTACAAGCTGATAAGAACCCATGTTTTCTCATACAAATTCTTCATATACAAAGAAGAAAATTCAAGACATTTGAGAAGATTATGGACTTTGTTCAGACTGTGTGTATGCACAGGTTGATCTGTATCTACATTGGTCTAAAATGTCGTTAATGTCATTTTTCCAAGTCAATGCTGAAAATGTAAAATTCAGAAAGTACCATTGCATGGGCAAAAGTTTTTTCACATGTATGTTTTTTGTCTTTTTAGGTGACAAGATCCTTGAAATGCTGCAAACAGCCAATGACGTAGCAGAGAAGGCCAATGAGCTATTTATAGCAGGAGGGGGTCTGACCCCTAAAGGGACCGAACTGTTAGGGGAGCAGCTAGCCAACATGACTATAGGAGATATTGAAGCTATGTTACATGCCAACAAAGTGGATCCCTTCCTTATCAGGCAACTTTTCCTGGACTTTATAGAGCTAGCTAAAGCGCTGGTAAGATTTTGATGGCTTAACAAAAATCACCTTTTCCCTTTACCAAACAGTGGCGCCTTAAATGGACACCCCACAAGATAAACACTTCAGAAAAATTTGTGGGAAATGAAGAAATTGTGTGTGACAAGCAATTTCTTCATTTCCCGCAATCTTTTTTAGCCAAAAATATCAAAAAGATTTAAATTCTATTCTTTTGAAATTGTCGTCTGCAACATCTTTGAATAAGGACCAACTGTTGGGGGAGCAACTAGCCAACATGACTATAGGAGATATTGCGGCCATGTTGCATGCCAACAAAGTGGATCCCTTCCTTATAGGACAACTCTTCCTGGACTTTATAGAGCTAGCTAAAGCACTAGTAAGATTTTGATATGTCTCCCAAAATGTTTAATGATTTATTGCCCTTTGTTGATTTTCATTTTTATTTTATGTCAAAATGTATTCTTATTTTAACTCAAAATGTATGCTAGGTAGAATCATCACCCTTCATGGGTGGATAGATCTTACTAAGGAGAAGTACAGTGTTTAAGAACCATAACTCTGCCAAACATATTAATGGAGTTATTGTCCTTCGTTGATTATGACTAGTCTCATCTCAGTTTTGCTAGCCAACTAAATTAATATTTTTTTGTGACAAAGGTTTATTTGGCAAGCAATATCCATCTTTCTTGTTTATCAAAGACTTGCATTAGAGTATCTATGTTACAGTAAAACTGTTGTCAAGCATTTTCTAGCATAGGTAATAAGGTTGTTGGTGCATATCAAGCTACATGTATGTATTACAACTGAGTAATGTTTTCAATTCCAAAAACAACTGAGATCTACTCTATGCCCTTTTCCATGACAAGTTTTATCCGAATTTTGTAGTTTTCTGAAGTGATGGCTTCCATGCCTGGTGACAATGCTTAAGAAGCCTTCAAATTATTTAACCCTTTCCCAAACAAGACCTGGTTTTGGCGTTCCTATTAGAAAAGGTTTGGGAAAACATTGAAACAAAAGAAGAAACTGCTGATAAACAGCAGTTTCTCCTTTTGTCTCAATATTTTCTATGCCATATTTTACACAAATCCTATCTTTGATAACTTCCATTTTGTCATTTTTAGCAGTTTTTGAAGTGGATCACCCTAAAATTTGCCGTTTGGGAAAGGGTTAACCGATTACCACACAGTGACGCCTTTTGACTCCCTCACAAGAAAAGGTGTGGGAAAACATTGTGGAAAATGAAGAAATTGCTTGTCACAAGCAATTTTTTCATTTCCCACAATATTTTCTACACAAAAAGACATATAAATGTAAAATTTCATTCAGTTTTAATTGTCGTCTGCAATATCTTTGAATTTGGATGAGTCTAAAAGCTTGCCCTTTGGTAATGGGTTAAGCTGAGTATAACAGGAACATTTGAATTCCCAGTGATAAATGTCCTCTTCTTTGAGAACATCCAACTGTTCCTTGTAGACTTGACCTATTTTGATGAAAATTCACAGGAATGATCTATATAATTATAATCTATCTGACATGGACATTGGCATGAGGAAATTTCTTTTCTTTCAGATGTCATCCGAAGGAGATAATTTAACTTCAAATTTTTTGACCCACTTCAATTTCTCGTCAGTCCAACTCCTTCCAAATGGCTTGACTGATTTTCCTGAGAATTCACAGGAATAATTGTCTGTTTTTTTTTCAGTTTTCTGAAGTGATGGCGTCCATGGCTGGCGATAATGCAGAAGAAGCGTTCAAGTCATTTGAGCTGAGTCTAACAGGAACATTTGAATTTCCGAGGAAAAACATTCAGTTCTTTGAGTACACACAGCTGTTCCCTATTGGAGGATTCATTATCGTAACTTTCAGTATGTATATAATGCCTTTAACCCATTACTAGATGACAAAACTTTAACATGATCCAATTTGAAAGCTGTTGCCAATGAAAAAATAGGGTTTGATGATGATAAGATTAGTGATCAATTTAGCACAAAAATCTTAAGGCGAAAGATGAAAATGCTAATGCCACAATGGGTTTTCTGTACAGGATGTCAAAATAAGATCTTGTTTTATGTATTTAACCCTTTTATGAACAGCAAAGTTATAGACAGGTCCAAATTCAATGTAGTTGAAGGCGGCACTTACAAGTAAATGAATTTAAAAGTAATTTTGTCTTTATGGGTAAAAAACATCATGGGAAAGGATGTTCTTTTTCCAGAATATTTTCAAACGCCATTTTCCAGAATATTTTCAGAAGCCTTCATATTTTGGTGGCATGAAAAAGTCTAATTATATAGGTTAATTTTAAAAATGAAATATCGTCAGGTTCAGGAATAAACTCCCCTTGAATTAATATATATTTCTTCTATATACCCATTTACAAGTATTTTTGTGTCATGAACTGCCCTTTCTGTTTACATTCTTATTACTATGGCAACACTTCCTTTAACATTAAGTAAATGTCAGTGACAAGCTATAGTATTTACGAGTTAACACTAGAATATTTTGTCTTCAGCTTTTGGTGCCTCTGGCTACTACGGTATGGAAATATTGTGGGAAGCCAAAGTACTAGCTATGGAAGCTGGAGCTACAGTCACACCATATGGCGGACTGATGATCTACGGAGAAGTCGGTGTCGGATATGTTTTATACGGAAAGTTACGACTAGAAGGGGATATCATGGAATTGAGATTCCCAACTAGAGCTGAGATTGTCTTCAATAAGTTTCCTTTAGATGTCAGGTATGTGTTTGATTTATTCAATTGCTATGGTCATATGATTGTGGCAGCTGGAGCAACTAACCATGGATTCCTGTCATTTCATGATTTCTCATACCATGTACTACCACAACATCCTAATGAAACCTCAAGCTACTCACCCACATACGTTAACGATATCAAACCGTTGCTGGGAGACAATTTTGTATGAAAGAATATTTGCTATGACCAGGGATTGAATCTCATGGGACCTCTCAAGTGAGAGTCTGATGCGCTACCAACTGTGCCATGGCTGGGTATGTGACTACAGTTGAAATGGAGGAGAATCACAACAACTTTTGCAGAAAATTGACAATAAATTGGTTAATACATGACCGATTTGAAAATGGTTTGAAGCAGAAAAGGAAAAAAATGCAAGGAAAAAAGTTATTGATGAGCAACATTTATATTTCTTTATCAACTGCTGTTTGAAAGATTAATCACTTCCAACAAATCCCACTGGCCAGACATTTTTACACCAGTCCTCTGCTTCAAACCATTTTCAAATTAGTTACAATTTTATAGATCATGGTTTGAACAGGTCTTGAAAAACCCTTGAATTTGATCTTAGCCTTATAAAACCCTTGAAAATGGATATGGGCCTTATAAAACCCTTAAAAACAGGATAAAGTCCTTAAAAACCCTTGAATTTCATATCCAACTCAATATCTACTTTTCTTTTGAAGGGGCTTTTGAAAAGAATTTATGTTTGGTATTGTGCTGTTCTTAGAAATGGATGAGATAAATTATGAAACTTTTATTTTTATGGCCTTTCTTTCCATTCCATCTTGTAACAAACGGTTCATGTACCAGACCTACATTTTTTACCTGACATGTATGCAATCTGACAACATACCTGAAATCTGAGATTATGGAGTGGTAGCCCTTAATTTTTTACTTTGAGTCCTTGAAAAACCATTAAAAAGCCATTGAATTTTTTCATAAAACTTGTGTATGAACCATGTAGATTTATTTAAGATTTTCTGCAATTGTTGTTGTTATCGTGTCACTTGATTTCCCGATATATTTGTCACTTTGTATTGATAGAGTGAAGTCAAAATCCTGTTTTGTCAAAGTGATTATCTGGTCCTGTCCTCTTCAAAATCAATCAAAATATTAAATGAAATTATTTTGAAAGTAATATAGCCATTGAAATGTAGTGCAGGAATTTCTTGTTAAAGGGGGAATGCTCCAGTTTCCTAAATTTTTTCCCAATAATAGAATTAATTTATATTTTGTATGTTGAAATTACATGTTATTACCAATTGAAAAATATAAAGTGGATGGTCAGCGATCTTGTTTGAATTTTATAGGCATTCGTATCACATACCCCTACATAGAAAAAATGCACAATTTCTTGCACCTGTCCAAGGTCACTAAAATGCTAATAAAATGCTGTATATTCATTGTTTAGTCTGGAAAATGGATTTAAAGTAACGTCTTACATTAAATAAGAACAGAAAACCGAAATTATGTGCTTCTATAAACGCGTAAATGCATAAAAAAGCATGCTCACGTGTTCCGTTAGATCAACGAAGCTGGAGTGTTTTATTTCAAAATTTGCATATTTTTGGAAATATTTCAAGTTCTACATAATATAATTTGATGAAACTCCCTCATTGTATCAAGCAACATGTTCTGGTAATAATCCAAAAAGAAAATGTATAGGTCAGCGCACTTATTAGTTAATTACAGTATTTTTTTTATCAGCTTCATATGAATAAAATGAAGCAAAACGGTGGTAACTGCATACACACTTACGACTGTCTTGCTCTAAATAATCAATTTCCATCTTGAGGAAATCAGTTTCGCATAATAAATACATTTTTACCGTCGAAAATGATAAATTGGAATGATGTATTATATTATTGAAAATATGGTAGCGAATCATATTGGTACGAAACATATAATTACTACAGTAAAGACCGAGTGTTCCGAAAAACTGGAGCATTCCCCCTTAAAGCATTCTACTTTTCTAATCTACTTTTCTGTTTCTCATACAGCGTAACCATGGACTTGGAGCTTATTCCTGTCAAGTTGAGACTGTATGGATTGGTTACACTTGAAGTCAATTTACTGGTCGGAACAGTGACAAAGACCCTCTTTAAGAAGCTGATATGGAAGTATGAAGCCAAGAAAATAACCAAGAATATGTTTTCATTGTCGACAAAGGATGAGGATAAATCACCGCCGACTTTCAGGCCGCCTGTGGATGATGGGGTAAGACTTGTTAACCTATTTCCAGATGACAAAATTTCAAGAGTTGTCCAAATTCGAAGATGATGCAGGGTGAATACATTTCATTTTTTTGGTCTTTTGGAGTTGAAAAATTGTGGGAAATGAAGAAATTGCTTGTCACAAGCAATTTCTTTATTTCTCACTATGTTTTCCCAAGCATCTTCCTTGAGGGGCACCAGAAAGCATCACTGTATGGCAATGGGTTAAGATGCTCATATGGAAATATGAAGCCAAGAAAATAACTAAGAATAACTTTTCATTGTCAACAAAAGCCAAGAAAATAACCAAGAATATGTTTTCATTGTCAACAAAGGATGAGGATAAATCACCGCCGACTTTCAGGCCGCCTGTGGATGATGGGGTAACTCTTCTTTACTTTTTTATACGCCCGAAGGGTCGTATTATGTTATGGCCTCGGTCGTCCGTCCGTCTGGCTGTGTCTGTCTGTCCGTCCGTTAGCAATTTCTTGTGTGCGCAACTCCTCCTACAGTTTTGATCAGAATTCAATCAAACTTGCCACAATGAATCTCCATGGTGTCTAGTTGTGCACACCACTTACGGAATTCAGATAACTCTTTTCGTTCTTGAATTATTTGCCCTTGAATTAAAAAATGCCAATTTTCTTGTGTGAGCAACTCCTCCAACAGTTTTGATCAGAATTTGATCAAACTTTCTACAATGAATCTCCATGGTGTAGATGTGCACACCGCTTACGGAATTCAGATGACTGCTTTGGTTCTTGAATTATCTGCCCTTGAATTTAAGGGAAAATGCTCATTTTCTCAAAAATGCCCATTTTCTCGTGTGTGCAACTCCTACAGTTCCAACCAGAATCTAATCAAACTTGCCACAATGAATCTCTATGGTGTCTGGTTGTGATAACAAAATTTTGATAACTTTTCATGTTTGAATTATCTGCCCTTGAATTGACGAAATGGCCAATTTTACTGACAAGCCCCTCTCGGGCGTATATGAGCCGCTTTGCGAAGCTCTTGTCTCAAACAAAGAATGCAGCCCTAGCACAGTTCCTATCTTCTGTTACCTGCATTTACATGCTCCCTTTTGAAAAAAATGGGTGTATATTGTTTTGCAAGTGTAATGGTTGGTCGTTTGGTAGACGAAACATTGTCCGGAGCAACTATCTTAAAAAGTATACAAGGTAGAATCATGATTAAACCTTTCCCAAACAAGACCTGGTTTTGACGTCCCTAATAAAAAAGGCTTGGGAAAACATTGAAACAAAAGAAGAAACTGCTGATAACCAGCAGTTTCTCCTTTTGTCTCAATATTTTCTGTGCTATATTTTACACAAATCCTGGCTTTAATAACTTCCGTTTTGTCACTTGTGGTAGTTTTTGAAGTGGATCACCATAAAATTTTGCCGTTTGGGAAAGGGTTAAAAAGTATACAAGGTAGAATCATGATTAATTACTAACATTGGGCTGCTTCAATTGTTAGATTGCTACAGCCAAGGAAGGCTCTTAACTCTTTCGCTGCCAATGTCGCCGAAAAGTGACCCATTGGAAGACTGCCAATGTCGCCGATCGGCGACTGTCAAACAATAGCTTAATGAGGTCATTTAAGGTCAAGGGCAAGGTCATCTGATCAAACTGCCTGAAAAAAGTATGCTCTTAGGCAAATCAATTTATGTGCAATGATTCCTGAAAGTTTCAGATAATATTATCAAACAACGATTTTTTACTATTCTAAAAACTGATAAGCCCTCTTATGAAGTTTGCAAAGGCGCTGGAAATAGGACAATTCCAGGAAATTTGGCAGCGAAAAAGTTAAGACGGCATATATATTTTAAAACATCTCTTGTTAATTTCTTATACAAACTTTTGGAAGCTAGTTCTCAATAGAAAGTAAATAACATCGTACCTCAGCCTTTTGGCCCGGGATAGTGTGGTTTATCACACATCTGCATGTGTGCCCAAGGTTTTAAAGCTTAATGTTCTTACATTAATCCCAATAAGGATCACAATGACAAAATAATAAAAACTTTTAATAATCACATCTTTTACCACTACTTATTCAGTCCGGAGTTAGTGGGGCAGAATGTGACGTCAGACAGCTAGAAGGACGAGATTACACAGATCCTGCTTTTGAGATTTCCGTCGCCGCCAGTGATGATAAAGCTGATGTCACATTTTTCCTTGATGTGGGCACATTTAAGGGAGGCAATGATGTTGTCAATCAAGAGGAGCTTGGTGGGCCGTCATCTGTATCAACTGTTGTAAGTTAAATCTTAAACACAAAATGTAGTTTGGACAAATTGTAAGAAAGAAAGGTTTGTAAACACATTTGTTTTCCTTTTGAGACGACATGCCAATCTTAAATGGTGCTGATTATTATGTAAAAATATAAGTATTTGCTCCAATGTAAATAATTAGACAAAAGCACTTTTATATATTTGTGGAGCTAAGCATAAAATACAATAATTTGTAAAAGTTTGGTTAAACCCCGAAATTTGTTATCATTGTATGCAGCCAAATGTGGACTTATATCTGTATTATTCTTAGTCTGTCTGTGCTTGTGTATGTACTGGTCCCTGTGGGAGTAATTCCAGAATACATCTGCTTGCAACAACTCTACTTTGATAGGGTTGAATAATATTGATTTGTCCTTTTCAGCGTCTTAAAGAAGGAATCCCTCTTTACTTTACTGTATGGGGTGAAAACAGTGCAGGTGCTCGTTCAAGCGTTCACTGCGTCCTACCCGTCTATGACATCACGGTTCCTACAGGACGATTAACGGCTGACTTTACCCTCACCAGTAACCCAAAGGTTATCAAAGCCAACGCTCTTGTTGTTGATGAGTCTGAGATCAGAGATGCCATGGTTGCTGTGGGGTTTGGTAAAGAGATATATGGAGACCAGTTATCAACTTGGACCAGAACCACACTGGCGTCAGAAGTTAAAGATATAGATATAAGTAAGTCGATGATGGTGCTTGATATTGTTTCCGCAATATTTTCTGGTTTTAGTAAGAAGATAAATGATAACCCAGCTGTCATTTTTGACTGAAAAACACTGAATATGCAAGTACAATCTATTAATTTCAGTACATGGACAGCAGTCCTGTAACAGCACATTTAACAAATAAACACATGATCGCAAGTTTTAACATCCCACGCTTAAATTACTCTCTGAATATGCATAACATATGCTTTGAAAATCCAGAAGTTGCACAGCTAACCTCTCCGGGAATGATTTAGTACATTCATTCTTTCTTTTTTTGAAGGTAATGACCCTCATCACACCAAGGTCATGGAATATTTTACTGAGTACAGAGAGGGCAAACTGAACAAGGACCCAATTACAACATCACGAAATGTCCATTCTGTTGGTGTCTGCGCCAAAGAGTGTGTGAACATCCCAGGTTGCTCTAGCTTTAATTTTGACTTCAGTGATGCAGGAATTTGTGAAATACTGCCCAGTATACAAGGCTATGGGGAAGAGCTCTCTGTTGTAAGTTTTGTTAAACCTTTACTAAACGGCAAAGAAATGGACCAATCCAATATGGAAGCTGCTGCAGACAACAATTTTGTTTTTTGAAAAACATCATATTTGTGTAGCAAAAAGCCAAGAAAATAATGAGGTAAATGGAGAAACTGCTGAATATCAGCAGTTCTTCTTATGTCTCAATGTTTTCCCAACCCTTTTCACACAGGGATTCAAAATCAGTTTTTTTGGCATATGGTTCAGCCATTCCAAGACAATGGTGCTTTTTATACCCCATATGAGCAGAGACTTTGAAAGACATTGAGGAAAATGAAGAAAAATTTCTTGACTAGTCCGTTCATTCATTTGAAGTTGTCATCTACTACACTAGGAGTATGTGCTGATTACAAAGCCACAATGCTTACAGAATTTATCGACAGTGTACGATTGCTGGTGAGTATTGATTATTCCGCATCACAATTATTCATTGCATATTCATCAGGTTGAGGTTAAATTTTTCTGCCTATAGTTACAAGGACCTAATGAGCAGTTCAAGGTTGGGCACCAGTGCTTGAGACATTTCCTTAATTTGTTTTGTAATATATTTCAGTCTGGATTGTTTGGCCATTTTGAGAAGATCGGGGCAGGCAGTAATGTGGAGTTTACGTTTACAGACTTTAACATGGGACACAATCAACTCCACTTTGTCAACTTGGACTTGACCAATGTGCTTGGTTATAATGAGATCATCTCGTCCGTGGGGGTGTTGACTGATCTAACATGTCCTTCCCCTGGTAAAGAAAATTTTATTACAATAAGTTAAACCTTTCCCAAACAAGACCTGGTTTTGACGTCCCTAATAGATAAGGCTTTGGAAAACATTGAAACAAAAGAAGAAACTGCTGATAACCAGCAGTTTCTCCTTTTGTCTCAAAGTTTTCTATGCCATATTTTACACAAATTCTATCTTTAATACCTTCCATTTTGTCATTTGTGGCAGTGTTTGAATTTGACCACCCTAAAATTTTGCCGTTTGGGAAAGGGTTAAATAGACTTAAATCAGCATGTCAACATTTAATCACAAAACAGTAAAGCCTCTTGATGTCCCCAAAAATAGAGGCTTTGGAAAACATTGTGGGAAAAAAAAGAAATTGCTTGTTTCAAGCAATTTCTGTATTTCACACAAAGTCTTCTGTCCAGAAAGATACAAAAAAAAAATATAAAATTCCTTTGAATTGAATCCATCTACAATGTCTTTGAATTTTGACTATTCTAAAATTTTGTTAATGTTTATTACAATTTACAAACTTGGACTTATGACCAATGTGGTAGATTATAATGAGATTATCTCATCCATGGGGGTGTTGACTGATTTAACCTTTTCCCAAACAAGACCTGGTTTTGATGTCCCAATCAGAATTGGCTTGGGAAAACATTGAAACAAAAGAAGAAACTGCTGATAACCAGCAGTTTCTCCTTTTGCCTCAATATATTCTGTGCCATGTTTTACACAAATCATGTCTTTATCATCATCAATTTTGCCGTATGCAGCAATTTTTGAAGTGGATAAAGCTAAAATATTGCTGTTTGGGAAAGGGTTAACTTGCCCCTCTCCTGGTAGGTTCTTTCATTTAGATATTTTTAGTCATAAACCCTTCCCAAAAAATGAAATTAAAGACCTATTCAAATTTCAAAAGAGTTACAGAAAGCAAAATGAATGTGAAAAAAAATGAAATTCTAATAAAATCAGAAAATATAGAGTGGAAATGTGGAAATGGTTATTATCAACATTTTCTTCTGTTCTCTCAATGTTTTCCTAGTCTTTCTTTGAAAGGGTATGTTTGTTTATGAATCTGTTAAAATACAGTTATTGTACATTTGATAGGCATTCTCCCAAAAGAATGGGTGGGCGGACCACTGAGTTTAGCTCATGAAAAATTCACACAAAACCATTTTGATAATCCTTTTTTGGCCAATTTCAAGGGGTTCAGGTGACCTAGCCCCCCCCCTTTTCTGTATATCCACATAAGAGTCTCAAACTTTGACAAATATATGCCAGAGTTAACTTAGATCATCCCCTCTAATGACTGATATTTCTGGCCCATATGTATAACGTAAATGATAATTTTACTGTATTTAGGTCCAATCAAAAATGCATCAAAAGACGAAACAGATAAAGTACCCTGTGCCAGTATAGTACCAAATAACAGACCTGATCTACATATACAATGCACAGGAACAGACCATGATATTGATAACCACAGGTAGAGTAGCATTTCTTTATTATATTTTTGAAGAGATTAACCATATCTCAACCATAATCTCAACCATAATCTGATTTTGACATCTCTGTTGTAAAAGTTTTCAGAAAATATTGAAACAAAAGAAGAAAATGCTGAGAACCAGCATTTTCTTATTTTGTCTCAATATTTTCTGTACTGAAATGTACATTAACTTCATTTTTAATTATACTTATTTTGGAATAAAAAAAGCTTCCAATTTGATGAATATCTTTGCTATTTGAGAAAGGGTAAATCAAATGATTGGATTCCAATATGTCCTTTAGCAAGGTCTAATTGTGAAAACAATCCAGAGACAGCCTAGAAATAGACTTGATAGTACCCTGTGCTAGTATAGTACCAAATAACAAACCTGACCTACATAATTATACAATGTATTGTCCGTAAATGTTGACCCGAACCTGTTGAATATGCAATGAGAAATTGTGATGGGGAATAATCACTCTCTGACATATATTAACACGAAAAGCATGTGCACAATACAAAGTTCCAATGCTTATGGAAACAATCGACCCTGTTTGACAGTGTATGCGAGTATTGATTATTTCGTGTCACAATTACTCGTTATATATTCATCGGGTTCAGGTCAATGTTTACAGACTATACTAGAACAGACCATGATATTGATAACCACAGGTACAGTAGCATTTATATAGTCCACAAGAATTAATCTATTATAGCTTAATTCATTACCAGATGGCAAAGTTTCGGATTCTTCCAATTTGTAAGATCTTCCGTATGACAATTTAGATGAAATTTAAAATTTTCTATTTTGGGTAAGAAAACATTGTGGAAAATGAAGAAATTGCTTATCACAAGCAATTTCTTCATTTTCCACAATGTTTTCCCAAGCCTTTTTTTGAGAGGGAGTCAAAAGGTGTCACTGTGCAGTAATTGGTTAATATTTTTTGCCCTATCATAAATGTATCAAAAGACAGCCTAGAGATAGTCCAATGTACCTATGACGTACTAAATGGGTTAAAAGTCTATATAGAGGGTGCACGCATAAAATATACGCATCCACGCATATATTTTCAACTGCTCGCGTAAATTGTATGCGTTGATGCTTAAATATGCGCATCAACACATAAAATTTACGCCAGCAGTTAAAAAAATATGCGTTGACACGTAAATTTTACGCGAGCAGGAATAAAAAATGTGAAACAGAGGCTGGCCAATTGGAGAGGCAGTTAGAAACCTTTCCCTTTATACCATAAAATTGATGGATGAAACGAAGGATCTGATTGATTAAAAGATAAAATATGCGTTGACGAGTATATTTACGTGAGCAGTTGAAAATTTAGGCGTCAACGCATAAATTTTCAACTGCTTGCGTAAATTTTATGAGTCAATGCGTAAATATACGCGCCGACGCATAAAATTTACGTGCCGACGCGTATATTTTATGCGTGCACGCTCTAAATAGACTTTTGACCCATTTGGTATAATACCCAGCAAGAGACTTGACCTACATAAATACAATGAACTGGTACTGACCATCTTTTTCCCAACCACTGGTATAGTACATTTCCATAGTCTACCAAAATGAATCCAAGACAGTTTAATCTTTGTCTGCAGAGTCGGTTAGTTGAGCATGTTTGCATGTAGTTGCATAATTGAGAAAATTACATATGCAGATGTCCCTAATATTGATGGACTGCCTTGGTTTTCAATCTGTCTTTTTGCAATTTCTTCACAAACTTGTACAGGCAATGTACAAAACAATATTCCTATTTGTATATTTGAACCCCCTTCACAAAAATACTGGATCTGCTGCAGCACAGGTATGATTTCTACATTATCTCAAGGAGGATTAAATTACTATTTGCTTTTCTTCTTTTTATGCCACCGTGTCAAAAGATTGCGGACATATTGTTTTATTTGTGTCTGTCCATCAGTCTGTCTTTCCAAAAGTATGCCATTTCGGGGGCATTTGTGTTTCACAAACACATGTTTTTATTTGTTCATTATCCGTTTCTTTACAAACTTGTGCTAGTATAGTACCAAGTAACAGATCTGATCCATACAGACATGTGACCATTTCACATAATTTCAGAACAATTCATGATGGAATAGAAGATGGTAAAGGATCCGAGACTATATTTAATGGAGATATACCAATGACAGACCAATTGTATACTAGGAGTAACAACTTTATTGCTGGTATGTAGACTAAGATACACTAAATTCTGCTTCTTTTTTATGCCCTTGCATTCATAGGCAGGTCATATTATGCTTGAAGTGTATATTACACTCTTTGCCCTGTATTTGTTATGACCAAATACTTTAACAATGGTCATTACTTGTAACTCATTTCCTAGCAGTGATGCGTTTTGATTCCTTACATGAAAATGCTTTGGAAAGCCTTGAGAAAAGTGAAGATATTGCTTGTGACAAACAAATCATTTCCTACAAGGCTTTCTGCATGCCCTCAAAATAGCAAAAACCTGAAATTTGATAACTTAAAAATGTCTTCTTCGGCACCTTTGAATTTGGAACAGTCTTAAAATTTGGTAATGGGTTAATTAAACAGTAAGTGATAGGCTTTCAATTATTTGTATTCTTGTTTCTTTGATTCCAAGTCATCAGGTCAAGATCAAGCTGAGCTGTCAAAGATTCATCTGCTATAACTGTTTTAACTCTTTCCCAAACAAGACCTGGTTTTGACATCCATAATAGAAATGGCTTGGGAAAACATTGAAACAAAAGAAGAAACTGCTGATAACCAGCAGTTTCTCCTTTTGTCTCAATATTTTCTATACTGTATTGTACACAAACCACTTCCTTTCTAACATCAATTTTGTCATCAGCTGCAACTTTTGAATTGGACCTGCCTAAAATTTTGTCGTTTGGTAATGGGTTAAAGCATGATTAATAGGGCTTTCATATTTCACATATGTTATGTATTCCAAAGGCACCCTCTTCCCATACATGTATTTTGTTTTTGATAACTAGTGAACATCTTGCGTATCTTTTTCAGCCAACTGGAATGGTATTCATGACAACGAGTCTGGTATATTGACCTACTCTCTGAGTTTTGGCCGTGAGATCTGCGAGGACTTGATCCACCCCCATAATGATCCACACAGTCATCTACTACATGAATCACACTGGACAAACCTGGGTGTTATCACGGCTACAGCGAACTATAACCCTTTCCCTCTGGCATGTAAGCAAAATGGGTTTTTTTTGTGATCATTTTAAGAAATTATTAAGGACCTTAACCCATTAGCATTACCAAACGACAAAATATTAGGGTGGTCCAAATTGGAAGAAGTTGTAGACGACATATTCAATGCGATGAAATTTTGAAACTTTATGGCTTTTGGGGTAGAAAACATTGTGGGAAATGAAGAAATTGCTTGTGACAAGCAATTTCTTCATTTTCCACAATGTTTTCTAAAGCCATTATCTTGTAAGGAGTCAAAAGGAGTCATTGAGTGGGAATGTGTTAAATATTTATCATGTTCTTGTATTTTTGAATGTGAGGACTTGATCCACCCTCGCAATGATCCACACAGCCATCTTCTACATGAATCACACTGGACAAACCTGGGTGTCATCACGGCTACAGCTAACTATAACCCATTCCCTCTGGCATGTAAGCAAAATGTTTCTTGTGTTCATTTCAAGGAGTTATTAACCCTGTCCCAAACGTCAATTTTTTTTGTGATCCACTTCAAAAACTGCCAAAAATGACAAAATGGAAGTTATTTAAGAATTTGTGAAAATATGGCAGAGAAAATATTGAGACTAAAGGAGAAACTGCTGGTTATCAGCAGTTTCTTCTTTTGTTTCAATGTTTTCCCAAGCCCTTTCTATTAGGGACGTCAAAACCAGGTCTTGTTTGGGAAAGGGTTAAGACCTGTTCCGTTAGCAACTAATATTGTTTAAATGTGTTTTAATCAGGGCTCTGGTCCATATTCTGCCACTAGAATCTTTTCAAATCAGTGGCACATACCATTTTGAAAACGCTCTAACTATAGCTGTAATTTCAAGATGACTGATAATATCCCTGTATTGCATTCTTATATCTATTCACAGCTGGAAAGTACTACTCTACAATCAGGGCCCTCAACAAAGTACAATATGGCGGTCCTTTCTCCACCACAATTTGCCACACAACTCCACTCATTATTGAAATCACTAAACCATTTGTATACAAGGACATTTTTTCTTTTCACAGCTGGAAAGTACTACTCTACAATCAGGGCCCTCAACAAAGTACAGTGCGGTGGTCCTTTCTCCACCACAATTTGCCACACAACTCCACTCATTATTGAAATCACTAAACCATTTGTATACAAGGACATTTTTTCTTTTCACAGCTGGAAAGTACTACTCTACAATCAGAGCCCTCAACAAAGTACAGTACGGTGGTCCTTTCTCCACCACAATTTGCCACACAACTCCACTCATTATTGAAATCACTAAACCATTTGTATACAAGGACATTTTTTCTTTTCACAGCTGGAAAGTACTACTCTACAATCAGGGCCCTCAACAAAGTACAATACGGCGGTCCTTTCTCCTCAACCATCTGTCACAGAACACCACTGATTATAGACATCACTAAATTATTTGTACCATGACATTTTTTTCTTTTCACAGCTGGAAAGTACTACTCTACAATCAGGGCCCTCAACAAAGTACAATATGGCGGTCCTTTCTCCACAACCATCTGCCACACAACACCACTGATTATAGACATAACTAAACCATTTGTGTACGAGGTGTATGACATCAAATATGATGAAGAAAACACTATTTTATCCATCAAACATAACTCAACGTAAGTAGATGTGATGTTTTTTTAAATTCAATTTCAGAAAAGAGTTGTTGTTTCCCTTCAGTATGCAATTATTATACCCCCGCAAACGAAGTTTGGAGGGGGTATACTGGAATCAGCCTGTCGGTCCAGTGGTTGGATGGTTGGTTGGTTGGGTGGTTTGTTTGTTTGTCTGTTGGTCTGTCTCCAAAACTTTGTCCGGACAACTCCTCCTACACTTGTGGACCGATTTAGTTCATACTTGGCACAAGTGTTCATTGTGACCTGTAGATGTGCAAGACGCAAACTTCACGAAAATCGGACCGATACTTTCTGAGTTATGGCCCCTGATTTGACCAAAAAATGCTTGTCCGGATAACTCCTCCTACACTTGTGGACCGATTTACTTCATACTTGGCACAAGTGTTCATTGTCACCTGTAGATGTGCAAGACGCAAATTTCACGGAAATCGGACCGATACTTTTTGAGTTATGGCCCCTGATTTGACCAAAAAATGTTTGTCCGGCCAACTCCTCCTACAGTTACTGTCCGATTTGCTTCATACTTGGCACAGGTGTGCATTAGGACCTGTAGATTTGCAAGACGCGAATTTCACGGAAATCGGACCAATACTTTTTGAGTTATGGCCCCTGTTTTGACCCAAAAATGTTTGTCCGGCCAACTCCTCCTACAGTTACTGTCCGATTTGCTTCATACTTGGCACAGGTGTGCATTAGGACCTGTAGATTTGCAAGACGCAAATTTCTTGAAAATCGGACCGATACTTTCTGAGTTATGGCCCCTGATTTGACCAAAAAATGCTTGTCCGGATAACTCCTCCTACACTTACTGTCCGATTTGCTTCATACTTGGCATAGGTGTGCATTAGGACCTGTAGATGTGCATGACACAAATTTCAGGGAGATCTGACATTTACTTTCTCAGTTTTGGCCCTTGATTTTACCAAAAAATGCTTGTCCGGACAACTCCTCCTTTAGTTAGTGTCCGATTTGCTTCATACTTGGCACAGGTGTGCATTAACTTCTGTACATGTGCAAGACACACATTTCATGAAAATCAGACCAACACTCTCTGATTTATTGCCCCTGATTTGACAAAAATGCTTGTCCGGACAATTCCTCCTACAGTTACTGAACGATTTGTTTCATACTTGGCACAGGTATGCATTAGGACCTGTATATATGCAAGATGCAAAATTCATGGAAATCACACCGATACTTTCTGAGTTATTGCCCCTGATTGGACCAAATTTCAAGAAAATCGGATTGACAATTTCTGAGTATGGCTCCTCATTCAACAAAAACGCTTGTCCGAACAAAGGTGGTGGCGGGGGTATTTTTATCACCTTCAGTGATAGATTTCTAGTTTGTTTTCCTGCACATCCACCAATTCAGGAATTTTTAAACCTTAAAATCAATGGGATTAACAAAGAATCTAAATTGATAAACTTGAATTTTTGATTTTCCCTTCATCCACACTTTTAAAAGAATCAAGAATATCCAAGTATGTTTGTAAAATACTTTCATTTGAAACGCAAATGACACCCTTCAATGGAAATTGAATACCCCATCTCAATCATGACAAACAAACCTTTGATGTCATTATTTACAAATGCTTAGGAAAAGTTGGAGGCAAACAGAAAATGCTGATAAACAACCTTTTCTAACTTAAAGGCTACCAAGCTTGACAGTTTATTGCACCACATATTGGAAGAAAATCATTAAATTAACATGTTTTATAAAAGATCCGCCAAACTCGGTTGTTTTTAAAGGTTTTATTTGCTTTTCTTTACATCGTTGAAAAACTGATTTTCGAGAAAATAAAGATCGGCAATTTCCATAAAATTGCCACGGATTGACGTCATCAATGGCTTGACTCCGCCCCCAATCAAGAGCATGAGGTGTCTGACAAAGATAATGTGTTCGACTTTTCTGTCATATAGCGAAGTCTCAGTTTTTATCCATTTCTCGATCGTAAGAGTAATACAGACAAACTTAAACCATTCTTTGGCACATTCCTTAATTCACTTACGACCTATTCTTTGACTGTTTTAACATTTTTTTCTAACATTTACTGAGGACGAATTCCGTGTTTTGAGTATCGATTGGGGAAGTCGCTTTATGACAGAAAAGTCGGACATTTATCTTTTTCAGAAATTTCAGACTTTCCGGGAAATGACCCATGGCTGCCCGTTTTTCCCGCCATGACGTCATTCAGTGGCCAGTATGACGTCATAATTTCAAGTTGGAAGTTTAGCGTATTTTCTTCGGCAAAGATCGGAAAAGACCAACATATTCAATTTAAAAGACGAAATAAAAACACTTCTAATGTTGGAAAGTTGTAGAAACTTTGATATTTGGTTAATAGTAAGGTGTTCTTTCGGCACAAGACTTTAATTTTGCCAATCATCGGACACTTTAACACAATTTTTCATGTGTTACAATGCACACAAATTCCTGTTTCATGCAGGCCTATTTTCTGGTCTGAAGCAGCTTTCAAGTTGGAGCAGCCTAACATTGCATTGTTTGCATAACATTTAACAAAATGATAGAAAAGAACAGATGTATTAGCCATACATTCAAATGATATGGAACAATGTGTGTAAAATGCTTGTTTCCTTGTCAAGAAAAGCTTCATTTGTGTACTATAGGGATCCAGAGTCTGGAGTTAAGACCAATGATATATGTTATGGGCTGACACCTCGAGACTGCAATATGGAAGACTGGCTGTCCTACCCCTACTCAATTAACCTGACAAGGTTCTTTAAAATACCTGATGGTATACCAGCTTGGATAAGGTTACGAGCGATTAATAATGGTAAATCTTAAGCTAGATATTTCCAAGAATTGAGGAGTTATTTGGGGAATCTAGTGTGTCAGGTTAATGCTTTGATTAAAGTTTGTACATTCAAGTCTGCATATCAAAGCCTTTTGCATCTGTTTTTGAAACGACATAGATTTTTAGGCAAAATATACATAACTCTATCATTTATTCATGTAAAATTATATCCCCTTTCTGTCAGCATCATTTTCTTGAAATTGTGAAGCACATTGACCTCTGTGAAGTTTATTGCATGCAGGGCAGTGAATGTTATCTAAAAATTGTATATAAATGTATAACAGTTGACCTGTTTGCTGTGGGCAGAGCAGATAGAGCCATTATTGTTGATGTGACACCCCCAGAACCAGGCCAAGTGTTTGATGGACCAATATTTGGGGAGGATTTACAGTTCACAAAAGATGATGACTCCGTAAGTTTACCCTTTTATTTCCCAATCAAGACCTGGTTTTCACCTCCCTAATACAAAAGGCTTGGGAAAACATTGAAACAAAAGAAGAAACTGCAGATAATCAGCAGTTTCTCTTTTTGTCTCAATATTTTCTGTGCCATATTTTACACAAATCTTGTCTTTAATAACATCCATTTTGTCATTTGTCACAGTTTTTTATGCCCCCGTATCGAGAGATCGGGGGCATATTGTTTTACTCATGTCCGTCCGTCTGTCTGTCCGAAAACTTAACATGAAAACTTAACATTGGCCTTTTCTCCAAAAGTATTCAACATACAAAGCTCAAATTTGGTATGTAACTTTCTTTGAATGGTAGCTATCTGTTCCATGCAATTTGACCTTCCTCAAGGTCATTTGTTAACCCTTATCAACCCTTTACTCTACGAAAACGTAACATTTTACTCTGAAAACTTAACATTTACTTTTCCTCCAAAAGTATTTGACATACAAAGCTCAAATTTGGTATGCAACTTCCTTTCAATGATAGCTATCTGTTCCATGCAATTTGACCTTTCTCAAGGTCATCCGTTTACCCTTATCAACCCTTTACTCTACGAAAACTTAACATTTTACAAAAATGGCCATTTTGGGGGCATTTGTGTTTCACAAACACATCTTGTTTTTATGTGGATCACCCTAAATGTTTGTCATTTGGAAAGAGCTAAAGACCTAAAAATGTAGTTCTTACAATCAAAAAATTGAATGACTTATTGAATGATTTTGATATGCTTGTAAGCACACTAAGCACAGTTCCTCCTGCAGTTTCCAATAGGTATATTAAGAGTCTATTTTATCTATCAACGTAAGGTTGGGGGGGGGGGACATGATTATAAAAACAGAATGTAGAAAATTAAAACTTATGTTTCTTAAATTACAGTTATGTATGTATGACATAGAGTGTTTTTTTTAGTCAGCACAGTGGTATAGGCTTGTATGCAGTTGGTGTAGTACCTGCACCCAACCATACAGACATAGCAGACCTATAGTCAACTCGATGAATAACTGTAAAATTGGGACATGATTTTCAATACAGAATATAGATAATTGAAGATTTTGTTTCTTTAATTACAGTTATGTATGACTTGGAATGGTTTCTATGATCCTCACAGTGGTATAGGCTCATATGCAGTCGGCGTAGGGTCTGCACCCAACCTTACAGACATAGCAGATCTGGAGACGGTCAACTATCGGGAGTTCAGTCACTGTGTCAGCCTGAATGATTCACATAAACTGGTACACAATAATGTGTACTATGCTGTTGTGTGGGCCAATAATGGTGGAATTAACCAGAGAAATGTCTCTGTTGCTTCAAATGGAGGTAATTTCATGAAGATTCTTCAAACTTTTCCTATATGATGAAATTTTTAGAATGGTCCAATGAAATAAACTGTGGCTGATGACAACAATGGAGGTTAATTTTGATATGGAATTTCAGTCTAATTGCACAGAAAATATTTAGGCAAAAGAAGAAAATGCTGGTCATCAGCATTTTTATTATTATACGCCCGAAGGGTCGTATTATGTTATGGCCCCGCTCGTCTGTCTGTCCGTCCGTCTGTCCGTCCGTCTGTCCGTCCGTCCGTCCGTCTGTCCGTCTGTCCGTCCGTCCGTCCGTCCGTTAGCAATTTCTTGTGTGCGCAACTCCTCCTACAGTTTTGATCGGAATTCAATCAAACTTGCCACAATGAATCTCAATGGTGTCTAGTTGTGCATCCCGCTTACGGAATTTAATTAACCCTTTTCATTCTTGAATTATCTGCCCTTGAATTAAAAAAATGCCCATTTTCTTGTGTGCGCAACTCCTCCTACAGTTTTGATCAGAATTTGATCAAACTTGCCACAATGAATCTCCATGGTGTCTAGTTGTGCATACCGCTTACGGAATTTAGATAACTGTTTTCGTTCTTGAATTATCTGCCCTTGAATTTAAGAAAAAATGCCCATTTTCTAAAAAATGTCCATTTTCTCCTGTGTGCAACTTCTACTGTTTCAACCAGAATTTAATCAAACTAGCCACAATGAATCTCTGGTGTTTTATTGTGCAAACAAAATTTTGATAACTTTTCATGTTTTAATTATCTGCCCTTGAATCGAAAAAATGGCAAATTTTACTGACAAGCCCCTCTCGGGCGTATATGCGCCGCTCTGCGAAGCTCTTGTCTTCTTTTGCCTCAATACTTTCCGAACTTTCTTGTTACCAATATAGACTATGGAGAATTCAGCCACTGTGTCAGCCTGAATGATTCACATAAACTGGTACACAATAATGTGTACTATGCTGTTGTGTGGGCCAATAATGGTGGAATTAACCAGAGAAATGTCTCTGTGGCTTCAAATGGAGGTAACTTTTACATATGTGACAATAAACCAAACAGTATAGTTTTAGACTTATGAAAGAATCAAAGCTGTTACAGAAATTATCCTTCTTTTAACTAAGTGGCTGTAGAACAGTGATGTACAAAAATAGGGGTTTGTCAAGCAAATAACGCGCATGCGCACAAGCCGTAATTCAACTATCGGTTTCCCTCGAGGGGGCAAGTCGATAATCATTCTGTAATGAGATAATAAGCGTGACGGATTAATCTGCTTCTGTGATTCGTTAAATCGAAAAAATGGGCGGACACGATCATTGTTGCGTGTATGGGTGTGATCAAAGACGGAATAAACTGTCAATTAATTGTAGATTCTTCACTTTTGCAAAAAAAAAATTGGCATTAAAAATGTGATGGATTCATGCGTCGGGTAGACAGAACTTGAGTTTAAAAACACTTACAAATAACGTGAAAGTTTGTGGATGCCACTTTATTTTCGGAAAGCCAGACAGAACTGATAAAAAACAATCCTGACCATGCGCCAAATAGAAATACATGTATACCAAGTATTTTGACGAAGAAACCCACCAGACAATCTAAAACGAGCAAAAAATCGTTGGAATATACCAAGACTCTAGAAGCCGCCGAACAAAGTTCAACCATAGTTTCTAGAATTGCAAAGAGAAATCGACGACAATTATCACTCTCCCAAATCCCCAGCCCCTCCAATGAGATCGAAATATCTTCCAAAGTAAGTATTATTCATTTATAACTACATGTATTAAATTTTATTATGTCCGACATTTTCTCCTGTGTGCAACTTCTACTGTTTCAACCAGAATTTAATCAAACTAGCCACAATGAATCTCTGGTGTTTTATTGTGCAAACAAAATTTTGATAACTTTTCATGTTTTAATTATCTGCCCTTGAATCGAAAAAATGGCAAATTTTACTGACAAGCCCCTCTCGGGCGTATATGCGCCGCTCTGCGAAGCTCTTGTCTTCTTTTGCCTCAATACTTTCCGAACTTTCTTGTTACCAATATAGACTATGGAGAATTCAGCCACTGTGTCAGCCTGAATGATTCACATAAACTGGTACACAATAATGTGTACTATGCTGTTGTGTGGGCCAATAATGGTGGAATTAACCAGAGAAATGTCTCTGTGGCTTCAAATGGAGGTAACTTTTACATATGTGACAATAAACCAAACAGTATAGTTTTAGACTTATGAAAGAATCAAAGCTGTTACAGAAATTATCCTTCTTTTAACTAAGTGGCTGTAGAACAGTGATGTACAAAAATAGGGGTTTGTCAAGCAAATAACGCGCATGCGCACAAGCCGTAATTCAACTATCGGTTTCCCTCGAGGGGGCAAGTCGATAATCATTCTGTAATGAGATAATAAGCGTGACGGATTAATCTGCTTCTGTGATTCGTTAAATCGAAAAAATGGGCGGACACGATCATTGTTGCGTGTATGGGTGTGATCAAAGACGGAATAAACTGTCAATTAATTGTAGATTCTTCACTTTTGCAAAAAAAAAATTGGCATTAAAAATGTGATGGATTCATGCGTCGGGTAGACAGAACTTGAGTTTAAAAACACTTACAAATAACGTGAAAGTTTGTGGATGCCACTTTATTTTCGGAAAGCCAGACAGAACTGATAAAAAACAATCCTGACCATGCGCCAAATAGAAATACATGTATACCAAGTATTTTGACGAAGAAACCCACCAGACAATCTAAAACGAGCAAAAAATCGTTGGAATATACCAAGACTCTAGAAGCCGCCGAACAAAGTTCAACCATAGTTTCTAGAATTGCAAAGAGAAATCGACGACAATTATCACTCTCCCAAATCCCCAGCCCCTCCAATGAGATCGAAATATCTTCCAAAGTAAGTATTATTCATTTATAACTACATGTATTAAATTTTATTATGTCCGACATTCAAAGGCCGGAGAAGATTTGGAGATGCGGAAATAACGAGAAAACACCATAAAAGGAATTTAGATTGACTCCGTATTGGATTAACATTTTGGAAAAGAACATTTATAATGGTCTGTTAATATATTTATATACAGTTCAGTTCACCGTAAGGATCCGGTTCAATATTGAATTATTACTTAAGTGCAAATATCGTATGGAAAAGGCTGAATTCCGCATGATTTCGAAATATTAAAATACACACTCTTCGCATTTTCTCGAGCCATATCCCATTATTCATCCGTGAGCTTTAAAATTTCAGAATAAGGCTATAGGCCTAATATTATCATATCATCGAAACGGTATCGAAACTTAAGTTGATTTCTATTTTGGAGTAAAAAACTGACTTTTATCAAGACATTATTAAATATTTAAAATAAATGCCAAATGAATACATTCGTTTCCCTTCTTATTCGAAAAACACGGAACCTGATCAGTAAAATTAATGCTTAAATTGCGCTCCGACTGGGATGTTTAGCATTATTGATCATTATTTGGTTTTGAAGTAATGATAGGCCTACCGATGATCTGTCTCATTACCGTATTGCTATTAATTTCGGTTGTTCTATTTTTTCCTTCGAATTCCGTTCAATGACAATTTCGTCTGATTTGTCACATATCTTTGATTGGTGTCCAAAATTATCGTTTTTACAGCTTGATTAAAGGTTAAAGTACATTTCGATTTTCAATATTGATGGGATCAGTATTGTCAATGCAAAGGGTTTTGCAGATAGGCCTTCTGGTATATCACGCGTTTGACAGTCTCGTCGGTACAGCACTTTTTGTCGCCTTATCAGTATATCACAATCAACGTTATCGGCTTTTCAACAACAGCAAAAAAACCTTGTCATTCCAAAACCCTTTCCTCACCGATATATTCCAAAGAAACGTCCAAATGCGAATATTAAATCTTGAGGGAAAAAAAAGAGAAAGAAAAAAGAAGGCTCGTAAGAACAGGGGCCGGTCGGTCATCGATCAAGCCATCGTTTATAACGCTGAAGCAAAGGGGAAATGCTTACCATCATCGTTTTATTCTTTTGTCACAATGTTTTCACGAGTCAGGGACAGTCAAGCTTAGCAAATATAATGCATAATACCAAGTGGGGTTTGTTCATTGTGGCGGATCCAGAGTCGTTTCGGTGGGATCAAATGCCCCCACACCCTGTAGTGTATTTTATTTTATTTTTTTAAAAAAACAAACTTGTTTAACTATTTCCAAGACAGCAAATATTGACACTGTTTGACATGTGAATTGACATGTTTTACTTTAGAAATCAACAATTTTATAGCCCGTAACCCTTTTTAAAAATTGTGCCAGCCTTAACCCTTTCCCAAACGTCTAAATTTTTGGGTGATCCACTTCCATAAATGCCAAAAATGACAAAATGGATGTTATTAAAGATTTGATTTGTGTAAACTATGACAAAGAAAATATTGAGACAAAAGGAGAAACTGTTGGTTATCAGCAGTTTCTTCTTTTGTTTCAATGTTTTTCAAAGCCTTTTATATTAGGGACTTCAAAACCAGGTCTTGTTTGGGAAAGTGTTAAATTCAGTCGTTGGAGAAAGGGTAAAACTCTCTGAAAAAATCGCCTTTCATGGCAAAAACATCGTAAAAGTTGATTCGATAATTCGTTGCTACAATGTTCTGTCTTCTCAATAACGAAATGTCGTTGACTGAATGGTTAGAACTATTATGTTGGAATATGCCAATCGCCGGTGTTATTGCAAAACCTCGTAACTGCAGTTTGATTTAAGCTGTAATAACGAGATTTTAAAATACCACGGAAGATATATAGGCCTAGGAGTCGACATATACCAACTATTCATCCCACCAAAATGTATGCGCAGACAAGTGAACGGGCTTCGTGGTCATTATGAAAATATGACAATAGGGATAAAAAAAAGAAACCGATAGAAATAATGAATTACATCTATTTATTTTCAATTTTGACCAATTTTGACATCTTGGAGTATAAGTGATTCATCTCGCACACAATTCGATGTAAAATCATGCTTAAATGTGTAAATAAACTTAGTTTTTAAACGTGTATTCTACATACAAAATAGAGCGATAATTTACCGGGAGTAAATAGTGCCCCCTCAAGAACACTGGAAGTACATTTTTAATTTTCTTTGTGAAGAGTTTCGCAAGGGAAATAACTCTTTGACAAACCTCTATTGTACAGAAATACATGTTACGATTGTTCAAAACTACAACAAGATGTCTATACTTATGATATGTAAGAAACTTGATGATATAAAAAGAAAACGAAATTCAGATTTTCTGATATACTTATTTGTTTCCTTGAGAATACATACTAAGAAAATTAAATTGTTTTCAGTAAGGGTAGATTTGACCCCACCAGAAGAAGGTCTAGTAGCTGATGGTATCCTACCTGCATTTGACGACCTCAGATATAGTGCTTCCAAGTCTACAGTACAGTTACAGTGGAAAGATTACTCAGACCCTGAATCTGGCATCAGGGACTACAAGGCTAAAGTATTGAGAGAAAAGTAAGTTAAACACTTTCCAAACAAGACTTGGTTTGACTTCCTTAAGAAAATTATAATTGGAAAAACATTTACTCCAAGAAATGCTGAAAATCAACATTTTTTATCTTGCAACAATTTTTTGCTGACCTATATTGTATGTAATTTGTATCTTATCAACATCAACTTTGTCATTTAATTCAGCTTGAACACTAAAAATTTCTGCTGTTTTTGGGAATGGGTTAGCTTTTTAGCTCACCTGAGCAACATGCTCAAGGTGAGCTTTTGTGATCACCCTGTGTCCGGCGTGCGTCGTGCGTTGGAAGTCGTCAACAATTTCTTTAAACATCTTCTCCTCCTTAACCACTGGGCCAATCCTAACCAAACTTGGCAGGCATGTTCCCTGGGTGACCCTTTTCAAAACTTGTTTTCAGATTTTTGATTTGTCAAAAAATGTGGGCGTGGCAGGGCGGGGCTTATCAGACTTAGAGAAATTGTTAAATAATTCTTCAAAAATCTTCTTCTCCTTAACCATTGAGTCAATTTCTACCAAAGTTGGCAGAAATGTTCCTTGGGTGACCCATTTCAAAACTTGTTTTCAAATTTTTGATTCGTCAAAAAATGTGGGCGTGGCAGGGCGGGGCTTATCAGACTTAGAGAAATTGTTAAATAATTCTTCAAAAATCTTCTTTTCCTTAACCAATGAGTCAATTTTTACCAAAGTTGGCAGAAATGTTCCTTGGGTGACCCTTTTCAAAACTTGTTTTCAAATTTTTGATTCGTCAAAAAATGTGGGCGTGGCAGGGCGGGGCTTATCAGACTTAGAGAAATTGTTAAATAATTCTTCAAAAATCTTCTTTTCCTTAAAGGGACATTTCATTCCAATTTCAAATGTTTAAAGTATGTCTTGATGCCAAGATTGGTTATTCTAATGAGTATAAATACTATTAGTTTTTTTAAGTTGTTGCCAATAAGCGAGAAACACGCATTTAAAGTTGAGACATAATCGATAAATTGCATATAAATCCGAACTGTTGTCCACAACAATTTGTTCGATTTTAACACATAAATATAAATTTCTCGTAAACGGCGCAATATTTTGGCTTGAAATTTTCAGAATTTTCATAAGGAAATATGCTCTTTCAGATAAAAATAAAAGTAAAATTTATGACAAAAAATTCTGAAATGTCACTTTAACCATTGAGTCAATTTCTACCAAAGTTGGCAGAAATGTTCCTTGGGTGACCCTTTTCAAAATTGTTTTCAAATTTTTGATTCGTCAAAAAATGTGGGTGTGGCAGGGCGGGGCTTATCAGACTTAGAGAAATTGTTAAATAATTCTTCAAAAATCTTCTTCTCCTTAACCATTGAGTCGAGTTTTACCAAAATTGGCAGAGATGTTCCTTTGGTGACCTTTTTCAAAACTTGTTTTCAAATTTTTGATTCGTCAAAAAATGTGGGCGTGGCAGGGCGGGGCTTATCAGACTTAGAGAAATTATTAAATAATTCTTCAAAAATCTTCTTCTCCTTAACCATCATGTCAATTTTTACCAAAGTTGGCAGAAATGTTCCTTGGGTGACCCTTTTCAAAACTTGTTTTCAAATTTTTGATTCGTCAAAAAATGTGGGCGTGGCAGGGCGGGGCTTATCAGAATTTGAGAAATTGTTAAATAATTCTTTAAAAATCAAATGTTTATCCAATTTGTACCAATATTGGCTGGAATATGTTTCTTGAGTGACTGTCTTCACTGTGTGTCGAGAAATTTTTGATTCGTCAAAAAATGAGGGCAGGGCAGGGCGGGGCTTATCAGACTTAGAGAAATTGTTACATAATTCTTCAAAAATCTTCTTTTCCTTAACCAATGAGTCATTTTTTACCAAACTTGGCAGAAATGTTCCTTTGGTGACCCTTTGCAAAACTTGTTTTCAAATTTTTGATTCGTAAAAAAATGTGGGCAGGCAGGGCGGGGCTTATCAGACTTAGAGAAATCATGAAAAAAATCTTTAAAAATCAACCATTGGTCGAATTTGAAGTAAACTTGGCAGATCTGTTTCTTGAGTGACTGTTTTCAATGTGTGTTCATGATTTTTTTTATTTGTCAAAAAATGTAGGCATGGCAGGGCGAGGCTTATCAGACTTGGAGAAATCATTAAACAATTCTTTGAAAATTTTCTTCTCCTTAACCGTTGGACCAAATTATACCAAATTATTCAGGAATGTTCCTTAAGTACCCCTTTTTATTTTTATTACAAATTTCTGATTCGTAAAAAATGTGGACATGGCAGGGTGGGACTTATTCGACTAGGAGAAATGATAAGAAAAATCAACTGTTGGGCCAATTTGTACCAGGGATGTTGCTTGAGTGACTCTTTGTAACAATAATATTGTTTGTGAATTTTTGATTTGTTAAAATAAATGAGTATGGCAGGGTAGGGCTTATCAGACTTAAAAAAGTCGTACAGAAATTCTTCAAAAATCAATTATGGGGCCAATTTAAACCAAGTATAGCAAAATGCTCATTGAGTTACTCTTTTCAAACACTTTGTTGTAAATTTTTGACAGGTTAATAAATGTTGATGAGGCAAGGAGGGGCTTAAAATATTAAGCATATTAATGCTTGTAATGTATCATTCTGATGTTTCAAAATTTAATTGTAAAAGTTAAATCTTGGTTATAAAAATCAAACTGGAACAGCACATGATATTCAATATTTAAGATGTCACTACATGCAATATGATTGAATACTAATGTGACTTCATTGCATTCATTGGAAATTATGAAACTTTATTAACAATAATTTGATACGACTTATATATTTGTTCACAACAAAATTTATATCATACACAATCAAATACAGGAAGAACTCAGGTGAGCGATATCAGTGCCTTTCAGGCACTCTTGTTCAAAAACAAGTCCTGCTATTATTTCCAAATGTAAGCATTTGGTAATTTCAAGGTAATTTTTATGTCCTACCGAAAGATCGGGGCATATTGTTTAAATTGTGTCTGTCCTTCTGTCTGTCCGTCCATCCGTCCGTCCGTCTGTCTTTCCAAAAACTTAACAAACTTAACATTTGCCTTTTCTCCGAAAGCATTTGATATAGAAACCTCAAATTTGGTGTGTAACATTCTGTCAATGATAGCTATCTGTTCCATGCAATTTACCCTTCCTCAAGGTCATCCGTTAACCCTTATCAACCATTTACTCTACGAAAACTTAACCTTTTACTCCAAAAACTTAACGTTTGCCTTTTCTCCAAAAGTATTTGACATACAAAGCTCAAATTTGGTATGCAACTTCCTTTCAATATTAGCATTCCGTGCAATTTAACCTTCCTCAAGGTCATCCATTAACACTTATCAACCCTTTACTCTACAAAAACTTAACATTTTACAAAAATGGCCATTTCGGGGGCATTTATGTTTCACCAACACATTTTATTTTAACACTGGAGTTATGTATAGAGGAAAAGAATTTTGGGTTCATTCACATTTTTGAGGTTGTTGAAATTTGCAGGGGTTCAAGAAATTTACTAACACACAAGTGTGAAGCACAAGGGTGATTAAGTATTTCCAAAACCCATTCTTTTTGTAGAAGAGGATGCAATGCTCCACACAGCAATGCAATCTCACTGTCCCCTTGTTGTCCTAACATCTGAAGTTTCTAGTAGCATGGGTCTCTTGAAAGAATATCTATCACAACCTAGAAAGACATGTTTTATATAATAATCTACTTTAAACTTGATAGTTCCTTACATGTGAAATCCCTCTAACTTTCCAACACATTTCTATTTACTCAGAGATGATGTTACATGGGAGACTATACAAGACTGGACAAGTAAAGAGAGCACTAAATCTGAAATTAAAATATTTCAATTTAAAACTTAAATTTTAATTTAGTTATGTCATGTATTTACAATTGTGACATTTTGTAATGCAGTCTTTTTTATGCAAAAGGGATTCTTTGCCCTTGAAATTCATTTTTATTTTCCCAGAGATGATGGTTTATGGGAGAAAATACAAGACTGGACAAGCAAAGAGAGCACTGAAAGTGCTGCTTACAAGAGAATTATGCAAAAGAAGAAACAAATATTCTTTAATCTTAACCCATTCCAACACACATTGACACTATTTGATGCCCCTCAAGATAAAGGCTTTGGAAAAAGGTGCCTTAAGGATTTTGAGCCCATCATGGTTCTTGATCAGCCTGTGTATGCACACAGTCTGATCAAGAACCATGTTGTTCTCCTATATCTTGACCATGACCTGTAGCAACCTGAAGAGAGCTGCATAGATCACTGCCAGACTCACTTGGGCACATGCTGATCCTGAAACATTTTGTCCTGAATGCTATAAGCGACCCTTTTCCAGATCCTGGTTCATTTCAATTTCCGCGGCAAATACCCTTACTGACAAAAATGTCACCCATCAATGGTTTGATATCATGAACCTCTGTGGGGGAGCAGCTTGAGGCTCGGTAAGGGTGTTGTGGTAGTACTGGTATGGGAAATGACAGGAATCCATGGTTAGGTGCTCCAGCCGCCGCAATATGACCTTAGTAGTTGAAAAACGGTGTAAAACTCCCAATAAACCAAACCAATCATTTCTATTTCTTTTTTCCCAGAGATGATGGTTTATGGGAGATGATACAAGACTGGACAAGCAAGGAGAGCACAGAAAGTTCTGCTGAGTGGAGAACACTGCATCTAAAACATAAAGATGTCATAAAGTCGATACTGAAGACAACCAACAAAGCCCTCAATGAGATAGAGACAGAGACTAATGGGTTTATAGTGGATCTTACCCCACCCCTCATTAACTCTATTGGTGATGGGGAAACGGCGGGGCAAAATAAAGATTTTCAGGTAATTTATTTGTTTTATCAATTTCTTTTATCCATGCAATGAAACCTTATGTTGAGACAATTCTAATGAGTACTCACTACATAAGGTTTCAATTAGAAATTACATAACTAGAATGTTATCACGGAAATGAAACTTTGAACACTGCAACTAAGACAGATATGCCATAAAGTCAGTACTGAAGACAACTAACAAAGCATTGAATGAGATAGAAACAGAAACTAATAGGTTCATAGTAGATCTTACCCCACCCCTTATTAGTTCTTTTGGTGATGGCGAAACATCAGGACAAAATAAAGATTTTCAGGTAAGGACCTTGTTTCAAAATACAATTTTATGCTTATAGTGAAATAAATTGTAGATGTGCACCAATGGCTTTGTCATGCCCTGTAGCAACTGTAAGTTAGCAATATGGATCCTTATAAAATTGTAATTATATTATTTAAACATAGGGTGATTTTGAAATAATATTTTTTTTCATGTCCCTAAAAGACCCTATTTTCCAGATCTTTACTTATATTTTGATCCTTGATTCTTTCAATTGACAATTGCATACTGCACAAAATTGCACTATTTCAAGGGTTGTCTGAATAGGACCGAAAAGTTGGTGAAAGTGAAAATGTATAAATTGTCAAACGCCAATAAAAACAAAGATCAACAGATAGAAGGAGGTAAAGGCATTCTCAATATGTTATATCAAATACAGACCCTATGTTGTGGGTACTCATTGGAATTGTCTCGATGAGACAATTTCAATGAGTATCCACAACATAGGGTTTAACAAACAGAAAATGAACTATTGTGTCTTGAAAAGCCATTACCCTCTACTTATCTGTAGCTCTACAAACAATTTCCCTACTTTACAGAGTGATGCCACAAGTCTGGGTGTGAATTTTGACTTCTATGATCCGGAGTCTCACATCACAGCTCTGAAACTACAAGTGTTTGAGATGCGTCATGGATCTAAACAACAGATGTATCCAGGTAATGATTTTTAGCTCCACTGGCCGACAGGCCAGCGGGCTATTGTCATGGTGTTGTGTCCGTCGTGCGACCGTGCGTGCGTGGGTGCGTCCGTCCGTAAACTTTTTTCTTTTAAAATCTTCTTCTCAGAAACCACCAGATGGATTTCAATCAAACTTCACAAGAATGATCCTTGGGTGACCCTCTCTCAGATTCCTTCAAAGAATTTGGATTGAATCAGAATAACTTGAGTTATCTGCCCTTGAATGTCAAAAATAGCTGGTTTTGACTTTAATTTTACTCTAAAATCCACAAATATATACTAATCAAGACAAAACTACAATAGAATGTTAGTGACTATAAGATCTTGCCGTGGTATAATTTTCAGCTTGATCTGAATTTTACATCATGAGTTATGTGCCCGTGAAATGGACAAAATTGCCATTTTCGGCTCTATTTGACTTTGTTTTCACTCTAGCAAATACAAATATTGACCAATCAAGACATAACTTGTACAGAATGTTGGTGAGCATAAGATATTGCCTTGGTATAATTTTCAGCTTGATCTGAATTTTACATCATGAGTTATGTGCCCTTGAAATGGACAAAATTGCCATTTACGACTCTATTTTGACATTGCTTTCACTCTAGCAACTACAAATATTGACCAATCAAGACAGAACTTGTACAGAATATTGCTGACCATAAGATCTTGCCTTGGTGTAATTTTCAATTTGATCTGAATTTTACATCATGAGTTATGTGCCCTTGAAATTGACAAAATTGCCATTTTCGACTATTTTGACTTTGTTTTCACTCTAGTATCTAAAAATATTGAACAATTAAAACAAAACTTGTACAGAATGTTGGTGACAATAAGATCTTGCCTTGGTGTAATTTTAAGCATGATCTGAATTTTACATCATGAGTTATGTGCCCTTGTTATTGACAAAATTGCCATTTTGGGCTTTATTTTCACTTTAACAACCATTAGTATTAACTAATCAATACAGAATTTTCACAGAAATCTTACTGACCATACAATCTTACTTGCTTGTAATTTTCAGCTTGGTCATGCATTTGCTTGTTTGCGCAGCCTGAACCTTTGAAAATGCATTCAACAAGACAAACAATCAGGCCTGTGGAGCGCTTCCAGGCCACCAGGACTGTCTAGTATCAGCAAAGTTTCAAAATGTCTTGAAGCTTAACAATCATTGTGTTCGAAAATACTTTTGTTTAATCTACTGCCATACGAGTAGATCTAGTATTCATACAACAATATATTTGACTGTTCTTGAATAGAAAGATTCACAGACTATAGAAGACATTAACTCTTTCACTGCCATAGGCGACTTTTGTCGCTTTACCTTTCCCTGCCATAGGCGACTTTAGTCGACAAATTTATGGGGGCGAAATATGTGAATATTTTTTACAGCTTAGTGGTTCTCACACATTCTTTTTCTTATAGCACCGTTTTAGTAATCAAAGTACTAGCGTTTGACAGGTAAAGCAGTTGAATTTGTGTTACAATCGGTAAGCTTTTGGTATTTTTATGGGGAATTTTCCAAGACAAAAGACAGCAATATGGCTGCCATTAGATCATACACTTGCTATTTATGCCTACAAGCTGTAAATATCTCTATGAATGACACCAAAAATGCTGGAAAAGGCTTCAGGGTAGTTTGAAGTTATGTTTAGTTGACAATTCAACAATCTGTTCTGTCAAATTATTACACTTTCAACGAAAACATTTAGTCGAGGTTTGCTCACCCAATTTTTCCATTGTTTTACTAGATTGAAACAATTTGTAAGTTAGATAAAAAAGAAAAAAATATTGTCATTTCATGAATAACTTTGAAATTCTAGTAACATGAAGATGCTCCATTTGTTTGTATGTCCTGAACATTTGAAAGGAATCCATCATATGAGTCAAAAGTTATGCATGATTTTGTGAACAGGGTATCGATTCTTGTAAATTTCTTCGAAGTAATTCAGCGGTGAGAGACGCGTAAAAGGTCAATATTTGGCAGTGAAAGGGTTAATAGGTTAGAAAACTTTTAATATATTACATGTATTAATCAACTTTTTTTCATTCTATGTCTTTAAAAGCTTTCTCTGTTGCTATAAAATGTGTTTTTTCAATGAAATATTTAGCATATCATCTGTTAGTTTTTTTGTTTGTCTAAATATATTATAATTTACATCTTTTCACAGTGTCATCAGGAACATTGGTTGATTTGGGTGATGCCACATTGACCACATACATACAGACAGGTCTGAGTTTGTCTCTGGGACACAGGTACAGTGTTCGTGTTTCAGCTGTGAATGGTGCAGGACTCCTGTCTGTATTATTGTATGTTTTATCTCTATTCACAGTGTCATCAGGAACATGGGTTGATCTGAGTGATGCCTCATTGACCACATACATACAGACAGGCCTGAGTTTGTCTCTGGGACACAGGTACAGTGTTCGTGTCGCAGCTGTAAATGGCGCAGGACTCCTGTCTGTATTATTGTATATTTAATCTCTATTCACAGTGTCATCAGGAACATGGGTTGACCTGAGTGATGCCACATTGACCACATACATACAGACTGGCCTGAGTTTGTCTCTGGGACACAGGTACAGTGTTCGTGTCGCAGCTGTGAATGGCGCGGGTCTCCTGTCTGTATTATTGTATGTTTTATCTCTATTCACAGTGTCATCAGGAACATGGGTTGACCTGAGTGATGCCACATTGACCACATACCTACAGACTGGACTGAGTTTGTCTCTGGGACATAGGTACAGTGTTAGAGTAGCGGCTGTGAACGGCGCCGGTCTCCTGTCTGTATAATTGTATGTTTTATCTCTATTCACAGTGTCATCAGGAACATGGGTTGATCTGAGTGATGCCACATTGACCACATACATACAGACTGGACTGAGTTTGTCTCTGGGACATAGGTACAGTGTTCGAGTAGCGGCTGTGAATGGCGCGGGACTCCTGTCTGTATTATTGTATGTTTAATCTCTATTCACAGTGTCATCAGGAACATGGGTTGATCTGAGTGATGCCACATTGACCACATACATACAGACTGGACTGAGTTTGTCTCTGGGACACAGGTACAGTGTTCGTGTCGCAGCTGTGAACGGCGCAGGACTCCTGTCTGCTTATGAGACGGATGGTGTACTGCTGGATACAACGGCTCCATTGGTAATAGTCACATCTTTCTAGCTCAACTTAACTTTAAATTTTCATGGGTATCTTGTGAAGTCTTCTTTTGCCCTGCTTATTTACATGTCCTTATTAACAATTTTCCTAGCACTGTGCTTTCACAGATTTCAATTATACATTGACCTTAGCTTAAAGAAGCCACAAAAAGTTACTACTAACTTGTAAATAGTTCTACTTTGTTTTTGTTGGTGATTTAGATAATTACAAAGTTTTTCACTTCATATTGGTTTTTGTATCTGCTTTATGGTAATTTTTAGCGAGCCGGGACTTTATGTCCGGGGAGCTAATGTCACAGCCCTAGTGTCGGCGTCGCGTCCCGTCCCGTCTTCACTTGAAAAACTTTAACCTGGTCTATATCTCAGGCACTATTAGAGATACAGCCTTGATATTTCATACATAGATACATCTAGACAAGACCTTTCATTTGGGACCATGACCTTTGACCTAGTGACCTTGACCTTGGAGTTTGACCTACTTTTGAAAAACTTTAACCTGGCCTATATCTCAGGCACTATTAGAGATACAAACTTGATATTTCATACATAGATACATCTAGACAAGACCTTTCATTTGGGACTTTGACCTAGTGACCTTGACCTTGGAGTTTGACCTACTTTTGAAAAACTTTAACCTGGTCTATATCTCAGGCACTCTTAGACATATAGCCTTGATATTTCATACAGAGATACATCTCTACAAGACCTTTCATTTGGGACCATTACCCTTGATCTTGTGACCTTGACCTTGGAGTTTGACCTACTTTTAAAAAATTAGCTGTTTTTGTGACAAGCTACTGTATAGACGAACTACGTTGTCCGCGGACAACTCTTGTTGGTTGGGGCATTATGCTTTTAGAAAGGATTTTTTTATCATTCAAATAAGTTTTTTCCTTCTTTAAGATTTGAAGAAAAAAAAGGTTGCTGCCTTGTTCTTTAAGAAATCTATTTTCATATATATACAGATTGCCTGGCTGCATGTTGGAGTTTTGAGTGATGAAGAAGAAATATTAGTGGATGGCTATGCCTGGCAGTCGGATCATAACTGGATCAAAACATCCTGGATAGCCAGTGATCCCGAGTCTGGTATTTCTGGTATACAGTACAGTGTAGGAACATCGGCAGGTAATTCATTTGTCAGTTTTATACATCATCGGTTATGATGTCGGTTCTGAAGTAAGGCCGTGGCCTTAGAACAGTTGTTAACATATCAGACTGATCTCCCTGATGAGGTCTCGGGTTCAACTCCCAGTCATGGCTAACATCCTATCTGACTTTTGGCTTCTACAAGTGGTTGGATAGTCATAAAGCTGTGTGGGCAAGGAGCTGGGGGCTCATCATGCTGGTGTTTTTCAGTTCAATGCTTTCTGTGACCATCACACTCTTGTTATCTACTGATGCTGGGGTATATGTTGTTTTTGTCAAGCCTGTTTGTCAGCAAAGAACATTAACCCATTATACCACAGTGACGCCTTTTCACTCCCTCACAAGAAAAGGCTTGAGAGAACATTGTCGAAAATGAAGAATTTGCTTGTGACAAGCAATTTCTTCAATTTCCACAATATTTTCTAACCAAAAAAGGAAATATTTCTATTATTTTAGCAACTTAATGGTTGTCTGCAACACCTTTCAAATTGGAAGAGTCCAAAAATAGGCTTTTTGGGCATGGGTTAAGATAGGCCATGATATCGAATAGTAGGTGATTGGGTTTTCATATTTCACATGTTTAAAATGTCCTGTTTTATTGAGGTTGGTTGTCAAACCTAACACTGTATGCTTTGTATATTGTGACTGTGGCATTCTTTTTAATCTCAAATTTAAGGTGGCACAGATATTCTGGACTGGACGATTGTTCATGGAGCGAGTGTGGACGCCTACCTGCGCTGTAACCTGACAGACACTGACTTGAATCTCACACCCTATGCTCCTGTGTACTACGTTAACCTAAAGGTCAGGAATGGAGCTGACCTGTGGAGCAATACAAAAACGTCGGCTCCTATTGTCGTGGTTCCAGAAGATAAAACAGGTTTGTTTTCTATGCACATTGTAATGAGCTACAGATAAGAGGGAGTAATGGCTTTTTAGCTCACCTGAGCACAAAGTGCTCAAGGTGAGCTATTGTGATCGCTTTTTGTCTGTTGTCCGTCTATCTGTCTGTCCGTCTGTTCACATTTTCTAGTTAACACTCTTGCATCCACAAATATTAACCAATCTTTATCATACTTGGTCAGAACATGTATGACCATAAGTTCTCGAATGAGATTAATTTTGGTCAGATCGGACAAGGGAGTCTTGAGTTATCTGCCTTTGAAAGTAAAAAAAAATAGCAACTTTAGACTTTGTTAACACTCTAGCATCTACAGATATTGACCAATCAAAACAAATCTTGGCCACAATGTTTGTAACCATAAAATTACAGATGAGGTTGATTTTCAGTCCGATTGGACCAGAAAGTCATGAGTTATGTACCCTTGAATTTGACAAAATTGCCATTTTCAGCTATTTTCGGCTTTGTTTACACTCTAGCTTTTACAAATATAGACCAAACAACACAAAACTTGGATACTATGCTTTGGACCATAAGATCTAGGATGAGCGTGATTTTCATTTTAATCGGACGTGAAAGTCATGCCCTTGAATTTGAGAAAATTGCGGTTTTTGACTTTGATTACATTCTAGCATCTACGATTACATCTTCTCAAGTCAAGGATGACATCTTCGACGTAACATCGTTTCTTTATTCACCCTTGGTGTATTTAGTCTGATTTTTTTGGAGTCCTGGAAAGCGTTTTCATTGGTTGCTGTGAGGTCTCGCTGGAACCAATCAGATTGTCGACTGATACATTTTTTATGAATAACCAATTCGTGACAACGGGCGGGAATAAGCATTGCATTTGCAACTCAAAAACACGAAGATGGGCGATTTTTCCTAAGAATTTCCCTGTCATAGACAGGAATTCCCTATCTTTAAACGAATTATTATACTTTCGACAACTCGACTAAAGCAGCAGCTTACTTTTACCTAATCAGCATGACGTATGACGCGAAAGACAACACGCGTTAATGACGTCATCAATAATGGACGAGATAACGTAAACAACCAGCAGGACAACCGCAAGGCGGCGCTTCACAATTTCAAGAAAATCAGACTAAATCCACCAAGGGTGAATACAAACATAGGTGGGTTCAACCTTGGCTAGCAAAGATGCTACAATTATTGACTAATCAAGAGGAAACCTGGACACAGTGTTGGTGATCAATCTTTAGTCTATATGATTATTGATGAATGAATTTCTAACGACAAGAGATTTCTTCATTTCTCACAATGTTACAATATGAAATGCAGGGCATTTTTTCTCTTTACTTTGAGTATTGTAATGATTTTGCCCAAGTTATTTTTTCTAGTTACTTAACCCATTCCCATATAATTATTCCTCTTGACTTCCCTAGTGATTATAGCTTTAGCATGCATTGTGGAAGGTGAGGAGGTTGCTTGTGACAAGCAATTTCTTCATACTTCACAATGTTTTCTACCCTGAATGACAAAAAATAAATAAAAATTCACTTATTTCATTACCACACAGTGACTCTTTTAGACTCTCCATGAGTATAAACTTCAGACCGATCAGAACAGAAAAACATAAGTTATCTGCCCTTGAATTTGACAAAACAACCACAAATATGCACCAATCAAAAAGAAACTTACACAAAAGACACAATCTTTGTTACCATACAGTCTATTTCAATCGAGTTCAATTTTTGGTCTGGTCTGATCGGATATAAAAGCCGTTGAGTTGTGTGCCCTTGAAATAGACAAATTGCTGTTTTAAAAAAAATGCTCTTTTTGACTTTGTTTTTACTCTAACAACCACAAATATAGACCAATCAAGACAGAACTTGGACACAAAGTTGGTGACTTTAAATTTGTTTTCAGTCTTATAGTCTTAAGTATTAATGAATTCATGTGTCTGGTGCCATTTTGGTTCAGGTGAGCGATTTAGGACCATCATGGTCCTCTTGTCAAAATGCAATATTTGATTTATTGCTCATCAAACCTATTATTGTTGGTACTCATTTGAATCGCCTCATCCAGATGATTCAAAATGAATACCATTAACATATTGTTTGGGTTTGAAATGACAAAATTGGAATGCCTCCATAAAAACTCAATATTAGCATTTTCGGAGGCATTAGTGTTTCTCAAACACATCTTGTTCCAAAAGCTTTGTCTTGAAGTTATTTATTGAACTGATTAATTTGCTAAGCAAATCTTGTCTGCTTAGACTAAAGTCAGCTATTTATTTGAGAAAACTTTCAATTTGTGAAATTCAAAAGATCGTGTGTTTTAAGTCTTCAAATTAATACCTTATACACTTGGATTTAATTCAAAGGGAATGTCAATTTAAGTTTCATTTAATGAATGGGTTAACCTTTGATTGTTTTTTTACCAGGTATTGTGACCGATGGCCCTACTCCAGGATTCGAGAATGATATCGACTACCAATCGGACACACATACAACAACAGTAACATTTACTGGTTTTGAGAGCGCTCTACATGGTATTGTTGCGTTTGATTGGACGATTGGTACAACAGCAGGAGGCGAGGATGTGAGGCCGTACATGGAACATGGAATTATACACGAGGAGTCTGAAAGCACTGTTGGAGGAGGTATGTTTTGTTTTAAATTTTTTCATTTTCCATTACGACAATTATTGAACACAATTTTCACATAGAGGATAATGCTAATATCAAAGTAATTCTTGAACAAATCAAGGGTCCAAAATGGATTAATAGTTCCATGATATTCATACAATAGCTTTTGATAACATGAAAATTGTTTCTCATTTGCAGGAGTTGCGAGTGCAGGATTTGCCCAGACTGCACTACAGTTAGATCAAGGTCAGAAGTACTTCACTACACTAAGGGCAATAACAAATGCTGGGAATGTACTGCAGGCAACAACAGATGGATTTACTGTTGACATAACACCACCAACAGTTGTAATGGAAATGTAAGGTTTTTAGCTCCACTGGCCTTTCAGGCCAGCAGGCTATTGTCATGGCAGTGTGTCCGTCGTGCGTCAGTGTGTGCGTCCGTGCGTGCATCCGTAAACTTTTTCTTTAAAAATCTTCTCCTCAGAAACTACTGGATGGATTTCAACCAAACTTCTCAGGAATGATCCTTGGGTGACCCTTTCTCAGATTCCTTCAAAGAATTTTGATCGAACCAGAATAACCTGAGTTATCTGCCCTTGAATGTCAAAAATAGCTGGTTTTGACTTTATTTTTGCCCTAAAATCTACAAATATCAATCAATCAAGACAAAACTTGGACAGAATATATTTAAGCATAATATTCTGCCTGGGTGTAATTTTCAGCTTGATCTGAATGTTACATCATGAGTTATGTGCCCTTGAAATTGACAAAATTGCTATTTTCGGCTCTATTTTGACATGTTTTCACTCTAGCAACTACAAATATTGATTAATCAAGACAAAACTTTGACAAAATGTTGGTGACTATAAGATCTTGCCTTGGTGTAATTTTCAGCTTGATCTTAATTTTACATCATGAGTTATGTGCTCTTGAAATTGACAAAATTACTATTTTCGGCTCTATTTTTACTTTGTTTTCACTCTAGCAACTACAAATACTGATTAATCAAGACAAAACTTGTACAGAATATTGGTGACCATAAGATCTTGCCTTGGTATAATTTTCAGCTTGATCTGATTTTATATCATGAGTCATGTGCCCTTGAAATTGACAAAATTGCCATTTTCGGCTCTATTTTGACTTTGATTACACTCTAGCATCTACAAATATGGACTAATCAAGACAAAACTAGAACAGAATGTTGGTGACAATAAGATATTGCCTTTGTGTAATTTTCAGCTTGAACCATAAGAAATTCAGGCCTGTGGAGCGACTCAAGACCTTCAGGTCTTTCTAGTTGTACATATTTACATACAAATATTTCCCTATGGACACATTCTGCAAGTTCTTGGATTCCCAAACAACACATTTCAGACTGTTCAATGGCGAGAATTGCATACGAGAAAAGTGAAGGTGATGGCAATAGGATATGTGTACAAGAAAGCAATGGCGGATCCAGGATTCTTTGCCAGGGGGGGGGTCAAAACCCAAGTGAAGGCTTGTAATAAGAAGTTATATAGTCAAAATTCAATTTCGGCCAATTCCAGGGGGGGTCATGACCACTTTGACCCCACCCCTAGATCCGCGCATGGAAAGCACAGAAAATATTGATACTAATACTACCTAGTTCAGTATACAATGTGTTAACACTTGTTGATGATTTTGAACATAATTTAATTAATCAAAATTTGTCTAATTTTGTCTTTTCTTTATCAGAATTGCTTGTACATAAATGTCATGATGATGAGTATTTTGCTAAATTACTTGTTTTACTGATGAATTTGTATTTACAGTTTATCCCATGAGGCCCCTCTAGTGTCCAACAGTACGATATTCCAGCTTGACGAATCATCATTTTCGGCACAATGTAATTATCATGACTCGGAATTGAATGACCGGAAACTTCATGATTATATGATATCATGATATCAATCGCTTTCAACAAAATCCTCCTAACTGCAGCTTTTTTAGAGCTGCAGTTTCGAGGTTTTTGTTGAAAAGCGATAGTATATTTACAGTTTATCCCACGAGGCCCCTCTAGTGTCCAACAGTACCATATTCCAGCTTGACGAATCATCATTATCGGCACAGTGGCATTATCATGACCTGGAACTGAATGATCCTGAACTTCACGATAATATTATATCAGGATATCAATCACTTTCAACAAAATCCTCCTAACTGCAGCTTGTTTAAAGCTGCAGTTTCGAGGTTTTTGTTGAAAAGCGATAGTATATTTACAGTTTATCTCATGAGGCCCCTTTAGAGTCCAACAGTACCATATTCCAACTTGACGAATCATCATTATCAGCACAATGGCATTATCATGACCCTGAACTGAATGATCCAGAACTTCACGATAATATTATTTACAACTGGTATATTGCTGGTACTAGTCCATACAGTGATGACCAATACGAGGCTAGATATCTAGACATTACGGAAAGTGGAGAAAAAGCTCTGGAAGTGGGGGCAGTCAAGCCTGCTGAAAATGGTGAGATTTACTCTATATCATCCCTTGACAGCCAGAAGTGGCTATCAGCAGTTAAATTTTAACTGCTGATAGCCACTTCTGGCTGTCAAGGGACGAATTATTTCCTTGTATCCTCCTTGGCAGCATTTAGGTGAAAAGAAACTAAAATTAACCAGAGAATAGAAACAATAAATGGTATGATGAAAAATGCTGGTAATTAGCATTTTCTTGTTTTCCTCTTTGGTTTCCAATTTTTCTTGAATATGGGTGCCAGGACCCGTATTCACCAATGTTTTTAAATTGAATTTTTTAAGTAAAATTACATACCAACTAATCAGAGTGGCCGAGACAAACACAGACAAATTTATTGGTCACTCTGATTGGTTGTATTGTAATTTTACTTTAGAAAATCAACTTAGAGACGTTGGTGAATATGGGCCCTGAGCTCATTATCAGTGTTTGTCAAGCTTGTATGCTTTTTAAATCTTTATTTCACAAAATTTGATGCAAGATATTTCTATTCATAGATGATATATATGTGTCATATTTTCCAGGCAAACCTACCATTCTGTCTGTGTATGCCAAGAATACTGCAGGTCTAACAGGGAGTGTATCTGCTCCGTCTGTTGTGTTTGATAACTCTCCACCACTACAGGGTACAGTCATCTGCTCTAAATATGTACAGGTAAATGTCTCTAAGAATCTGCTACAGCTTTGACTAAATGGTATTATTGGTAGTGTAAAATACATATACATGAAAATGTTGAAAAAGACATTCATTTTCAGCTGGATTATTTGAAGTATGTTTTATCTGTTCATCCATAGGTCTGTCTTTCTGAACAAACCTAACTTGAAGGTATTTCATCCATCATTATCCGATAAACACTTTGTGCAACTTCTGGCATTGTCTATGGCAAAGTAAATTAACAAGGGTGTCCCTCTTCAATTTCCATTGCCATGAATGATTCCCAGAAATCGATGAAGGGTACCATTGTCATTAGCTCCACTGGCCGACAGGCCAGCGGGCTATTGTCATGGCGCTGTGTCCTTCGTGCGTCCGTGCGTTTGTCCGTCCGTAAACTTTTTCTTTAAAAATCTTCTTCTCAGAAACTACCAGATGGATTTCAATCAAACTTTACAAGAATGATCCTTGGGTGACCCTCTCTCAGATTCCTTCAAAGAATTTGGATTGAATCAGAATTACTTGAGTTATCTGCCCTTGAATGTCAAAAATAGCTGGGTTTGACTTTAATTTTACTCTAAAATCCACAAATATCAACCAATCAAGACAAAACTAGAACAGAATGTTGGTGACTATAAGATCTTGCCTTGGTATAATTTTCAGCTTGATCTGAAATTTACATCATGAGTTATGTTCCCTTGAAATTGACAAAATTGCCATTTTCGGCTCTATTTTGACTTTGTTTTCACTCTAGCAACTACAAATATTGACCAATCTAGACAATACTTGTACAGAATGTTGGTGACTATAAGATCTTGCTTTGATGTAATTCTCAGCTTGATCTGAACTTAACATCATGAGTTATGTGCCCTTGAAATTGACAAAATTGCCATTTTCGGCTCTATTTTGACTTTGTCTTCACTCTAGCAAATACAAATATTGACCAATCTAGACAATACTTGTACAAAATGTTGGTGACTATAAGATCTTGCTTTGATGTAATTCTCAGCTTGATCTGAGCTTTACATCATGAATTATGTGCCCTTGAAATTGACAAAATTGCCATTTTCGGCTCTATTTTGACTTTGTCTTCACTCTAGCAACTACAAATATTGACCTATCAAGACAAACGTAGGACAGAATGTTGGTGACTATAAGATCTTGCCTTGGTATAATTCTCAGCTTGATCTGAACTTTATATCTTGAGTTATGTGCCCTTGAAATTGACAAAATTGCCATTTTCGACTCTATTTTGACTTTGGTTTCACTCTAGCAACTACAAATATTGACCAATCAAGACAAAACTAGTACAGAATGTTGGTGACTGTAAAATATTGCCTTTGTGTCATTTTCAGCTTGATCTGAATTTTATATGAGTTATGTGCCCTTGTTATTGACAAAATTGCCATTTCAGTTTTATTTTCACTCTTACAACCATTAGTATTAACTAATCAATACAGAACTTTCACAGAAATCTTACTGACCATACGATCCTACTTGCTTGTAATTTTCAGCTTGGTCATGCATTTGCTTGTTTGCGCAGCCTGAACCTTTGAAATTGCATTCAACAAGACAAACAGTCAGGCCTGTGGAGCGCTTCCAGGCCGCCAGGACTGTCTAGTTTTCTGTTGCCATGGATGATACCAAAAGTTGCACATAGTCTTTGGTATCTAATGCTGGATGGATTACCTAAACATTGGCATTAACTTTTAATTCATAGTCTTTCATATGTTACATGATTTATGCATAGTATTCCTTTCAACAAGACCTTCCCTGTATGTGTGAATTTTCAAGTACAACGAGATGAATTTCCATCAATGCTTTACAAACATTTTATTTTCAGAGTCATGCAGAGATAGAGTGTGAATGGAACGGTTTCTATGACTTGGAGAGTAGAATAGAGAAATATTTCATCAGTTTTGGATCGGAGAAAGGCTATAATGACAAACTTGTGGGTCAAGAACTTCTAGGCACTCAGCTACATTATACTACATCAGGTAATACTGATAGGAAAACTTTGTTTTACAAAACTTTGTTCTACAGTACTTTGTTTTCATTAATTTTCATGCCCCCATATCGAAAGATGGGGGGTATGTTGTAATACTCATGTCCATCTGTCTGTCTGCCCTTCTGTCTGTCTGTCCGAAAAACTTAACAGTGGCAATTTTGGGCGCATTGGTGTTTCACAAACACTTCTTGTTTTCATTACACTCATGCAAATAGACAAAGAATAAGAAAAAAGATTGCATTCATCCCTTTTTGTATGCCCATTTGTATATACAAAAGCTATTCAAGGAAATATAGATTTGTCATGTCTATCTGTAACATAATAGATGTCTATCTGCTTATCTGCAAAAAACCTTGTATTGACCAAAACTTTTATAGCAATTAGTGATACAGCTATCTTGTTCACATGTTAAGGTTGTAGGCAAATTACAAATATCAAGATAAAGAGAATTTATATTAATGTTATATTGGTGTTTTACAAACACATTTTTTTCTTTCAGAAGCTGATGTATCTCACAATGACACCCTCTATGCCACAGTGACAGCCATTAATAGTGTAGGAATCAACATCAGCGCATTCTCAGATGTGATTACAGTAGATGATACCCCACCCACTTCTGGTATAGTGGTAGAACTGTACTCATTTGCCAGAATTGATCCTGGAGATGACAATGCTACTACACAGATGAATAGAAAAGCTTGTGTCACTGAAGCTGGTAGGTAAATTTTGTTTAAATATTGCAGATGACAATTTATAGTGAATGAAATTTGACATTTTAAAGTCTTTTTTGGCAGAAAACATTGTGGGAAATGGAGAAATTGCTTGTCACGAGCAATTTTTATACGCCTGTCGAAGACGGGACGTATTATGGGATCACCCGTGATGTCCGGCGTCCGGGCGTCCGGCGGCGTCCACTTCTTTGTCCGGAGCATAACTCTGTCACCTTAAGTCCGATTGACTTTAAACTTAGCAGTTATATTTTTCTCATCATTACGGAGTGCAGTGCTTAAGAACCATAACTCTACCTGGCTTATTTTTTGAGTTATTGCCCTTTGTAGTTTTTCATACTTAAATCTTGTCCGGAGTATATCTCTAAAAGTATAATAGCTAGGATCATGAAACTTCATGGGTGTATAGGTCTAACCAAAGGGGAGTGCAGTGCACAAGAACCATAACTCTACCTGGCTTATTTTTTTTTAGTTATTGCCCTTTGTTGTTTTTCATACTAGAATCTTGTCTGGAGTATATCTCTAAAAGTATAATAGCTAGGATCATGAAACTTCATAGGTGTTTAGATCTCACCAAGGGGGAGTGCAGTGCAAAAGAACCATAACTCTACCTGGCCTATTTTTTTAGTTATTGCCCTTTTGTTGTTTTTCATACTTGAATCTTGTCTGGAGTATATCTCTAAAAGTATAATAGCTAGGATCATGAAACTTCTGGGGGGTATAGATCTCACCAAGGGGTAATGCAGTGCACAATAACCATAACTCTACCTGGCCTATTTTTTTTAGTTATTGCCCTTTGTTGTTTTCATACTAGAATCTTGTCCGAAGTATATCTCTAAAAGTATAATAGCTAGGATCATGAAACTTCATGGGTGTATAGATCTCATCAAAGGGGAGTACAGGGCTAAAGAACCATAATTCTACCTGGCCTATTTTTTGAGTTATTGCCCTTTTGTTATTTTTCATACTTCATTTTTGTCCAGGGCATATATCGAAAAGTATAATAGCTAGGACCATGAAACTTTTACCAACCTGCTCCCCCTGTCGACATAAAGCAGTGTTACGGGCATATATTGTGACAGTTTGACACCTTGTTTCATTTTACACAATATTTTCCAAAGCCTTTATTTCATAGGGCATCAAAAAGTATCAATGTTTGGGAATGGGTTAAAGATCTGTAAGTTTGTCTATTCACCATTCCATACCCCACCCACAGCTGGTATAAGTTATAGAATCAATCCAGCAGTAAAGAATATAGTTTTGTACAATACAATACATAGATTGTTAAGGGAAAGAGAGATAGTTGGTTTTCAGCATTTTGCTTTTTTGCATCCATGTTTCTTACACATTGTAGAGGCTCACAGGGAAGATTGGATTTTCCCAACTGTGTTGCCTCAATAATAAAGTCTTTATTATCATTAGCTCACCTGAGCACGAAGCGCTCAAGGTGAGCTATTGTGATCGCTTTTTGTCCATCGTCCGTTTGTCTGTCTGTCCGTCTGTTCACATTTTCTTGTTAACACTCTAGCATCTACAAATATCAACCAATCTTGACCAAATTTGGTCAAAATATGTATGGCCAAAAGTTCTCGGACGAGTTTGATTTTGGGTCAGATCGGACCAGGAAGTCTGGAGTTATCTGCCCTTGAATGTCAAAAATAGCCACTTTTGACTTTGTTAACACTGAAGCATCTACAAATATTGACCAATCAAAATAAATCTTGACCACAATGTTGCTAACTATAAGATCTCGGATTAGTTGGATTTTCAGTCTGATTGGACCAGAAAGCCCTGAGTTATTTGCCCTTGAATTTGACAAAATTGCCGGTTTTCCGCTTTTTTCGACCCTCTAGCTTTTACAATTAAAGGCCAATCAAGACAAAACTCATATACAATATTAAGGAGCATAAGATCTAGGATGAGTGTGATTTTCATTTTGACCAGATGTAAACGTCATGAGTTATGTGCCTTTGAATTTGACAAAATTACCATTTTCGAATGTTTTCAACTTTGTTTACACTCTTGTAACTACAATTAATGACTAATGAAAAAAGATATTTTGACACAATGTTGGTGACCATAAGATTGGGGACGAGTTTGATTTTTGCACTGATCCGATCAATAAGTTATGGGTTATCTGCCCTTGAATATTACAAAATTGCCGTTTTCAACTTTGTTATTATTACTCTAATAACTACAAATATTCACCAATCAAAAAGGAACTTTGACACAATGTTTGTGAACATAAGATCTCAAATGATTTAGAATTTAGGTTTGTTCAGATAAAAAAAAGTTTAGAGTTATGTGCCCTTGAATTTGACAAAATTGCTGTTTTCAACTTTCTTTTTACCCCGACAACTACAATTATTGACTATTCAAGACAAAAGTTAGACATAATGTTGCTTACCTGAAGATCTTTGATGATTTTGAATTTCAGCATATTTGGAGTTATCTGCTCTTGAATTTGAAAAAAAGCTGTTTTTGACTTTGTTATTACTCTAACAACCACAAATATTGACCAATTAAGACAAAACTTGGACACAAGTTTGGTGACCATAAGTTTGCTTTCATTCTTAGAGTAAAAGATATTAATGAATTCAAATAAGACTATGGCTGATGCCATTTTGGTTCAGGTGAGCGATTAAGGACCATCATGATCCTCTTGTAATTATTATTATTATTATAGTTACAATTATAATTATTATTATTATCATTATTATTATTATCATTATTACACATGTAAATTAGATCTGAGGACTATTTGGAAGAAGATGAAGTATGTTGTTTGTAAAGCTTCCTTTCTATGTATTTTATTTGTGTTACAGAATGTAGAAACATAGACAGTACCTGTACAGAAAGTTTTACTAGGTTAGGAGCAGCCTGGTCTAAATTTACAGACGATGAGTCGGGAATTGACAGGTAGGTTTGTCTTAATCAACCCTTTACAGACTTGTGCCACAAATGAACGTCCAAAATCAAAATGGCGATAGTCAACTCTAAATGAACAGTCGAAAACAAAACCTTTTTAACATATTGAACTTAAATTATTTACCTTTATATTTTGTAAATTACACCTTTGATTTCATATCATTCTGAATCTTTTTAGGTATGCTGCAATACAAGTTCCTTATATATTCTAGAGGGATATTTGTCCATGTGTCTCTAATGGCTGCCTCGAGTTTATCTCGGGTGTCGATCACTTCAGGGTATTTTTTTCAGTTGTCTTTTAAGTCAATACCAAGCATTTTCAACAATTTTCAAGTCAGGACTTTGGGCCGACCATATCATGGAATAATTTCTTTTTTCCGCCTTGTATTGGTTCACAGAGAAGAGTTCAGGATTGACCTCACGAATGCGAATCCTTTTCAAAATATCACACCTATTACAGCTTTCACTGTACAATTTTCTCTGAACTGTCCTTATCCAAACACAAGAGTCCCTTACCTGATTAAAAAGTCTGGTAATGGTCGTCTAGGTCTGCTTTCTGTATTGTTTGACAAGACCTATGGTAATGTCCGACCATCACATTCACTGATTTTCGTCGGGGCACCACTTCTCGGCAAGTTTTCCGCACTATTTCTTTAACAATATAAGTTGATAATTCCAGTAAATGTAGTCCTAGGTATTCCTAATCTATGAGCTAATCCTGATTGAACGAATTCCAGAGTGATGTAAAGAAATGACATGTTTTGTGTCAGGGGTAAGCATTTTTCTTCTTCAAATAGGGTACATTAAGGGACATAACCCCTCATTAATTTCTGAAAATAAACGCTACACATTTGTGCCCCTTTTAAACATGACCACTTTCTCGTGCGTTTGGACATTCATTTGTGGCACAAATCTGTACCTAATAGCAAAATTATGTGGTGGACACCAAAATAAAAGGTCAATAAGATAGAATTTGTGTATAACATAGCCTGGAAAATATTGATGCAAAAGGAAAAAAATGCTGATAATCAGCATCATGCATAAGGGATGTCAAAACAAAGTCTTGTTTGGGAAATGGTGTATAAACCTTTTACTAAATGGGAAAAAACGGACTTTTCCTATTTTGAGGTTGCTTTGAAATTTGAATGTGCTTGAAACCCAGCTTTATTTGACCTTCTGACCTAACAAATTGTATTGCACTTTTTCAGTAACAAGGCCCTAGTGAGGATTATTTGTCGACTTTCTGGCAGTTCTTTTTAGAATAATCAGTGGAGCTTTTTATACACCTGGCGAAGACGGGACATATTGTGCAATCACCCATGGCGTCCGGGCGGCATCCACTTCTTTGTACGGAGCATAACTCTGTCACCTTAAGTTCGATTGACTTTAAACTTGGCAGTTATATTCTTCTCATCATATGGAGTGCAGTGCAAATAAACCATAACTCTACCTGGCTTATTTTTTGAGTTATTGCCCTTTGTTGTTTTTCATAAAACGGGCGTATCTTGTGACAGTTTGACACCTTGTTCAGGTTAAAAGTTACCCTAGGAACAACTCCAGGTGGATTCCAGCTTGTTCCCTTCTTCAAGATCTACAAAACAAATAATTTCTCAACCTAAAATTTTCAATAACTATTTGAATTTCCATCTAGTTCAATTGGTGAAATTGTTAGAATGACCGATAGAGCGGTTTTTTTGTAATACATTTTTAAATATTTGTTATTGAATTACTTTTCCAGGTTTGAAGTTGCCCTGGGAACAACTCCAGGGGGATTCCAGCTTGTTCCATTCTTTGAGATCGACAAAACAAATGACTTCTACATCTTGGATAACCTGGACCTCATGAATCATAGACAGGTATGAAAACGATGTAGGCTGCTTTTTGTACCCCTGTCAGTTGATCTGTCTGAACTTCGGTCAGAAAAATCTTCCGATCTGCTTATGGCAGAAGTGTGCATTAGGACCAGTTTTTGTGCAATCCAATCCATAATTTCTGAGTTATGGACCCTTATTCAAAGAAAAATTGCTTGTCCAGACAAATGTAGTTGCAGGGGTATTGTAATCACCTTTATTGATAGATTTCCAGCGGCTTTCACATCACCAGTTAAAAAATGCTTAGAAACGTGTAAGCATTTTCTCCTTTTGGTCAAGTAGTGTATCAGATGGGGAGTATAATATGTCATATCTCAGTCATACTGCCTACACATATGCTAACTACACATGAACTATGGTGTATAATTGTAGGTATATGTAACAGTGAAGGCCATCAATGGTGCAGGACTAGGGACCAGTAGTGTATCAGATGGGGTCTATATGTCGTACCTCAGTCAGGGTATGGCACCACTGTATCATGTTGGAATCTGGGACGCACATCCTTACTCTGTTGGAGATATGTAAGTTAAACATGATGTTTTTATAGAAAACTATTGCGATTAAAAAAAATTATTATAGGAATAGGAGTTGTTGGTCAACAAGTTGGTTTACACAATAAATATAAAAACAAATGTTATATCTTTGATAACTTTTTTCTGTAAAAGCTATTGCTTTCAAACTTTGAACCTGCTTCTGTGACCATGAAATCAGCCTATAGACATGGATTGATTACTATGGCATTTTACCCTTTCCCAAATGGCAACATTTTAGGGTGATCCACTTCAAAAGCTGCCAAAAATGACAAAATGGAAGGTATTAAAGATAGAATATGTGTAAAATATGGCTTTGAAAATATTGAGACGAAAGGAGAAACTGCTGGCTATCAGCAGTTTCTTCTTTTGTCTCAATGTTTTCCCAAGCCTTTACTGTTAGGGACGTCAAAACCAGGTCTTGTTTGGGAAAGGGTTGATTTAGTGAAATTTAAACAGGGGTCTACACTCCCTCCGAAATGCTACTGGTCCATAGGACCAGTAACTAAGAAAATCAACAGGTCCCCCATAAACTTAACAGGTCCACCCCCAACCCACCGAAATAAACGAAAATAAATAGTTTCATCATACATTGTGCTTTCTTATAGTTTTGGGGAATGGGTATGTTACTTAGCAAATTTGGGGAAATGCTTTATTTTCTCATAAAATGGATTAACAGTTGCATCAGAGTGAGACATAAAATTAGGACCTCTTTTCTTCGTCGATAAGCATAATTAGATGATATAAAGATTTCACCCTTTCCCAAGCTGAAACAATTAGAACTATGCATTTATAAGAAAAATGCAGCAAAACATAATTGGTGTTGATTCTTCTTTGTCTCAATGTTTTTCATAGCTTTATGGAAATTATCAAATAGATCTGGACCATCCTAATATTAAAACCATGGCTTGTTTTGTAGCATATGCCAGCAAAAACATTGTAGGATAATTCTTTCTATGAACTGTCAAAAAACCCTTCAGTAAGTCACCCAAGATCAACATGAATCTTGAAACAAAGAAAATAAAGATTGGCGTAGTTGGCATCCCCAATCAAACAATTGTAGCTGAAAGATTAAGGACTGTAAGCATTTTCAAAACCTCATAACTTATTTCATATTTTTGCTGTTGTGGTTTGTTAAAGATCGAAATCCGCGAAACAACTGTCTTTATTTATGGTATGCTCTATTTTGTAAGGCAAGTACGACCAGAATATTGTTCTTGTTAAACAATTCAATTATTTAATAATATTTTCAAAACTATTTTCCCTGCACAATTAGTTTTAACTGATTAGATAATACTTATTACTATTCAGGTAACAATATTTTAGGATCATAAATAATGGAATCTGTTTCTTATAAGAATCAGCGTTTCAATATGTTCAATTAATTTTATTTTGGTAATGGAAAGAGTACAATCATGCGCGTATAATGACCTCTCGTTTTTGCTGAGATTTGAAAATTTCTACTTTCACTTTGCAACTGCCGCTGTATCCCGGTATTTGGGAAAGTTTGTATAGATCTAAAGATCTAGTTTAACAATTTGATGTGAGGACCACCCAATAATGTGAAGAATGACTATTTATGAACAAAATATTTCGTTATTAGATGCAAAAAATCAACTGGTCAGGCGGGTCTGCTGTTCAGATTATCAGCAGGTCCGACCGAAAATTAAGTGGTCTCGGACCGTCGGACTTGAGGGAATCTCGACCCCTGTTAAATGTTTTTGGACTTAGAATTTTTCACTATCAAGCAGTTGATAGTCATGCTTGGCTGTCCTCCGACAGCTTTTGTTATACATTATTACAGAGACTTCCAGACAGAGGAGACAAAGATAGAAGCAGAATGGGATGTGTCAGGTGACCCATGTCCAGTGGTCAAGTATGAGTGGTCAGTGGTCACTTTGTTACCATGGTTATACATTATTACAGAGATTTCCAGACCGAGGAGACAAAGATAGAAGCAGAATGGGATGTGTCCGGTGACCCATGTCCAGTGGTCAAGTATGAATGGTCAGTGGTCACTTTGTTACCATGGTTATACATTATTACAGAGATTTCCAGACCAAGGAGACAAAGATAGAAGCAGAATGGGATGTGTCCGGTGACCCATGTCCAGTGGTCAAGTATGAATGGTCAGTGGTCACTTTGTTACCATGGTTATACATTATTACAGAGATTTCCAGACCGAGGAGACAAAGATAGAAGCAGAATGGGATGTGTCCAGTGACCCATGTCCAGTGGTCAAGTATGAGTGGTTAGTGGTCACTTTGTTACCATGGTTATACATTATTACAGAGATTTCCAGACAGAGGAGACAAAGATAGAAGCAGAATGGGATGTGTCCAGTGACCCATGTCCAGTGGTCAAGTATGAGTGGTCAGTGGTCACTTTGTTACCATGGTTATACATTATTACAGAGATTTCCAGACCAAGGAGACAAAGATAGAAGCAGAATGGGATGTGTCCAGTGACCCATGTCCAGTGGTCAAGTATGGTCAGTGGTCACTTTGTTACCAGGGTTATATATTATTACAGAGATTTCCAGACAGAGGAGACAAAGATAGAAGCAGAATGGGATGTGTCAGGTGACCCATGTCCAGTGGTCAAGTATGAGTGGTCAGTGGTCACTTTGTTACCATGGTTATACATTATTACAGAGATTTCCAGACCGAGGAGACAAAGATAGAAGCAGAATGGGATGTGTCCGGTGACCCATGTCCAGTGGTCAAGTATGAATGTCCAGTGGTCACTTTGTTACCATGGTTATACATTATTACAGAGATTTCCAGACCGAGGAGACAAAGATAGAAGCAGAATGGGATGTGTCCAGTGACCCATGTCCAGTGGTCAAGTATGAGTGGTCAGTGGTCACTTTGTTACCATGGTTATACATTATTACAGAGACTTCCAGACCGAGGAGACAAAGATAGAAGCAGAATGGGATGTGTCCAGTGACCCATGTCCAGTGGTCAAGTATGGTCAGTGGTCACTTTGTTACCATGGTTATATATTATTACAGAGACTTCCAGACAGAGGAGACAAAGATAGAAGCAGAATGGGATGTGTCTGGTGACCCATGTCCAGTGGTCAAGTATGAATGGTCAGTGGTCACTTTGTTACCATGGTTATACATTATTACAGAGACTTCCAGACCGAGGAGACAAAGATAGAAGCAGAATGGGATGTGTCCAGTGACCCATGTCCAGTGGTCAAGTATGGTCAGTGGTCACTTTGTTACCATGGTTATATATTATTACAGAGACTTCCAGACAGAGGAGACAAAGATAGAAGCAGAATGGGATGTGTCTGGTGACCCATGTCCAGTGGTCAAGTATGAATGGTCAGTGGTCACTTTGTTACCATGGTTATACATTATTACAGAGACTTCCAGACCGAGGAGACAAAGATAGAAGCAGAATGGGATGTGTCTGGTGACTCATGTCCAGTGGTCAAGTATGAATGGTCAGTGGTCACTTTGTTACCATGGTTATACATTATTACAGAGACTTCCAGACCAAGGAGACAAAGATAGAAGCAGAATGGGATGTGTCCAGTGACCCATGTCCAGTGGTCAAGTATGAATGGTCAGTGGTCACTTTGTTACCATGGTTATACATTATTACAGAGACTTCCAGACAGAAGAAACAAAGATAGAAGCAGAATGGGATGTGTCCGGTGACCCATGTCCAGTGGTCAAGTATGAATGGTCAGTGGTCACTTTGTTACCATGGTTATACATTATTACAGAGACTTCCAGACAGAGGAGACAAAGATAGAAGCAGAATGGGATGTGTCAGGTGACCCATGTCCAGTGGTCAAGTATGAATGGTCAGTGGTCACTTTGTTACCATGGTTATACATTATTACAGAGACTTCCAGACAGAGGAGACAAAGATAGAAGCAGAATGGGATGTGTCCGGTGACCCTTGTCCAGTGGTCAAGTATTAATGGTCAGTGGTCACTTTGTTACCATGGTTATACATTATTACAGAGACTTCCAGACAGAGGAGACAAAGATAGAAGCAGAATGGGATGTGTCTGGTGACCCATGTCCAGTGGTCAAGTATGAATGGTCAGTGGTCACTTTGTTACCATGGTTATACATTATTACAGAGATTTCCAGACAGAAGAAACAAAGATAGAAGCAGAATGGGATGTGTCCGGTGACCCATGTCCAGTGGTCAGTGGTCACTTTGTTACCATGGTTATACATTATTACAGAGATTTCCAGACAGAAGAAACAAAGATAGAAGCAGAATGGGATGTGTCCGGTGACCCATGTCCAGTGGTCAGTGGTCACTTTGTTACCATGGTTATATATTATTACAGAGATTTCCAGACAGAGGAGACAAAGATAGAAGCAGAATGGGATGTGTCTGGTGACCCATGTCCAGTGGTCAAGTATGAGTGGTCAGTGGTCACTTTGTTACCATGGTTATACATTATTACAGAGACTTCCAGACCGAGGAGACAAAGATAGAAGCAGAATGGGATGTGTCAGGTGACCCATGTCCATTTGGTCAAGTATGAATGGTCAGTGGTCACTTTGTTACCATGGTTATATATTATTACAGAGATTTCCAGACCGAGGAGACAAAGATAGAAGCAGAATGGGATGTGTCCGGTGACCCATGTCCAGTGGTCAAGTATGAGTGGTCAGTGGTCACTTTGTTACCATGGTTATACATTATTACAGAGACTTCCAGACCGAGGAGACAAAGATAGAAGCAGAATGGGATGTGTCCGGTGACCCATGTCCAGTGGTCAAGTATGAGTGGTCAGTGGTCACTTTGTTACCATGGTTATATATTATTACAGAGATTTCCAGACAGAGGAGACAAAGATAGAAGCAGAATGGGATGTGTCCAGTGACCCATGTCCAGTGGTCAAGTATGAGTGGTCAGTGGTCACTTTGTTACCATGGTTATATATTATTACAGAGATTTCCAGACCGAGGAGACAAAGATAGAAGCAGAATGGGATGTGTCCGGTGACCCATGTCCAGTGGTCAAGTATGAGTGGTCAGTGGTCACTTTGTTACCATGGTTATATATTATTACAGAGATTTCCAGACAGAGGAGACAAAGATAGAAGCAGAATGGGATGTGTCCGGTGACCCATGTCCAGTGGTCAAGTATGAATGGTCAGTGGTTACTTTGTTACCATGGTTATATATTATTACAGAGATTTCCAGACCGAGGAGACAAAGATAGAAGCAGAATGGGATGTGTCTGGTGACCCATGTCCAGTGGTCAAGTATGAATGGTCAGTGGTCACTTTGTTACCATGGTTATACATTATTACAGAGATTTCCAGACAGAGGAGACAAAGATAGAAGCAGAATGGGATGTGTCCAGTGACCCATGTCCAGTGGTCAAGTATGAGTGGTCAGTGGTCACTTTGTTACCATGGTTATACATTATTACAGAGATTTCCAGACCAAGGAGACAAAGATAGAAGCAGAATGGGATGTGTCCAGTGACCCATGTCCAGTGGTCAAGTATGGTCAGTGGTCACTTTGTTACCAGGGTTATATATTATTACAGAGATTTCCAGACAGAGGAGACAAAGATAGAAGCAGAATGGGATGTGTCAGGTGACCCATGTCCAGTGGTCAAGTATGAGTGGTCAGTGGTCACTTTGTTACCATGGTTATACATTATTACAGAGATTTCCAGACCGAGGAGACAAAGATAGAAGCAGAATGGGATGTGTCCGGTGACCCATGTCCAGTGGTCAAGTATGAATGTCCAGTGGTCACTTTGTTACCATGGTTATACATTATTACAGAGATTTCCAGACCGAGGAGACAAAGATAGAAGCAGAATGGGATGTGTCCAGTGACCCATGTCCAGTGGTCAAGTATGAGTGGTCAGTGGTCACTTTGTTACCATGGTTATACATTATTACAGAGACTTCCAGACCGAGGAGACAAAGATAGAAGCAGAATGGGATGTGTCCAGTGACCCATGTCCAGTGGTCAAGTATGGTCAGTGGTCACTTTGTTACCATGGTTATATATTATTACAGAGACTTCCAGACAGAGGAGACAAAGATAGAAGCAGAATGGGATGTGTCTGGTGACCCATGTCCAGTGGTCAAGTATGAATGGTCAGTGGTCACTTTGTTACCATGGTTATACATTATTACAGAGACTTCCAGACAGAAGAAACAAAGATAGAAGCAGAATGGGATGTGTCCGGTGACCCTTGTCCAGTGGTCAAGTATGAATGGTCAGTGGTCACTTTGTTACCATGGTTATACATTATTACAGAGACTTCCAGACAGAGGAGACAAAGATAGAAGCAGAATGGGATGTGTCTGGTGACCCATGTCCAGTGGTCAAGTATGAATGGTCAGTGGTCACTTTGTTACCATGGTTATACATTATTACAGATTTCCAGACAGAAGAAACAAAGATAGAAGCAGAATGGGATGTGTCCGGTGACCCATGTCCAGTGGTCAGTGGTCACTTTGTTACCATGGTTATACATTATTACAGAGATTTCCAGACAGAAGAAACAAAGATAGAAGCAGAATGGGATGTGTCCGGTGACCCATGTCCAGTGGTCAGTGGTCACTTTGTTACCATGGTTATATATTATTACAGAGATTTCCAGACAGAGGAGACAAAGATAGAAGCAGAATGGGATGTGTCTGGTGACCCATGTCCAGTGGTCAAGTATGAGTGGTCAGTGGTCACTTTGTTACCATGGTTATACATTATTACAGAGACTTCCAGACCGAGGAGACAAAGATAGAAGCAGAATGGGATGTGTCAGGTGACCCATGTCCATTTGGTCAAGTATGAATGGTCAGTGGTCACTTTGTTACCATGGTTATATATTATTACAGAGATTTCCAGACCGAGGAGACAAAGATAGAAGCAGAATGGGATGTGTCCGGTGACCCATGTCCAGTGGTCAAGTATGAGTGGTCAGTGGTCACTTTGTTACCATGGTTATACATTATTACAGAGACTTCCAGACCGAGGAGACAAAGATAGAAGCAGAATGGGATGTGTCCGGTGACCCATGTCCAGTGGTCAAGTATGAGTGGTCAGTGGTCACTTTGTTACCATGGTTATATATTATTACAGAGATTTCCAGACAGAGGAGACAAAGATAGAAGCAGAATGGGATGTGTCCAGTGACCCATGTCCAGTGGTCAAGTATGAGTGGTCAGTGGTCACTTTGTTACCATGGTTATATATTATTACAGAGATTTCCAGACCGAGGAGACAAAGATAGAAGCAGAATGGGATGTGTCCGGTGACCCATGTCCAGTGGTCAAGTATGAGTGGTCAGTGGTCACTTTGTTACCATGGTTATATATTATTACAGAGATTTCCAGACAGAGGAGACAAAGATAGAAGCAGAATGGGATGTGTCCGGTGACCCATGTCCAGTGGTCAAGTATGAATGGTCAGTGGTTACTTTGTTACCATGGTTATATATTATTACAGAGATTTCCAGACCGAGGAGACAAAGATAGAAGCAGAATGGGATGTGTCTGGTGACCCATGTCCAGTGGTCAAGTATGAATGGTCAGTGGTCACTTTGTTACCATGGTTATACATTATTACAGAGACTTCCAGACAGAGGAGACAAAGATAGAAGCAGAATGGGATGTGTCCGGTGACCCTTGTCCAGTGGTCAAGTATGAATGGTCAGTGGTCACTTTGTTACCATGGTTATACATTATTACAGAGACTTCCAGACCGAGGAGACAAAGATAGAAGCAGAATGGGATGTGTCAGGTGACCCATGTCCAGTGGTCAAGTATGAGTGGTCAGTGGTCACTTTGTTACCATGGTTATACATTATTACAGAGACTTCCAGACCGAGGAGACAAAGATAGAAGCAGAATGGGATGTGTCCAGTGACCCATGTCCAGTGGTCAAGTATGAGTGGTCAGTGGTCACTTTGTTACCATGGTTATACATTATTACAGAGACTTCCAGACCGAGGAGACAAAGATAGAAGCAGAATGGGATGTGTCCGGTGACCCATGTCCAGTGGTCAAGTATGAGTGGTCAGTGGTCACTTTGTTACCATGGTTATACATTATTACAGAGATTTCCAGACCGAGGAGACAAAGATAGAAGCAGAATGGGATGTGTCCGGTGACCCATGTCCAGTGGTCAAGTATGAGTGGTCAGTGGTCACTTTGTTACCATGGTTATACATTATTACAGAGATTTCCAGACAGAAGAAACAAAGATAGAAGCAGAATGGGATGTGTCCAGTGACCCATGTCCAGTGGTCAAGTATAAGTGGTCAGTGGTCACTTTGTTACCATGGTTATATATTATTACAGAGACTTCCAGACAGAGGAGACAAAGATAGAAGCAGAATGGGATGTGTCCGGTGACCCATGTCCAGTGGTCAAGTATGAGTGGTCAGTGGTCACTTTGTTACCAGGGTTATATATTATTACAGAGACTTCCAGACCAAGGAGACAAAGATAGAAGCAGAATGGGATGTGTCCAGTGACCCATGTCCAGTGGTCAAGTATGAATGGTCAGTGGTCACTTTGTTACCATGGTTATATATTATTACAGAGACTTCCAGACAGAGGAGACAAAGATAGAAGCAGAATGGGATGTGTCCAATGACCCATGTCCAGTGGTCAAGTATGAGTGGTCAGTGGTCACTTTGTTACCATGGTTATACATTATTACAGAGACTTCCAGACAGAGGAGACAAAGATAGAAGCAGAATGGGATGTGTCCGGTGACCCATGTCCAGTGGTCAAGTATGAGTGGTCAGTGGTCACTTTGTTACCATGGTTATACATTATTACAGAGACTTCCAGACAGAGGAGACAAAGATAGAAGCAGAATGGGATGTGTCCGGTGACCCATGTCCAGTGGTCAAGTATGAGTGGTCAGTGGTCACTTTGTTACCATGGTTATACATTATTACAGAGACTTCCAGACAGAGGAGACAAAGATAGAAGCAGAATGGGATGTGTCCAGTGACCCATGTCCAGTGGTCAAGTTTGAGTGGTAAGTGGTCACTTTGTTACCATGGTTATATATTATTACAGAGATTTCCAGACAGAGGAGACAAAGATAGAAGCAGAATGGGATGTGTCCAGTGACCCATGTCCAGTGGTCAAGTATGAGTGGTAAGTGGTCACTTTGTTACCATGGTTATACATTATTACAGAGACTTCCAGACAGAGGAGACAAAGATAGAAGCAGAATGGGATGTGTCAGGTGACCCATGTCCAGTGGTCAGTGGTCACTTTGTTACCATGGTTATATATTATTACAGAGACTTCCAGACAGAGGAGACAAAGATAAAAGCAGAATGGGATGTGTCAGGTGACCCATGTCCAGTGGTCAAGTATGAATGGTCAGTGGTCACTTTGTTACCATGGTTATATATTATTACAGAGACTTCCAGACAGAGGAGACAAAGATAGAAGCAGAATGGGATGTGTCCGGTGACCCATGTCCAGTGGTCAGTGGTCACTTTGTTACCATGGTTATATATTATTACAGAGACTTCCAGACAGAGGAGACAAAGATAGAAGCAGAATGGGATGTGTCCGGTGACCCATGTCCAGTGGTCAAGTATGAATGGTCAGTGGTCACTTTGTTACCATGGTTATACATTATTACAGAGACTTCCAGACAGAGGAGACAAAGATAGAAGCAGAATGGGATGTGTCCGGTGACCCTTGTCCAGTGGTCAAGTATGAGTGGTCAGTGGTCACTTTGTTACCATGGTTATATATTATTACAGAGACTTCCAGACAGAGGAGACAAAGATAGAAGCAGAATGGGATGTGTCCAGTGACCCATGTCCAGTGGTCAAGTATGAGTGGTCAGTGGTCACTTTGTTACCATGGTTATACATTATTACAGAGACTTCCAGACAGAAGAAACAAAGATAAAAGCAGAATGGGATGTGTCAGGTGACCCATGTCCAGTGGTCAAGTATGAATGGTCAGTGGTCACTTTGTTACCATGGTTATATATTATTACAGAGACTTCCAGACAGAGGAGACAAAGATAGAAGCAGAATGGGATGTGTCTGGTGACCCATGTCCAGTGGTCAAGTATGAGTGGTCAGTGGTCACTTTGTTACCATGGTTATATATTATTACAGAGACTTCCAGACCGAGGAGACAAAGATAGAAGCAGAATGGGATGTGTCCAGTGACCCATGTCCAGTGGTCAAGTATGAATGTCCAGTGGTCACTTTGTTACCATGGTTATATATTATTACAGAGACTTCCGGACCAAGGAGACAAAGATAGAAGCAGAATGGGATGTGTCCAGTGACCCATGTCCAGTGGTCAAGTATGAGTGGTCAGTGGTCACTTTGTTACCATGGTTATACATTATTACAGAGACTTCCAGACAGAGGAGACAAAGATAGAAGCAGAATGGGATGTGTCCAGTGACCCATGTCCAGTGGTCAAGTATGAATGTCCAGTGGTCACTTTGTTACCATGGTTATACATTATTACAGAGACTTCCAGACAGAGGAGACAAAGATAAAAGCAGAATGGGATGTGTCAGGTGACCCATGTCCAGTGGTCAAGTATGAATGGTCAGTGGTCACTTTGTTACCATGGTTATATATTATTACAGAGACTTCCAGACAGAGGAGACAAAGATAGAAGCAGAATGGGATGTGTCTGGTGACTCATGTCCAGTGGTCAAGTATGAATGGTCAGTTGTCACTTTGTTACCATGGTTATACATTATTACAGAGATTTCGAGATGGAGGAGACAAAGATAGAAGCAGAATGGGATGTGTCTGGTGACTCATGTCCAGTGGTCAAGTATGGTCAGTGGTCACTTTGTTACCATGGTTATACATTATTACAGAGATTTCCAGACCGAGGAGACAAAGATAGAAGCAGAATGGGATGTGTCTGGTGACCCATGTCCAGTGGTCAAGTATGGTCAGTGGTCACTTTGTTACCATGGTTATACATTATTACAGAGATTTCCAGACCGAGGAGACAAAGATAGAAGCAGAATGGGATGTGTCCGGTGACCCATGTCCAGTGGTCAAGTATGAGTGGTCAGTGGTCACTTTGTTACCATGGTTATACATTATTACAGAGATTTCCAGACCGAGGAGACAAAGATAGAAGTAGAATGGGATGTGTCTGGTGACCCATGTCCAGTGGTCAAGTATGAGTGGTCAGTGGTCACTTTGTTACCATGGTTATATATTATTACAGAGATTTCCAGACCGAGGAGACAAAGATAGAAGCAGAATGGGATGTGTCCGGTGACCCATGTCCAGTGGTCAAATATGAGTGGTCAGTAGAGAAGACAGATGGTACAGTTATACAGGACTTCCAGGAAATGAGTATGTATCTTTTATTTGTTCTGAATGTTAATATAGGGTTAATTAATGTCCTTAACATTCCCAGAAGCTCAAGACATGTGTTAACATCAGAGAGTGAAACTAGGATCTGTTTCAAATATTGTAAGCAAAGATGGGCTGTAACTTGCATGTGCTTTGATTATATCTATATCTTAAATTCATGATCAATTGACTTGCAACAAAAGAAAAGCAAAAAATGTGTTTTTATAATATTCTTTATCTTGAATCCATGATCAGTGGACTTGCTGTAATACCAAAACAAAAACAAAAAACATTCTTTCAAATGATTAAAAAAAATACAAGAGCAATATCACTAAAACTTGTTACTGAGCATTGCGATCTCATACAAAAAAAAAAGAAATCTTTCAAGCTTCAACTTATTTTTGAAAACAATTCGTTTTTGCAGCAACCACTGCTGGATACAACGGGGAAGTTGATTTAGACAAAGGTGAACAATACTACTCTCTACTGTGTTTGCCAAACACCTTCAATCTTTGTACCCTGATCTTGAGAATGTCCCCTTTAGCATTTGAGAACAGCTTAGATCCAGATCAGCCTGCTTATACATGCAGTCTGATCAGGATCCATGCTGTTCTTTAGAAGCTTCTTCTTTCATTACCCATGAAAATTGTCAGAGAGCAGTATGGACATAATCAGAGGGCCTTTAGGCATAGGCTGATCTTGAACAATGTTGGTCTTAAATGTGATTAGAACCCCTTTTCCTGATCCTATTTCATTACTTTTTTCAGCAACAACTACAGGATACAATGGAGAAGTCGATTTAGAAGAAGGTGCACGATATTACTCACTATTGCGCGTGACAAACGCCATCGGATACACATACACATTACGGTCTAATGGTGTGACGATCAACTCATTCCCACTGATACCCGGTTATGTGTACGATGGTGACCTTGAAGGATATGACCTTCTGGTGATCCCCTCAAGGTCAACTATCACTGCTAACTGGGAAGGGTTTGGACAGGTGAAAGAAGAGGTGGACCTTCAGGATGTCTTGACTGGTAGGTTAATTGAGCCATTACTGATGAATTTCCAACAAAAAAAAGTATAAAAGAAATGCCAGGAATCTATACTTAGTAACTGTTGCTCCAGCAACCATTATATGATATACTGCTATTAAAAATGGGATTAAACCCCATTTAATCAAACCAATAACTAAATGACTCGTTGTTTTAGATCATCCATACATAAAAGGTATTATATACTTCTACCTAGGAAACCAAGGTGTCCAGCAGCAAACAGAAACAGATGCAAGCCAAGAAATAGCATACTACATGTTAGCAGTTGGTACAGACAGACGGCACCCATATACAAGGGAAAATATTGTCCCCTTTACAAATGTCGGCAAGAATACAACCTGGACGTTCACTGACCTTGAGCTTGAGGCCGGTAACCCTATATACTACTTTACAGTGAAGGCGTTCAGTACCTCGCTAGCCACTGCAACTGTCACCTCCAATGGGTTCCATGTGACATTTTCTGGGGGAGTCACAGGTACATATGAGCCCAGATCTGGAAAAACATCCCTTAACCCATTACCAGACGACAAAATTTTGGACTGTACCAATTTGAAAACTGTTGCAGACGACATTTTCAAGTTGATGAAAATTTAAAAATCTGCACATTTTGGGTTAGAAAACATTGTGGAAAATGAAGAAATTGCTTGTCACAAGCAATTTCTTCATTTTTCACGATGTTTCCCGAGAATTTTCTTGTAAGGGAGTCAGAAGGCGTCACTGTGCAGTAATGGGTTAAAGCATTTTTAGAAATCGAGTTTCAGCATCAGCCTGTTGTCAAATGCAGTTCAATATGCATCCATGCTGCTCTCTTTGGATTACTGCAGGTCGCAAAGTAGCTATTAGAGAACAACATGGATCCTGATCAGACTGTGCATATGCACAGGCTGATCTGGATCTATGTTGGGCTCAAAAGCCTTAAGGGACGTTTTTCCAGATCCTGGCTCAGATTATCTTTTTGACACATTTTTAAGATATTTTCTAGTAGTCTACTATTTATAGCAATTTTATGTAACTCATTGTTTCCATAGGGATAAAATTTAAGTCAAACTGTGTTCATTTAGACAAAAAATGCTTGCTTTTTAAACATCAGTTAAAATCAAATTATGGATTGTTCCTAAATAAACAATGAGTGATGAGTTTTATAATGTGCTATGTCTAGTTGATATTATTTGGTCACACAAGTTATTAAACAATTTTACTTTCTTTCTGTTTTTCCATTTGTTTATTTTCATCATGCCATTATAAATTTTTATCATGCACGACGGACCATATCTTTTTTCAGCTGGTGAGATAGATATACCAGACTTTATATATACAACCACCTATATGGAGCTTCAATGGAGGGGGTTTACATCTAGACTTGACATTATCCTCTACTATATAGCTTTATCAAACCATACACTAGCCAAGGATGAACAGTGTAAACACTATGTAAGACATCCTCTCTTTTCAACAAAAACTTTGTAACTGCAGCTTGTTTTAACCCTTTCCCAAACGGCATAATTTTAGGGTGAATCACTTCAAAAACTGCCACAAATGACAAAATAGATTTTATTAAAGACATGAGTTGTGTGAAATATGGCACAGAAAATATTGAAACAAAAGGAGAAACTGCTGGTTATCAGCAGTTTCTTCTTTTGTTTCAATGTTTTCAAAAGCTTATTCTATTAAGGACGTCAAAACCAGGTCTTGTTTGGTAATGGGTTAAGCTGCAGTTACAATGTTTTTGTTGAAAATCATCGATATTTTTTTTTTCATTTTTGTGATATTATACCACACTTTATCTATACTACCACCTATATGGAGCTGCAATGGAGGGGTTTTACATCTCGACTTGACATCATCCTCTACTATATAGCTTTATCAAACCATATGCTAGCCAAGGATGAACAGTGTAAACACTATGTAAGATATAAATATTGTCTTTGTATACATGTGATTTATTAACATTTTAAACATTTTATAAAATGAAGTAGTTATTGTTGAGATATTTTCCCAAAAGGTTAAGGCTTTGTCTATTATAGTGTCACCTTTGTTTTAAAGGGCTAGCCAGTTTTTGTTTAGTAGACACAGTACCTTCCAATTCCCCTCACCTGATGCCGGGCATCTACGGTATTTAAAAACAAGTGACGTTTAGTAGTTGTCTTTTAACGTATACAACCCATCATTAGCACTTCAGGGCCAGAGGCGAACTCTGAAAAGTGCCAGTAATTCCTACACTGTGTTACATTTCCATTCCAAATACAAACATAAGCATTTTGAATAGTTTGGAATTTTGAATTGATGCATACTTATGGAAATATTTCACAAAAATGTTCAAAATTACCTCCCTTGCATATGAATATAGAGTAAGCTAATATTTGTAAATTACTTTCTTCTTGAAGCATAATTCTGAAATCCGGCACAGTGAATCAACTTATTTGAAGTGTATTTACAAGTGTGTGTAATTAAATGCATTTTGTATGGCTAGAAAGTAGTGTTTTTAATGATGGGTCATATACCTTAAAACAATCATAATTCTAAATTGAGCCATATAGCATGTACTGTATAACTGAATTGGATTAGTCTTATATGTTCTCATTTAGGAAAAGGTTAATTCTTGTCATGCTGTTCACGTCATATTAGTGTTGTGATAAACTTTTTGAAAATGTCTTTTCAAATTAGCAATATGTTTGAACAAAACTTATTTAGAATAATTATGGTTAACATACACTTATTATTTAGGTTGATGGTGGTAGAGCCAATGAAACAGAACACAACACAATGTTTAATATCTATCCGGTTACTAACATTGGTACAGTGACGTACAAAAACTTGAAATTTTCATGTTGCTTTTGCAGGCAGCATAGAACACATCGTTGGTGGGGAGTTACAAGGTTTTGACTCCCCACCGACGACATGCCCAGTCTGATCTTATTTAATACTGCATGTTGTATTTGTTTATCATCTAGGTTGATGGTGGAAGGGCCAATGAAACAGAACACAACACAATGTTCAACATTTACCCAGTTACCAACATTGGTACAGTGACATACAAGAATCTGACTGGACTTCCCCTGGTACATAATGGCAAATACTATGTCTGGATTATGGGTAAGTAAGCATTTATCCATTACTAAATGATAAAAATTTGACTCGTCCAATTTTAAATTTGTTGCAGACGACAATTTCTTGCGAATGCAGTTTTATGTTTTTTCGGTCATTTTGGATAGAAAAACATTGTGGGAAATGAAGAAATTGCTTGTCAAAAGCAATTTCTGTATTTTCCACAATTTTTTCCCAAGCCTTTTTCTTGAAGGGCATCAAAAGTGTCTGTGTGTGGAATTGGTCTATCCTGTTCCAAACAAGACCTGGATTCTATCCAGTTACTAACATTGGTACAGTGACATACAAGAATCTGACTGGACTACCTCTGGTGCATAATGGCAAATACTATGTCTGGATTATGGGTAAGTAAGCATTTATCCATTACCAAACAAAAACTGGTTTCATTATCACTTGATGGAAAATTTCGGAAAAATATTTAGGCTGATAACCAGCATCAAGGGTAGATCCAGGATTTTTTTATATGGGGGGGGATGTGCTTGGGTGTGTGTTTTGTCCCAGCCCGGGGGTGGGGGGGGGGGGGATATTGTTTTTGCCATGTCCGTCCTTCCATCCGTCCGTCCGTCCGACATTCGTTTCCGCGCTATTTCTTGAAAACTATAGACCGGATTTCGATGAAACTTGGCACACAGCTTCACTACAAAGAGGACATGCGCATATCGTCGGGGTTACCCGGTTTGACCATTGAATTCAGAGTTACTGCCCCTGACTGTTTAAGCCATATACATACAGTGTGATATTCGTTTCCCCACTATTTCTTCATTTTCCACAATTTTTTCCAGAGCCTTTTTATACGCCGCCGGAGGCGGACGTATATTGGCGTCATCTTCTCCGTCTGTCCGTCCGTCCGTCCGTCCGTCCGTCCGTCCATCCGTCCGTCCGTCCGTCCGTACGTCCGTCCACTTTTCTTGTCAACGCAACTCCTCCTAAGTTTATGGCTGGATCTTCTTGAAACTTGGTCAGTGATATCACCTCAATTGGTAGATGTGCATGAAGGAAGGATTTTATGGTTCATCGATTTTTGCCTGAGTTATGCCCCTTAAAAACTTAGTCTCTGGGGCTTATTGAAATTGCAGCCTTGTCAACGCAACTCCTCCTAAGTTTCTGGCTGGATCTTAATGAAACTTGGTCAATGTTATCACCTCAATTGGTAGATGTGCATGAAGGAAGGATTTTATGGTTCGTCGATTTTTGCCAGAGTTATGCCCCTTAAAAACTTAGTCTCTGGGGCTTATTGAAATTGCAGGCTTGTCAACACAACTCCTCCTAAGTTTCTGGCTGGATCTAAATGAAACTTAGTCAATGTTATAACCTTAATTGGTAGATGTGCATGAAGGAAGGATTTTATGGTAAATTGACTTTTGCCAGAGTTATGCCCCCTTCAATCTTAGTCTCTGGGGCTTATTGAAATTGCAGCCATGTCAACGCAACTCCTCCTAAGTTTCTGGCTGGATCTTAATGTCACTTGTTCAATGTTATCACCTCAATAAGTAGATGTGCATGTAATAAGATTTTATGGTTCATTGATTTTTTCCAGAGTTATGCCCCCTTAAAACTTAGTCTTTGGGGCTGAAACTTGGTGGATGTTATTACCTCAATTGGTAGATGTGCATGAAGTAAGGATTTTATGGTTCATTGATTTTTGCCTGAATTATGCCCCCTTCAATCGTAGTCTCTGGGGCTTAATGATATTTTAGCCTCGTGAACACAATTCCTTCCAGGTTTTTCACTGGATATTTATAAAACCTTTTTGTGAACACAATTTTTTACAGGTTTTTCAGTAAATATTTATAAATCCTTGTCAAAGTCATTTTTTTGTCTCAAGTTTTATAAGTGGCGGCGTATATTGTGACGATGGCACTCTTGTTCTTGAAGGGCGTCAAAAAGTGTCTATGTGCGGAATTGGTTTATCCTTTCCCAAACAAGACCCGAATTCTATCCAGTCACCAACATTGGTACAGTGAAATACAAGAATCTTACTGGACTCAACGGCGGATCTAGGGGTGGGGTCAGGGGGTCATGACCCCTCCTGGAATTGGCTGAAAATTGAATTTTGACTATATAACTTCTTATCAAAAGCAAACATTTGGGCTTTGACCCCCCCCCCCTGGAAAAAAGTCCTGGATCCGCCTTTGGGACTACCCCTGGTGCATAATGGCAAATACTATGTCTGGATTATGGGTAAGCTGGCATTTATCCATTACCAAACAAAAACTGGTTTCATTATCACTTGATGGAAAATTTCGGAAAAATATTTAGGCTGATAACCAGCATCAAGGGTAGATCCAGGATTTTTTTATATGGGGGGGGATGTGCTTGGGTGTGTGTTTTGTCCCTGCCCGGGGGTGGGGGGGGGGGGGATATTGTTTTTGCCATGTCCGTCCTTCCATCCGTCCGTCCGTCCGACATTCGTTTCCGCACTATTTCTTGAAAACTATAGACCGGATTTCGATGAAACTTGGCACACAGCTTCACTACAAAGAGGACATGCGCATATCGTCGGGGTTACCCGGTTTGACCATTGAATTCAGAGTTACTGCCCCTGACTGTTTAAGCCATATACATACAGTGTGATATTCGTTTCCGCGCTATTTCTTGAAAACTGTAGACCGGATTTCGATGAAACTTGGCACACAGCTTCACTACAAAGTGGACATGCCCATATCGTCGGGGTTACTTGGTTCGACCGTCGAATTTAGAGTTACTGCCCCTGACTGTTTTAGCCATATACATACAGAGTGATATTCGTTTCCGCGCTATTTCTTGAAAACTGTAGACCGGATTTCGATGAAACTTGGCACACAGCTTCACTACAAAGTGGACATGCGCATATTGTCTGGGGTTACCCGGTTTGACCGCCGAATTTAGAGTTACTGCCCCTGACTGTTTTAGCCATATACATACAGAGTGATATTCGTTTCCGCGATATTTCTTGAAAACTATAGACCGGATTTCAATGAAACTTGGCACACAGCTTTACTACAATGAGGACATGTGCATATCCTCTGGGGTTACCCGGTTTGACCGCTGAATTAAGAGTTACTGCCCCTGACTGTTTAAGCCATATACATACAGTGATATTCGTTTCCGCGCTATTTCTTGAAAACTATAGACCGGATTTCAATGAAACTTGGCACACAGCTTTACTACAATGAGGGCATGCGCATGTCGTCGGGGTTACCCGGTTTGACTGTAGAATTTAGAGTTACTGCCCCTGACTGTTTAAGCCATATACATAATGAGTGATATTCGTTTCCGCGCTATTTCTTGAAAACTATAGACCGGATTTCAATGAAACTTGGCACACAGCTTCATTACAAAGTGGACATGCCCATATTGTCGGGGTTACCCGGTTCGACCGTCGAATTTAGAGTTACTGCCCCTGACTGTTTAAGCCATATACATGCAGAGTGATATTCGTTTCCGCGCTATTTCTTGAAAACTATAGACCGGATTTCAATGAAACTTGGCACACAGCTTCACTACCAAGTGGACATGCGCATATCGTCGGGGTTACTCGGTTCAACCGTCGAATTTAGAGTTACTGCCCCTGACTGTTTAAGCCATATACATACAGAGTGATATTCGTTTCCGCGCTATTTCTTGAAAACTGTAGACCGGATTTCGATGAAACTTTGCACACAGCTTCACTACAAAGTGGACATGCGCATATTGTTGGGTTACCCGGTTCGACCACCGAATTTAGAGTTACTGCCCCTGACTGTTTTAGCCATATACATACAGAGTGATATTCGTTTCCGCGCTATTTCTTGAAAATTATAGACCGGATTTCAATGAAACTTGGCACACAGCTTTACTACAATGAGGACATGCGCATATCGTCGGGGTTACCCGGTTCGACTGCCAAATTTAGAAATACTGCCCCTGACTGTTTAAGCCATAATATACATACAGAGTGATATTTGTTCTGTTGAAGCCATACACATACAGAGTGATATTCGTTCTGTTGAAGCCATATACATACAGTTATATTCGTTTCCGCGCTACTTTATTGACAATGAAAATATGTTCGGCGGGGGATATCAATTCAACGAATTTGCTTGTTTTTTTTTTTTGTTTTCTTTTTTTTTTATGAACCCCCCGCCCCCCCCCCCCCCCCCCCCTATCCAATGGGTAATTATAAACACATTGAATGATAGCTTCATATTTTGTGTTTTATTTTAATCTCAGAAAGTATTTAACAATGTCTCAGCTCTTGCTCTGTGTCCCATAGTAGTGAATCCAGTCAAGGTCAAATGTGAAGGTCATTTGGCTAAAGAAAGATTATTGTTTGAGCTGTTGACCTATCAGGAGAGTGTAACATGATATACCATGGTGCCAAGGTAACCTATCTAGGTCATGTTACTCTAAATAGATTGTTGTTTGAGCTGTTTATCAATCAGGAGAATGTAACATGACATACCATGGTGCCAAGGTAACCTATCTAGGTCATGTTACTCTAAATAGATTGTTGTTTGAGCTGTTTATCAATCAGGAGAATGTAACATGACATACTATGGTGAGAAAGTCGCCTATTTAGTTCATGTTACAATAAATAGATTTTGTTTCAGCTGTTAACCAATAATAAAAAGAAAGTAATATACCATTATGTGAAGGTCATATGTCAAGGTCATGTTACTATAAATACATATTTATTTCAGCTGTGGACCAATCAGGCGAGTGTAACATGACATACCATGGTGTAGAGGTGGATGTAACACCACCAGTAGCAGGAATGATCACATCTGGACCCTTCTATGAAATGGTAGGTGAAAATTTTGTTTCTGTTGAATTTGAAGGTTGTTGTGATTTAAATTGTCTTCAAAACATTTATAGAACAGTCATACAATAGTCTGGACCAATTATTAACAAATTTCCATAATGAATGATTAGTTTTGCTGTTAAAATTCAGCCCTGTTACCAACATTGATGTTATATATTTTTACAGCAACTAGCCTATACACAGTCATCAGACAAACTAAGTGTAAGATGGAAGGACTTTTCTGACCCTGACTCCAGTATTTCTCATTATAACTTGACCTTATGGAACCTGGGACTAAATGTATATAGAAATGTTGTATATTTTATTACAGCAACTAGCCTATACCCAGTCATCAGACAAACTTAGTGTAAGATGGAAGGAGTTTTCTGACCCTGACTCCAGTATTTCTCATTATAACTTGACCTTATGGAACCTGGGACTACATGTATAAAGAAATGTTGTATATTTTATTACAGCAACTAGCCTATACCCAGTCATCAGACAAACTTAGTGTAAGATGGAAGGAGTTTTCTGACCCTGACTCCAGTATTTCTCATTATAACTTGACCTTATGGAACCTAGGACTACATGTATAAAGAAATGTTGTATATTTTATTACAGCAACTAGCCTATACCCAGTCATCAGACAAACTTAGTGTAAGATGGAAGGAGTTTTCTGACCCTGACTCCAGTATTTCTCATTATAACTTGACCTTATGGAACCTGGGACTACATGTATAAAGAAATGTTGTATATTTTATTACAGCAACTAGCCTATACCCAGTCATCAGACAAACTAAGTGTAAGATGGAAGGAGTTTTCTGACCCTGACTCCAGTATTTCTCATTATAACTTGTCATTATGGAACCTGGGACTACATGTATAAAGAAATGTTGTATATTTTATTACAGCAACTAGCCTATACCCAGTCATCAGACAAACTTAGTGTAAGATGGAAGGAGTTTTCTGACCCTGACTCCAGTATTTCTCATTATAACTTGACCTTATGGAACCTAGGACTACATGTATAAAGAAATGTTGTATATTTTATTACAGCAACTAGCCTATACCCAGTCATCAGACAAACTTAGTGTAAGATGGAAGGAGTTTTCTGACCCTGACTCCAGTATTTCTCATTACAACGTAACCTTATGGAACCTAGGACTATATGTATAAAGAAATGTTGTATATTTTATTACAGCAACTAGCCTTCACACAGTCATCACACAAACTTAGTGTAAGATGGAAGGAGTTTTCTGACCCCGACTCCAGTATTTCTCATTATAACTTGTCCTTATGGAACCTGGGACTCTATGTATATAGAAATGTTGTATATTTTATTACAGCAACTAGCCTACACCCAGTCATCAGACAAACTTAGTGTAAGATGGAAGGAGTTTTCTGACCCCGACTCCAGTATTTCTCATTATAACTTGTCCTTATGGAACCTGGGACTCTATGTATATAGAAATGTTGTATATTTTATTACAGCAACTAGCCTATACCCAGTCATCAGACAAACTTAGTGTAAGATGGAAGGAGTTTTCTGACCCTGACTCCAGTATTTCTCATTAAAACTTGTCCTTATGGAACCTGGGACCACATATATAGAAATGTTGTTTGTTTTATCAGAGCTACAGATAAGAGGGGATAATGTCTTTTCAAAATGTAATATTTTTATTATTGTTCACCAAACCCTAAGTTGTTGGTACTCATTGGAATCGTCTCATTGAGACGATTCAAATGAGTACCCACAACATAGGGTTTGGTTTTGAAATAACAAATTTAGAATGCCTTTCCGCCTTCTCATCTGTAGCTCTTTTATTACAGCAACTAGCCTACACCCAGTCATCAGACAAACTAAGTGTAAGATGGAAGGAGTTTTCTGACCCTGACTCCAGTATTTCTCATTACAACTTAACCTTATGGAACCTGGGACCCTGTGCTGTAAACCCTACAACTGTCAGTATGGTGGACTCACTGAATATAGATGATGATTATACTGAATACACATTTAATGACCTTAACCTACTGGTAAGTTTTTATTATATGCCCGAAGGGTCGTATTATGTTATGGCCCCTGTCGTCCATCTGTCCATCCTTCCGTTAGCAATTTCTTGTGTGCAACTCCTACAGTTTTGATCGGAATTTGATCACACTTGCCACAATGAATCTCCATGGTGTCTTGTTGTGCACACGGCTTACTGAATTCAGAAAACTCATTTGGTTCTTGAATTATCTGCACTTGAATTTTAAAAAAATGCCCATTTTACTGACAAACCCCTCTCGGGCGTATAAGCGCCACTCTGCGATTCTCTTGTTTGAATATTACTGGATGTCAATCATGTACTTAACAATTCTGGTTTCATAAAACCGAACATCTACTGTAGTGTATAAAATTCCAAAAACTTATTGCATGGTCCTAAAACTGTTGTCAAATTGCCAATGAAGGAATTGTTGGTAAAAAGAGAATTTATTCTTCATCGAGGTTCAATTTTTTACTTTGAAGGGCCCCCGCCATAGAGCAGTTGGTAGCATAATTAATAGACTCACACTCATGAGGTCTCAGATTCAATTGTTGGCCATGGTAAACATCGAGCAAACATTCTTTCTGACATTTGTCTCCCACCAATGGTTTGATAATTGTAAACCTGCGTTGATGAGCAGCTAGAGGCTTGAAAAGAATGGTGTGGTAGTATTGATGAGAGAAATGACTGGAATCCATAGCTCAAGCCTCAGCAATATGACCATAGCAGTTTGAAGAGGCATTAAACCCCATTCAATTAACTTCTACTTTGAAAATGATTTCTGACTATTACAGAGAGGCTACATGTACCAAGTTTCAATAGAAGCCATCAACAACGCAACCCTCTCAGTGACTAGAAGTACAGCACGGACCGTATTTGATGACTCCGAGCCACAAGCTGGGTTTGTAGCAGAGGGGTCGGATTATCTAGTGGATGTTGTGTGGTGGGGAGCAAATGATCATATCAATGGTAAGATATTTATACCCAATTAAACAAAGTTTGGGTGGGAATTTATATATGAGCCTGGATCTGAAAAAACGTCCTTTATAGCATTTGAAAACAACATGGTTCCAGATCAGCCTGCATATACACGCAGTCTGACCAGGAACCATGTTGTTCTCCAATAGCTTCCTTGTGGTCTGTAGCAACCATTTGTGAGTAACATGGATGCTGGCTAGACGGCATCTAGGGACTGTTTTATCTTGAAACCTGGCTGTCTCAAATGCTATAAAGGATGTTTTTCCAGATCCCGGCTCATATGTCTTTCTACCTTTCTCTTCAGCACAACTTTTCCCAAATAGCTGGACGGATTTCAATAAAAGATCACAGGAATAATCAACATGACATGGACATTTGTAGGAAGAAATTGTGATCCGTCGCGCTAAAAGGGACCTTATCGTGTGTGTGAAAAATATCGACCCTAGTCAGTCTGCGCAGTCCGCGCAGCCAGATAGGGCCGACATTTTTCACTTGTATGTACTTTTGTATATCTGGAATGTTTTCCCTATCTTACTTTACGTTCATTTTTCGAATACAGTATCTGGTTGACCTGTGCTGAGTCTGACAAGTTTGTCAAAATTTGGATTTTTGGAGTTCGGATAAGGTCCCTTTTAGCGTGACAGGTCACAATTTCTCTCTGAGGTCAACCAAGGGAGAGAATTTGACTTAGAATTTGTGACCTGCGATGACAGAGGATTTTAGTCTGCTCAGCACGAGTTCTTGTTTAGTATGAAAGGTTCAGTTGGTAATAATGGATATTGATTATCATGTAATCTGCAACAGTGTAATCCTTTGAAAAACAGTTCATGTGTTTGATGTTTGAACAAAATCTATATATCCATATATCTCTGACAACTTTGTTTTAGCTTGAGTGATTGCTTTCAAACATTCCACATACTTCTGTGACCATAGTAGCAAGGATTGGCAAGGATTGGTTAAGACATTTTATTATGTGGAATGTTAACCTTTTTTTGGACTTTTTTCACTATCTAGCATTTGATAGTCGTGCCATATTTCCTCAATCAGCTCTTGTAACAATTTTCCTTTACAGGTACAATCCTGCACCATCCAAACTCCACAGAAGATCCATGTCCCAATAGAACCATTGCTATGAATGACACGGGTTGGAGCACCCTGGACATCACCAACTTGGGGGACCCCACAGGTGTGGCATGGCAGCTAGAACATAGGTCAGCCTGCTTGATTCAGGCTTTAGAAAACATTGTGGGAAATGGAGAAATTGCTTGTGACATGCAATTTGTTCATTTCCCACATTGTTTTCTACCAAAAACGACAACAAATGTAAAATTTCATTCATTTTTTATTTGTTGTCTGCAACACCTTTCAATTTGGATCAGTCTAATATTTTGCTGTCTTGTAATGGATTAATTAAGTAAATATTTACATATTTTAATAGGTACAATTCTGCACCATCCAAACTCCACAGAAGATCCATGTCCCAATAGAACCATTGCTATGAATGACACGGGTTGGAGCACCCTGGACATCACCAACTTGGGGGACCCCACAGGTGTGGCATGGCAGCTTGAACATAGGTCAGCCAATGTATTCTGGAACAATTACACAGATACCATCAGAGTGAAGCTGGCCAGAGACTCCAAGTTTGATACAATATATTCAGGGGCGTATATGAGACATGCTGAGTTATTTAAAGGAGGAACTTATGAGGTATGTATCATTCATCGACTCTGAACTTTCAATTAAATTCTAGGAGGTATAAAATGCCCCTTTTAGCTCTGTGCTAATATGTGTTGGAAAATGCAATACGATTGCTAATTCATGCCATAAAGGAAAATGTCTAAAGACTAAATGGTAGAAGCTTGTGAAAAAGTTAACAATATCAATGCTTTCAAAAAAGCTATGTTTCATATTTAATTCTTTCCAAGTTTCAGACTGTTCTAAGTTTGAAATTGGAAGAATTGGTCAATTAACCCTTTCCCAAATGAAAAACATTTAGGGTGATCCACTTCAAAAACTGCCACAAATGACAAAATGGATGTTATTAAAGATAGGATTTGTGTAAAATATGGTACAGAAAGTATTGAGACAAAAAGAGAAACTGCTGGTTATCAGCAGTTCCTTCTTTTGTTTCAATATTTCCAAAGCCTTTCCTACTAGGGACGTCAAAACCAGGTCTTGTTTGGGAAAGGGTTAAGGCTTTCCTTAATTTTGCCATCAAAATAAGTAATTGTTTGGAAAGTTTAAGACCCAATTATTTGATCCTGCAGGTGTCCATTAAAGCAGCTGATGGTGAGGGTAGTGCAGTGACGGGCGTTGTATTCTGGGACATCATTAAATGAGACAAATCATGATAATATTGAGACAAAAGAAGAAAATGCTGAATGTCAGCATTTTGTTCTTTGCCTCAATATTTTCATGGCTATAATATTTTTTCCTACAGGTGTCCATTAAAGCAGCTGATGGCGAGGGTAGTGCAGTGATGGGTGTGACATTTTGGGACATCATTAATATAGACAAATCATGAAAATATTGAGGCAAAAGAAGAAAATGCTGATTAACAGCATTTTCTTATTTTGCTTCAATATATTCATGGCTATATTATTTTATCACCTAGGTGTCCATTAAAGCTGCCGACGGTGAGGGTAGTGCGGTGACGGGTGTGACATTTTGGGATGGGGAGACGGGTGACCTTCACCTTTATAACCATGTTGAAGAGGGAGATTGGACAGCTGGAATTTGTGCTTGCTGTTATGAAGATCCAGTGGTGAGTGGTTTGAATCTTTAACCCATTACCACACAGTGACGCCTTTTGACTCCCCATGAGATAAAGGCTTTAGAAAACATTATGGAAAATGAAAAAATTGCTTGTGACAAGCAATTTCTTCATTTCCCACAATGTTTTCTATACAAAATGACAAAAAAGTAAAATTTTATTCACTTGAATTTGTAGTCTGCAACATCTTTGAATTTGGACTAGTTTGAAATTTCGTCGTCTAGTAATGGGTAAATGGGCTGCATCTCAGTTGGTAGTACATCATACTCTCCCTCATGAGATCCTGGGCTTGAACCCTGTTTGTAGCAAAACATTCCTTCTGAAATAGTTGTCTCCCACTAACAGTTTGATAATCGTTAACTTATGAGAGTGAGCAGCTGGGGGCTCAGTAAGGATGTTGTGATAGTACTGGTATGAGAAATGACAGGACTCCATGGTTGGATACTCCAGCCTTCCAAATATGACCATAGCAGTTGAAAGAGGTGTTAATTAAACCACATTCAATTAATCAACTGAATCCTTGTGTAACTATTTCTCCTATGATCTTCTGAAAGTTTCTCAAAGATCAAAATCATATTTGAATGACTTGACAAAGGTCATCCATTTTCAAAAACATTCTAAGCTAGGAAAGTCAATGATCACTAAGTTCAGAATGAATCTTAGATGAATTCTTTTTGTCAAATTCTTTCTTGCCAATCCCAACAAAATGTTCATGCATTGCAATGTATCAAAAGATAAATCAAATCCCCATTGGAAGAGTTAATTCTGAGCTGTAGTTTTGATATGTGACCCGTCACGCTAAAAGGGACCTTATCCGAACTGTAAAAACCCAAATCTTGACAAACATGTCAAACCCGCCAAAGGTCAACCTGATCCCTTATTCTAGAAATGAACATATAGTAAGACAGGGAAGACATTCCGGATTAAGAAAATTACATAAAAGTGAAAAATGTTGGCCACAGTCTGGCTGCGCGGACTGCGCAGACTGACTAGGGTCGATATTTTTCACTCATCCGATAAGGTACCTTTTAGCGCGATGGGTCACATATTTGAAATTTAATTTATGAATCTGTTTTAGCCTACGGACTGCCCATGTAACTGTACTGTAATACTTCTAAATGATAATGGAACAATCCAGACTACTGCTGCACCTACCCAAGCTCCGGTTGTATCTTCCACTGTGATCTCACAACAGTCTTGTGGTATACAGATCTATGCAGGTGGGTTTTGTCATGAACTTTTCTCATATCTCAGTTTCTGTCATAGTTATTATGATCATGGTTTTGTCAAGACCTTTTCTCATAATGATGAATCATGCAACACATTTTCATTATTTAAATATTGTGATACTCCTAAATGATAACGGAACTGTCCAGACAACTGCTGCACCTACTCAAGCTCCAGTTGTTTCTTCCACTGTGATCTCACAACACCCATTCTCATTTTTTCGGCCGAAAACCACCAGCAAAATTTCAAAATTCCGACTTTACAGAATTGCAAAATTTTTATTACAATATGATAGTATAACATCTATACAGTAAAAAAATGATAATGGCCACTCTTTTAAAGGTGACTGTCTTTACCTGCATCAATGATTTGAAGAACCTCTGAAACTACTATTTAATTTTACGTGACACGACTGTATTATATCAAATCTGGTAAAAAAACATTCAAGTAAGTTACAAAGGACGTAATGTTTTGGTAATTCAACAGGCGATTTATAGCTGTATATTAGAAATTCATGTGATTTGCATAAACTCGAGACATGTAAGAACAAGAAGCACCGCGAGTATGGGATTTATTAGAACTAATGTCCAAAAACAGTCATTTTTTAAAACACTTGCTTCTAATTCCTCTCGTGACTTATGATGGCAACAAATTAGTTTATAAGACTAATTATTTCATTAAGCAACAATTGTTCTATCAAACTCAAACCAAATTAGCCTGTATTTGATGAAATAAAAAGAATATGTCGACCTAACGAAATTTGATCCTTTGTCACGTAATATTCAGTGAAAGTAACTGCTTTAGAAACAAGTCCTATTTTTTAATTGAGTAGTATTATTTGAAAGTACAATTAGTTAGAAATAAAAAAGACAACTATTTGTTTGATTTGAAATACATACTATCACCATGAAATGAAAATTACCCCTACATTGTGGGTTATTGATATTTACATAGAAGTTAAGAAAGAAATCAAATTCAATCTTCTCCTAAAGCATAAAGCCATTTGGATTTCAGTGTGCGATATCGCCTCTTCCTACGATAATATTTCTAATTATCACTATGCAATGAAAACTTACATAATGGTACTGGTTCTCGGTTTTTAAATAGAAATAAAGGCATAGATACCAAGATATAAAGATAAAGATATTTTGTCTGTAACCCGGGTTACTATCGTAATATTCACTGTCTATCACTATTCGAATTCTTAAGATATAGATCCTTCAGGAATCTTCTATTTGCATTTGGGTTAATGTATTTGGATTTTGCATGTAGCTTGGACCACTGGCTCTATCACAGGTCACTGCTAATAGAAATGTGGTTTTGTGACAAGCACATACGGTATTAGGAGGAGTATTCTGCCCGTCTCTGGTGCTTCTTGTGTCTCATTTCTTTCTTTAAAGCTGTCCAAATTCTTATTGTCTATAGATATGTCAAGGAATTCATGGAAAGAATAGTGAACTTTGTTTCAATGTCTGAAATGTTGAGAAGCGGGTGTGTAATTTAACTTGACGAAACAGTGAATATTACGTGACGATCCTGATTGCAGCTAAAGGCCTGTTTAAAGGGATAAACGTTTAGAACACGCAAGTGTATGACAGAAATACTATTTTTGAGTCTTAGTGCAAGCTTTAAATATCACACCTGTCAGGAGATTATGATATTGAACCAACAATGTACATGGCTGTAAATCCATCAAAACCTTCCTTCGTATTCGGATTACAGTCATTGAATTTCAAAATGAATGGAAAAAAGCTTAAACTTGAAGCCATAGTCCAAGTACAGGTCATGAATGATAATTAGGTTGTTGTCAAACGAAGTTATGGTCAATTTTGTTTTTCAGTGTCACGTTGTATTCAGTCATGTAAAATTAAAACTTACTTTTAATACTATGTGTAAATAGTGTGTATATACCAAAGGCTTTGATATACTTAAAAAGATTTAGACATGGTCTTTACCATAAAAGAAAAATCGCTGTCACGTACATATTCAAGCGAAAAAGTCCGACACTTGGTGGAGCTATTTCAAATGGCGACCATGAAGTAAATACTTCCATTATTTGGATACACATGTTCTGGGGCAATAGCTATATGGATAATTGATTTAAAAAAGCGGTAAGTGGTATGATTTTGCTTCCGTTGTTAATTTAGTGCGCATACAAAAAACAAAGTCACGTAGAATTCGCCTGAGTTGTGACAGAGCAAGAAAAGACATTTTTTTCAAAGCAGCACATTTATTTTATGATTCCAGGTAATTTTATCATATTCTTATACACCACGTGTAGAATGAAACATATTCTGTGTATATCGCTTTCTGGACAGAGATTTACCAACCCTTTGAAATTCGGAAAATTGGGTTGTGACACTGATTTTTACGGGGGGTCGTGTTATATAATCGCTGGTTAAGATCAAACAGAAGTTTAGATCGCCGTTGTTTGATATGAATTCATCAGATATATGGTTAAGCAAAAATATGGCATGCAGAACAAGTATATTTTACACTAAAAATGTCCCTTTCAAATGGTTAGAATGCTTGTGACACGTTTTCGGCCCAAAAAATGAGAATGGGTGACAACAGTCTTGTGGTATACAGATCTATGCAGGTATTATGTATGACCCTTTCCCAAACGACAAGATTTTAGGGTGATCCACTTCAAAAACTGCCACAAATGACAAAATGGAAGTAATTAAAGATAGAATTTGTGTAAAATATGACAAAGAAAATATTGAGACAAAAGGAGAAACTGCTGATTATCAGCAGTTTCTTCTTTTGTTTCAATGTTTTCCCAAGCCTTTTCTATAAGGGATGTCAAAACAAGGTTTTGTTTGGAAAAGGGTATTCAAGACATTTTCACATATCTCTTCTATCAATGTTATTGCTCTGAAACTTTGCACATGCTTCTGTGATCATAACATCAGCCTCCAGTCAAAGATTCATAACTCTGACAATTATTTAGTGGAATTTTTACCATTTTTGGTTAGGTTTTTATGAAATTCTTGGTTAGGTTTTTATGTGCAACTGTCATATATCTGTGATAACTTTGTTTCTGCTCTAGCTATTGCTTTCAAACTTTGCACATGCTTCTGTGACCATAATATCAGTCTCTATGCAAAGATTAATTACTCTGACATATATACTTTAGGGAGTTTTTTACCCCTTCAGGCTTAGAATTTTAAAGGATTATAAAATTGGTCATATTCTAAAGCTGACATAGACAACAAAACAAGTTGATAAAGAAAGGATGTGTGAACAATTTAGCCTAGAAAATATTTAGAAAAAATGAGAAATTGCCTGTATATTATTCCAAGCTTTTTCTATTTAATGTGTCATTGTTTGGGAAAGTGTTGATTGATATTGATACAAAAATATGTTTTTTTCTGTGTAATTTATTTTCTCCTATGTTAATTACAGGCACCAATCCATATGTAATAAGCTGGTGTAGATTTTACAACAATGAAGCGCGTACAATGACAGTTACCTCGGAACTAGAAGAGGATCCAAGTCTAGAGTTCCACACTTACAGAATTGAGTTCAAAATAACTAAGGAGGAGATCTTGGTAATTGATTTCATTCCTTTTGGTTTATTCCTTTCTCAAATATGACATGGATTTTACTTTTCACTTTCTGTTTATCAGATAAATAGCTTGAGAAAAGATTGAGGTAAAAGTTGAAAATGCTGATAACAAGCTTTTTCTACTTTTGCCTCAATATTTTCTGTTTGACACTCATTCATATTCCATTTTTACCCCAACATCAATTTTGTCATCTGCAGCAGTTTTAAAATTCAAATGGTAAAAAATGTGAACAAAAACAGTTACTTCAGAATTAGAAGAGGACCTATCTCTAGAGTTCCACACTTACAGAATTGAGTTTAACCCTTTCCCAAATGACAAAATTTTGGGGTGGTCAAATTAATCCTTTCCCAAATGACAAAATGTTAGGGTGATCCACTTCAAAAAGTGTCACAAATGACAAAATGCATGTTATTAAAGATAGGATTTGTGTAAAATATGGCACAGAAAATATTGAGACAAAAGGAGAAACTGCTGGTTATCAGCAGTTTCTTCTTTTGTTTCAATGTTTTCCCTAGCCCTTTCTATCAGGGACATCAAAACCAGGTCTTGTTTGGGAAAGGGTTAAAATAACTAAAGAAGAAATCTTGGTAAATGATTTTATTCTTTCTAGCAAGCTAAAACTATATTTCTCCAATACAGACAAGCTATGTTTTCCGGGGACAGCTCTTCACTCATGGATACTTCCTACCACTACCTTTTATTTAGGCCTTTTACTTTCAACTTGAAGCTTGACTATTTATTGACAAGCTGCTATTTAAACAAGCAACATTGTCTGCGGACAGCTTGTTTTCAGGGTGATATCATGGCTTTTAAGATTGCATGTTTAAAATTAGCAGTTCTGTACTAGATTGTTATAGGTATATTTCTAGTTCAATCCATTGTGCTGTTACGTAATTCAAGCAAAAAATGTTTGTAAGTTTGTTAATACAACACGGTCATTAAGTCTGAATGATTTCCCAATTTGTTACAGGATACATGGTGTATGATTGTATACAAGGATGGACATGAACTATCAGACATGTGTGGTATTCCTATACTCAGTGAGGACACTAGGATGGTTCTTCACGGCTGGAACAAAAACAACTACATGCCAGCGCTCGAGGTGTTTGGTCTATGGACAGCACAGGCAGAGTTTAAAAATGTTGTTTTCCCGCCTTCACAAGACGCCCCCTGTAGATTTGGATCACCCTTTATCGCTGGTACAAATGCGATTGTCAGTTATGAAGTTGGTATTGGAACCACTAGAAGTGCACCAGATGTGGTCGATTTCAAAGAAGTAAGTACTCTTATTATTAACTCTTTTCGGAAGGAGAAATTTTAGAATTTTTGTCCAAATTCTAAAGTGTTGATGACAATAAAGTAAAGGCAGAAAAAGTATTTTCTATACTGTGGAAACCATGTAGGGAAATGGAGAAAATGCAGATAGTCAACACTATCTCTTTATGGTTTTACCCTTCTCTGTATGTCTGTCAGAAATTTTACATTAGCATTTCCTTCAAAATTATTAGACAACCAAAACTCAAATTTAGTATTTAACCCTCCTTAGATGATGTCTATCTGATCCATGCAAAATGAACTTGTCAGTCATGAATAAATGCATTTAAATGCATGTAGATGTTAAATTTCTGATGGACAAAAGTAAAACAATGTGTCTGACCATTCGATAAGAGAGCATAAAAGTCTAATAGATAACATAGAATGATTTATAAGTATAGATCACAATAAATGAGCTGGCAGAGCATCTCTAGCTTATAGCTAGATAGGCTCTGCCAGTTCATTTATGGAGACCCATATAAAGTCTTGATATTTTTAGCAAAGAGACATAAGAAAAAAAGTTGATTTTTAGCGAGCTGGGACTTAATGTCCGGGGAGCTAATGTCACAACCCTAGAATCGGCACCGGCGTCGCGTCTTCAAAAACTTTAACCTGGTCTGTATCTCAGGCACTATTAGTGATACAGCCTTGATACTTCACACATGGATACCTCCTGCCAAGACCTTTCATTTGGGACCATGACCTTTGACCTAATGACCTTGACCTTGGAGTTTGACCTACCTTAAAAAACTTTAACCTGGCCTTTATCTCATGCACTATTACAGATAAAGCCTTGATATTTCACATATGGATACCTCATGTCATGACCTTGACCTTGAGACCATGACCTTTGACCTAGTGACCTTGACCTTTAACTCCTTTTTTGGTGACAAGCTCTCGTATAGGCGAGCTACGTTGTCCGCGGACAACTCTTGTTTTATATAATTATATTATTGTATGCTTGTATTATGAAGGTACTGAAACCATGTGTTCCATGCACTGACAGCTGTTCTCTACTGATTTGTGATCCCACTTGTCCAACATCTGGAAACCACCTCCTGCCATTCACATTAGTTGGTATTTTGTTAGAAAGCTCTAGTAACCAGTCTTACTATCTCATTGGTAAGTCTATTTAATTTCATATTGTCGCTTTTCAACATTTGCTTTAAGTTTTAAGCTGCAGTTACGAGGTTTTTTAGCTCGACTTTTCGAAGAAAATGAGAGCTTATACTGTCACCCGGGCGTCGGCGTTGGTGTTGGCATCGGCGTTGGCGTTGCAACCAAGGTAAAAGTTTTTTCAAACATCAATAACTTCCATACTATCAAAGGGATTCAACCCAAACTTGGAATACTTATTCACCATCACACCCTCTACCTTACTATCAGGGCCCATGACCCTGGCTCCACTATATTTGGAGTTATGCCCCCTTTATACATAGCAACTTAGAAAGTCGAGCGTGCTGTCTTCGGACAGCTCTTGTGTTAAAGAGCAGTGATATTTTCTTGACTTTTCAAAGACAAGAAGGTGGTGAAGATTGCAACTGCATGATAGTTTATGACTGAAAAATTGTGAAAAGCGACATGGAATTTTTGGTAATTGGTCACGGCTTGTAAATTGAGATCTTTATGTAAAGAAGAATCAGCTAGCCATACTCTTTAACCCTCCCCCAAACAACAAAAAATTAGGGATGTCTAATTTGAAAGCTGCTACAATCAACAAAATGCATATCAATATAAGAAAGGATTGTGTACAATGTAGCACAGGAAATATTGAGGTAAAAGGAGAAAATGCTGGTTATATTTACCTCAATGTTTTCCCAAGCCTTTTTTAATTTGGACAAACCAGATCTTGTTTGGGAAAGGGTTAAATATGCCTCAATCAGAGATTCAGATAAGGGGGAGTGATGTGATGGCTTTTCAAAATGAAATATTTTACTAAATTTTCATCCCTGAAGAAGCCCATAAGGGCGAAACGTTTGATAAGTATTAAGAAAAATCTGTAAATAATTGTGTTTGTGTGGAAATTTTTAGTTTTACTTAATATTCATCAAACCCTTTGTTGCAGGTACCTACAACATAGGGTTTACATTTGAAATAACAAAATTAGAATGCTTTCACTCCCTCTTTTCTGTTGCTCTATAGCTTGTTATATGAAATTTGCTTAACCCTTTCCCAAACAAGACCTGGTTTTGACGTCCCTAATAGAAAAGGCTTGGGAAAACATTGAAACAAAAGAAGAAACTGCTGTTAACCAGCAGTTTCTCCTTTTGCCTCAATATTTTCTATATCATATTTTGCACAAATTCTATCTTCAATAACTTCAATTTTGTCATTTGTGACAGTTTTTGAAGTGAATCGCCCTATAATTTTGCTGCTTGGGAAAGGGTTAAATTCTTTACCTTGTAGTGAGAGCCATACTTGGGTCAGGAGCTATAGCACAGCACTCATCAGATGGATTTTACATTGATCTCACATATCCGGTATTTGATGCGGAAGTGTTGCTGTATGTGGACGTCAGACAAGGGGAGTTTACTCCGGTCACTTATCAAGGGTCAGAGACGACCATCAAGGCTATCTGGCTGTGTGAGGATCCAGAGAGTGGTATTAGGGTAAGATTTGTTTGTCATCTATTAGGGGTCATACAAGGAGAATTAGGGGTCATACAAGGGGAGTTTACTCCAGTCACCTATCAGGGGTCAGAGACGACCATCAAGGCTATCTGGCTGTGTGAGGATCCAGAGAGTGGTATTAGGGTAAGATTTGTTTGTCATCTATTAGGGGTCATACAAGGAGAATTAGGGGTCATACAAGGGGAGTTTACTCCAGTCACCTATCAGGGGTCAGAGACGACCATCAAGGCTATCTGGCTCTGCGAGGATCCAGAGAGTGGTATTAGGGTAAGATTTGTTTGTCATCTATTAGGGGTCATACAAGGGGAGTTTACTCCAGTCACCTATCAGGGGTCAGAGACAACCATCAAGGCTATCTGGCTGTGTGAGGATCCAGAGAGTGGTATTAGGGTAAGATTTGTTTGTCATCTATTAGGGGTCATACAAGGGGAGTTTACACCGGTCACCTATCAGGGGTCAGAGACGACCATTAAGGCTATCTGGCTATGTGAAGATCCAGAGAGTGGTATTAGGGTAAGATTTGTTTGTCATCTATTAGGGGTCATACAAGGGGAGTTTACTCCGGTCACCTATCAGGGGTCAGAGACCACCATTAAGGCTATCTGGCTATGTGAAGATCCAGAGAGTGGTATTAGGGTAAGATTTGTTTGTCATCTATTAGGGGTCATACAAGGGGAGTTTACTCCGTTCACCTATCAGGGATCAGAGACGACCATCAAGGCTATCTGGCTGTGTGAGGATCCAGTAAGTGGTATTAGGGTAAGATTTGTTTGTCATCTATTAGGGGTCATACAAGGGGAGTTTACTCCAGTCACCTATCAGGGGTCAGAGACAACCTTCAAGGCTATCTGGCTGTGTTAGGATCTAGAAAGCGGTATTAGGGTAAGATTTGTTTGTCACCTATAAGGGGTCACAAAAAGGGAATCAGGGGTCATACAAGGGGAGTTTACTCCAGTCACCTATCAGGGGTCAGAGACGACCATCAAGGCTATCTGGCTATGTGAAGATCCAGAGAGTGGTATTAGGGTAAGATTTGTTTGTCATCTATTAGGGGTCATACAAGGGGAGTTTACTCCAGTCACTTATCAGGGGTCAGAGACGACCATCAAGGCTATCTGGCTGTGTGAGGATCCAGAGAGTGGTATTAGGGTAAGATTTGTTTTATGGGAAAAGGTCCTTGTGACTAAAACTATTAATTACATGGACAGTGTTTTTCACCATGTCTGAATTTAAAAGTGTTGCAGACGACAAAATAAATGTTATTGAAAGCAGCATACTAGAACACCATAGCAAGTTTAAACATTGAAAATTAAGAAAGTGCTTGTCATCATTTTTCTATTCCTTCCACGCTTCCTAAAGCCACCTGTTTTTAAGATGTAAAAACTAAATGCCAGGGAATGTTTGGGAAAGAATTAAGTCCACAACAGTTTGAAATCTATGAAAACATTGATTACTAGCATTTTCTGCTGTTTTCCTCAATATTTACTACAGTACTCTATAAAAGAGGATTTACACTGTGACAATTTGATTGCATTTGTCATGTACATTGTACAATAACTTATGATTTTTAAACCCATTGCCAAACAACAACATTTTGGGTTGGTCTGAGTTCAAAGATGTTGCAGATGTTGCAGACGACAATTTCAATGAATGAAATTTAAACATTGTTGGTCTTTTGGTGTGGAAAACATTGTGGGAAATGAAGAAATTGCTACACAAGCAATTTCTTCATTTTCCACAATGTTTTCCAAAGCCATTATCTTGTAGGGAGTCAAAAAGAGTTGTGTGGTAATGGGTTAACAGTCTAAAATGTTGTTGTTTGAAAAATAGCTAAAGCTGGAATCATCCGAATGTATATTTTGTAGGACTACACCTGGGCCATTGGAACACAGCCTGGTTTGACTGACATTCAACCCATGACCTCTACGGGTACCAACGCCACAGGGACTAACGATCAATTAGAGGGGATTCTACAGAACAATAAAACGTTTTACATCTCCGTTACATGTACGAATGATGCTGGCCTCATGACTGCTTACAATGACACAGAGGGAAAAGGTAACTAGATTATATCAGCGCTTTTCATCAAAAACCTCATAGCTACAGATTGTTTAAGCTATTCCTATAAGTTTCTTTGTTGAAAATCGATATGTTGTTTGCTAAATTATTTTACTGACTTTTATTTACCTTAATATGCTTTTCTTCATAAGATCAAGGCTCCGTTTTATAGAAGTATTACAATCCATTTTTTTTGTAAATTTGAAGGTGCAGAAAACATTGGATAAAATGAGCATATCTTTAAACTTGCAACTAAGAATCACAAATATTGATCCTTTCATGCTACCTTTTATACCTATATATTTTTTAGCGCACATGTTTAAAAATACACCATTTAGTATCAGGAATAGTAACCAGATTAAACTGGCACATGCATTAAAAGACTCCTGAACACATTAACAATTGGCACAAATGAATCATGAAAGGGTCTATTGACCAATCTAGCCAAAAATTGGATTACATATTACAGGAAATTCAGACCAGTGTAGTGATACAGGCGCTCAAGCCCTCTGGTTATGTAACATACACTAGACAAGCTATGTTGGTACTGGACAACTCTCTTACTTGGTCTAACCAAATGGTTTCAGTATGCGATAACATGTATGTGAAAGGGACAGCTGGTTCAAAGACAAAATAATGATGGATAATGTTTTCTTCAGGTGTTACTGTTCTGCTAGTAGAACCAAGCCCTGATGTTGTTAATGCATCAGCTGTGAATGCTGAAACTTTTGAAGTGCCTGTATCTCCTGCTAATTCCATGAAATCTGAGGATCCAAATAGTGTTGGTCAAGCAATAGGTGCTAGTACGGATGATAGTGTTAGAAGAATCGGTAACTTATTTCTATTTAAATTGATATTCTTTTGTAATGCAATTATTTATTAAATTGGGATGTTATTCGGGTCAACCGGCGTCAGCTTTGGTTAAGGTTTTACATGCAATTGTCATTTGTCTGTTTCTAATGCTATTGCTCTGAATTTTGAACATGCTTCTGTGACCTTAACCCTTTACCAAACAGCAATATTTTAGAATGGCTCAAATTGAAAGAGCTTGCAGACGACAATTTGAGGCATATGAAATTTTACATTTTTAGTGATTTTGTGTAGAAAACATTGTAGTAAATTAAGAAATTGCTTGTCACAAGCAATTTCTTCATTTTCCACAATGTTTCCCAAAGCCATTATATTGTAGGGAGTCAAAAAGAGTCATTGCATGTTAACCCTTTCGTTTGCAAGCGCGCTTTAAAGCGCGGTTCAGGAAAGCCTATACTGTTTAGGGGGGCATGGGCTTTTAAAAGCAATTTTTACGCTATTAAAGTTATTATGACACCGGAAATATTGCGCAATATTGTTATGTTCTCATAAAATGTGCAGAAAAATGCAGTTTTTGGGTTTGTATGAGCTGTAACGATGGTCAGGAGGGTTCAATATTCTGCAGAAGAGGTCCGGCAAATCACCATGTCAGTGCCCGACGATGATGATAGCGATTACCTTGATTTTTTGGTGGTAAAAAGGTGATTTGAACATTAGAAATGTTTCGGAGACTTCGAATAGTGACTCCTATAGTGATTCAAATAACCCTAAACCGAATCCAGTCCCAAATCGTAGGGGTGGGGGTGGTCGGGGGTCGTGGCAGGGGGCCTGACAGGGGTCATGGGGCTAGAGGTCGAGATTTTGATGAGATGTAAATTTTCTATCAGTTACTTATCATATTGTTAAAGGAAATTGAATAACCTTTCCAATGATATTACTTTAGTTCATAGAAGGCAGGATAAGATGGATTCTGAACTGAAAGTGGTGGCTATGGACATCAAAAAGTGTAACGACAAACTAGACACTCAAGTTCAGGCTGTTAAGAATGTAGTTCAGTGTGTTTCTGACCTTGACAAGAAACTGCCAGACATGATTTCTAATCAGATTAATGAAATATTGGATGATAGACAGGAGATCAAATCAAGAGAGAAGAACATTATGTTTTTCAATTTACCAGACACTGGATCTACAGAGGATGACAAGGACGTTGTGCATTCTATTTGTAGAGATGTATTAGGTGTAACTGGTGTGCTAGCAGAAGATTTCACTAGAATTGGAGAGACGATAACCGAAAGAAGGCCTTTGAGAGTATCAATTGAGAGTAGAGAGACAAGGGGACAAATCCTGAAGAATGCGTACAAATTGAAGAACAGTTTAACCTACAGCAAAATTGGCATAGGGAGAGATCTCACAAAGAAACAGCGTTTGGCAAGTAAAGATCTGAGGAAGAAACTAGAAAAGTTAAAAAGGGAAGAACCTGAAAAGAATTGGGCTATCCGAAGGGATAAATTAGTCGAACTCCCTAAACAGGAATCATCTTCTGACAGAGGTGCTAGAGTTGGACATGTTCCACCAGGACGGCGTCCTGCGGGGGATGTGAGAGTGTAAACCAATAATCAGATCATCATGTAAATAGATTATCAGTTGATTAATATCTTGATTTTGTTCCTGATGAGTCTGCAAGTACAGATGTAAATAGTTCAGTCAGTTGAGTTTACATAGTTCTGATGAACCATCACTAGGAAAGTGATCTTTGAAGAGCTTCTAGTATGATATTTATCAATGTGGACGCTTTTGTCAAAAAGTAACTGAATTTGAGACATTTTTGATATCTAGAAACGGGAAATATTGGGAGAATAGTAAAGAACAATTTGTGTCAATCAGTTTTAATCAATGTTATCCGCTGAGAAGTGAAATGTTAAATGTATAAGTAATCTGTTTTGCAATGCACTCTGAGACAGACAAGGTCACTTAACCCGTTGGAGACATTAACCAGTATGTACTTTACCAGAGGGGTCACGACAGATAATTCTAATATATTGACCCTATGATCCAGGTATCCAGGTATCCAGGATATATAGGTTTATGGGTATTCTGCTAGTAAAGTCTATTTATTAAGCATGTGTATACACAAAGTGCTTGGAAATAGGGAAAAAGTCATTTCTGGGAAATAATTCTGCAAACGAAAGGGTTAATGTGTTAATAGATCTATCAAGTTACAGAATTAGATTCATTACTCTGACAATTAATTTAGCGGAATTTTAACACTTTTTTGGCTTTCTTTTTGGAAATTCTTGGTCAAGTTTTGAAATTCATCTGTCATAATTTTATATCTGTGATAGATTTGTTTCTGCTTGAGCTTTTGAACAGTATCAAAAGTGAAAATTTACATATTTACTCATTACACTTTTTACACTTTCAGATTTCTGTGTTGGAAGTTCAGAGAACAACACACATGACATATGTCCGTGTATCTGGGTGGGTTACAATGAATCTGTAACAATCGAGTTAAAGAACGGCTCTCTATATGCCAATGGTGTCCCTTATTACACACTCTCGCAGCTTAAGGCTTTAAGTGAGGGAGAATATGACCCAAATGTGGACCCGTCTACGGAAACCAACAACTTTCATATGGAAGTCGGGCGAACCATGTTTTTATTCCTCAAAATATGCAACCTTGCTGAAAGATGCACAGACAAGTTGGTGAATACCTTGTTGATTGAGAATGAAAATAGTGAGTTGGCGGCATCCACAAACGGTGAAGCTATTTCCACTACATTATCAGATCCAGGTGGTCGGCGAAGAAGAGCAACTTCAACAATTACAGTGGATACTCCTTCAGGTTAGATTAACCCATTACCAGATGGTAGATTTCTAGACTGGTTCAAATTTAAAGATGTTACAGACGACAATTTTATTTTTTTTTTCTTCTCTTTTTGGTAGAAAACATCGTTGGAAATGAAGAAATTGGTTGTGTCATTTTCCACAATGTTTTCCAAAACCATTTTCTTGCAGAATGTCAATAGGTGTCACAGTGTGGTAATGGATTAAGAACATTCAACCATTGGTCCTAGTTATGAAATTGGAAAGCTGTGTAGAATCATGCCAGACAGTAACTTGTTTTCATCATATTGAAATACATGACATCTGAGACTGCATGTAGTTCGATATAATGAAAACTAGTTAAAAGCAATTTTTAGCGAGCCGGGACTTAATGTCCGGAAAGCTAATGTCACAGCCCTAGTGTCGCCGTCGCGTACTGTCCCGTCCTGTCTTCGCTTGAAAAACTTTAACCTGATCTATATCTCAGGCACTATTAGAGATACAGCTTTGATATTTCACACATAGATACTTCTGAACAAGACCTTTCATTTGGGACCATGACCTTTGACATAGTGACCTTGACCTTGGAGCTTGACCTACTTTTAAAAAACTTTAACCTGGCCTATATCTCATGCACTATTATAGATAGAGCCTTGATATTTCACACATGGATATCTCCTGCCAATACCTTTCATTTGTGACCATGACCTTTGACTTTGTGACCTTGATTTTGGAGTTTGGCCTACTATTGAAAAATTAGCTGTTTTTGTGACAAGCTCCCGTAAAGGCGAGCTACTTTGTCCGCGGACAACTCTTGTTATGCCCTGTATCAAAAGATCGGGACATATTAGTTTACTCATGTCCAACTGTCTGTCCATCTCTCTGTCTTTCCGTTTGTCACATTTTGTATATTTATATCTCTGCAAAACTAATTCTGAAAATGTTTAATGTGTTTTATTACAATGCTCCTGGACAAAGTATAGTGACAACAATCTTAACTGGTGACCAGATAAATGAGACTTATACGTCGGATGCCTCTAAAGTTTTTGTGTCGTACCTTACAAATCCTAATAATACTAAAGATGGATGCCTTTTCAACAAAAACCTCATAACTGCAGCTTAAACAAGCTGCAGTTACGAGGCTTTTGTTGAAAAGCGACGATATATGATATATACATGAAACATATAATGGATCTCTATACAAACAGGTCTTGCTCCCGGACAAAGTATAGTGACAACAATTCTGACTGGTGACCAACTAAATGAGACTTATACATCGGATGCCTCTACAGCGTTTGTGTCGTACCTTACAAATCCTAACAATACTATATATGGATGCCTTTCAACAAAAACCTCGTTACTGCAGCTTGTTTTAAGCTGCAGTTTTGAGGTTTTTGTTGAAAAGCGAAGATATATGATGTATACCTGTGACATACAAATGATCTCTATACAAACAGGTCTTGCTCCAGGACAAAGTATTGTAACAACAATCCTGACTGGTGACCAACTTAATGACACTTATACATCTGATGCCTCAACATCATTTGTGTCGTACCTTACCAATCCTAATATTACTATTTATTGATCCCTTTCAACAAAAACCTCGTAACTGCAGCTTGTTTTAAGCTGCAGTTATGAGGCTTTTCTTGAAAAGCGAAGATATATGATGTATACCTGTGAGATAAGAATGATCTCTATACAAACAGGTCTTGCTCCTGGACAAAGTATAGTGACAACAATCCTGACTGGTGACCAACTAAATGAGACTTACACATCAGATGCCTCTACTGCGTTTGTGTCGTACCTTACAAATCCCAACGATACCATAGAACAGGTGGAACGAATATTGTATGGAAGGTACTGTCATTTGTTATTCCTTTCCCATACAGCAATATTTTAGGGATTTGTGTTCAATATATCACAGACAATATTGAGACAAAAGGAGAAACTGCTGGTTATCAGCAGTTTCTTCTTTTGTCTCAATGTTTTCCCAAGCCTTTTATATTATGGACGTCAAAACATGGTCTTGTTTGGGAAAGGTTTGTAACTTTTAAACCCAATGGTTTAATTCGTTGCATGTCTACATAATATGAGCGCATTGACTGATTATCAAACTGCAAAAGTGTAGACTTTTCAAAAAACAAAGATGTTGCAGACAACATTTTCAATTGATTGAAAAGATATGCATTTTGATCTTTCTGCGTTGAAAACATGGTGTGGAAACAAAGAAATTCTTGTCACTCAATTATCTCTCTATTCTAGGATTCTGGCAATCAGTACCCATTTTGCCATCAGTTCAGTTGGCCAACTGGTGCTACCATGTCCCATTAACAGACAAGGTTTGATCCTGTTCCAGATGATATTCAGCTTTTAATTAACATAATCAAAATCTGTCATTGATTGGGTGAGGGCTGATATAAAGAGATTTTATACCCATGTATCGAAAGATCGGGGACATATTGTTTCCGTTGTCTGTCTGTCCCTCCATCTGTCTGTCAGTCGGTCTGGAACTTAACATGAAAACTTAACACTGGCATTTAAGGGGGCATTAATGTTTTACAAACACATCTTGTTCTATTTTAGGATTCAGGCAATCAGCACCCATTTTGCCATCAGTTCTGTAGGCCAGCAGGTCCTGCCTGGTCCCATGAACATCACATTTGAACAGACAAGGTTTGATCCTGCCCCGGATGAGGAAACTATCATGCTGCTACACTGGAACCCAGGTCAGTTACCTGGATACCACCCACCAAGACCTTTTAACCCTTTCCCAAACGTCAAAAATATTGAGGTAGTCCAATTCAAAAGCTGCTGGAAATGACAAAATGGGTGTTGATAAAGATTGGATTTGTGTACAAAGTAACTCAGAAAATATTGAGGCAAAAGGAGAAACTGCTGGTAATAAGCAGTTTCTTCTTTTGCCTCAATGTTTTCCCAATCCTTTTCAATTAGGGACGTCAAAACCAGGTCTTCTTTGGGAAAGGGTTAATTCGGACCATGACATTTCACCATGTGATCTTGACCTTTGAATGTGGCCTACTTTTACTGTTTTAAAAACAAACTTTTAAATGGCCTATATCTAATGCCTTATTAGATATATAGCTTAATTTTTCACACATGGATACCTTCCACAAAGGCTTCTTTTGAGAATTTAACCTGGTCTAAGTCAGTCATGTTCTGCTGAGAAGTACAAGATCTTTTATTCCATGAATGAAAGGACAAATTGTTCCATCCATTTCACGGGCCGCGGCCTTAGCGCAGTTGGTAGCGCATCTGACCCTCATTCGAGAGGTCCCGGGTTCGATACCCAGCCGCGGCTAATACCCTTTCTGACAAAATTGTCACCCACCAATGGGTTTGAAATCGTTAACCTAAGTGGGCGAGCAGCTGGAGGCTCGGTAAGGGTGTTGTGGTAGTACTGGTTTGAGAAATAATAGGAATCCATGGGTAGGTGCTCCAGCCGCCGCGATATGACCCTGGCAGTTGAAAACGGCGTAAAACCCCAATAAACTCAAACTCCATCCATTTCACTAATTCTTTATGTTTTATACAGACTACAGTGTATGGCAATTAACACAAGGGTCCTGTAAGGATGAAACCACTACAGTACATGATGATCAGGCAGCTGGTACTTCTACTGTATTGGTAAGTCTTTTGAAAATCTATAACTGAAGTGTAAATCACACTAAAATAAAGCAGGGCTACAGATAAGTGGGGGTGAAGACATTCTAACTTTCTTATTTCAATTCCAAACCTTATGTTGAGGGTACTCATTTGAATCGTCTCAACGAGACGATACAAATGAATACCCACAATATAGAGTTTGATGAACAATTACAGAATTATTGCTGTGTAAAAAGTCATCACCCCTTCTTATTTGGAGCTCTGATAAAGTGTGTTAAACCTCTAATAAAAAAGATATAAACTAATTTATTTGTAAGTATTGCACCATTAAAACAATGAAATACTTCTTAGTTCTAATTAAAACTTATGAATAGGTTCATAAGTGTTTATGATATCGTAACTAAGCAACCCATATAACTAAGGAGAGACAAGTCACGTGATCAGAATGCAGACTACCGGGATACATAACTCATGTATATTCATAGCCTTAAGTCTTTGAACATGATGCTGATTGGCTGCAGCTTCCCTAACAAGTGTCTTTGTCTGAGACCCGGGCCGCAGCTTCACTTGCCAGTTTCTTTGTTTAGGATTAGCAAGCATTTACAGCGAACTCACGACCACCTCCATCCCCGCACAACCACCTTGTCATAGTGGCTCAGGCATCTTTCAGTGGGTAGGATGTATGTCCCATGGCTATCATTCCATGGATATTTTCTGCTTGCACCTTCTCACAAGAATGGGTTGACCTACTATATATAAATTCTATATAAATGATGTGATTGACCTAAGAAAATAACTGATTGCTTTACCTTAGTCAAATATCAAGGCCAATCCCATTTTAACTCTCTGACACATTTTGCCCTGCAAGATAAAGGCTTTGGAAAACATTATGGAAAACGAAGAAATTGCTTGTGACGAGCAATTCCTTCATTTCCAACAATGTTTTCTAATCAAAAAGACCAAAAATTGTAAAATTCCCTGCACTTGGTCTTGTCTTCTGCAGCATCCTTGAATTTGGACAATTTTAAAATTTTGCCATCTGGCAATGGGTTAATTGCTCATGTCACAAGGTTCTGGTTAGAGAGTACTACTGTAAAATCAGATATTTTCGCTGGGCCAAAAGTTTACGAATTTTTAAATTTGAAGTGGTTCGTGAGGGTAAAAGTTTGCGAAAAACAAAACCTGTGAACAATGTAGTTTAATTTTCACGAAAATAAAATTTTTGTGTTTTATTTTTACAGCTGGTCTTCATATTAATAACACGATACGTAAAAAATACCAGATGTCCCTACTTGTTTAAAAAGGTCTCACGTAATCCGTAATCATTTAATCCTTTAATCATGTACGTGAATACATTTTCATACCAAACACTGTTCATCTTCTGTAGATTAATAAAATCATATCACGATAATTCAGATCAAATATATTCAGCAGTCCGTATTTGTTTAATAGATCTTGTTTAAAGTATGGAAAACTGCATAACATAACTGTTAATTGCTGACAAACAATGCCTGTCAAAATCGTATGTCGCTCTATTGACCACATTTCACACCTTTTGTTACAGGTGTAACCAAACAGCCCTGGTGATATTTGATGTATTCAAGGCCCATCGCAGCGAAGGTTTATTGGAAATTTTAAAGAATGCGAACATTTAAGTCGTTTGTCCAGTTTGATTGCATTATTTACTCGATTTACATTGTACGATAAAACCAAAACATTTCCGAAGTAATGGCGGACGGACGGTGCGTTCTTGTAGGATCATTGCATTTGCATGTTCACGTGGCTAAATGTTTACAAATTAATCATTGCATTTGCTCACAGGCAATATGTTCACGTGGCTAAATGTTTACGAATGTATTGGATTCGCGAACATAGCGAAGATTAATCCCTAGCGAACATTTCTTATTTTACAGTAGTCTACTCTGTGATAATTTTCTTCAGGTATGTAACACTCGTCTAGCATCCAATGTGACGAGCACAGATGGTACAAATCTAACAGCCTATTTCTACAAGGAAACACAATTTGGAATTGCTACTGTACTGGGTGGAGTTGTAAACAATGCTCCAAACTTTACTGGACCTTCAGAAATAAACATTACAGAGGACTCAAGTTAGTATATTCAGTCATCAAAGTATCCTTTTCTTTCTTTCTCAGCTAGTACTGAAAGCAGAAATTCTATGTTTAATAGCATAGAAATCCTTGATGGAAGTGAAGAAAATGCTGATCATCAGCATTTTCTTCTTTTCCTTCAAGGATTACTATGCTGAGATCATTTCTGGTGGGGCTGTCAATACCAGAATTATTTGAGAAAGGATTAAAGGCAGTAAGTATGTTTTTTGCACCCTAATTCTTCTCCAATGATACCAGTGCAATCAGTACAAATCTAACAGCCTATTTCTACAAGGAAACACAATTTGGAATAGCTACTGTACTGGGTGGAGTAGTCAACAATGCTCCAAACTTTACTGGACCTTCAGAAATCAACATTACAGAAGATTCCAGTAAGTTGTTCCTATATTTATATAACACAATTTTTAGCTCGACTTCTCGAAGAAAATGAGAGCTTATACTGTCACCCGGGCGTCGGCGTTGCAACAAAGGTTAAAGTTTTTTCAATACTATCAAAGCGATTAAAAGTCGAGCGCGCTGTCTGCGGACAGCTCTTGTTTATAATAATAATTATTGAAAACATTATATCAAAGGTACTTTGACCATGTTATAAAATCTTATGGCTCAAAATTTATAGTCAATATTTACTTGTGGGACAAAGAGATAGTCAGAGCAAAAACCATATGCCCCTAAACTATTGATTGCATTTCATTAATTAACCCTCTCCCAAACAAGACCTGGTTTTGACGTGCTTAATAGAATAGGCTGGGAAAAACATTGAAACAAAAGAAGAAACTGCTGATAACCAGCAGTTTCTCCTTTTGTCTCAATATTTTCTGTGCCATATTTTGCACAAATTATACCTTTAAAGGGACATTTCATTCCAATTTCAATTTTTTAAAGTATGTCTTGAGGCCAATATTGGTTATTCTAATGAGTATAAATAATATTAGTTTTTTTGAAGTTGTTGCCAATAAGCGAGAAACACGCATTTAAAGTTGAGACATAATCGATAAATTGCATATAAATCCGAACTGTTGTCCACAACAATTTGTTCAATTTTAACACAAAAACATAAATTTCTCGTAAACGGCGCAATATTTTGGCTTGAAATTTTCAGAATTTTCATAAGGAAATATGCTCTTTCAGATAAAAATAAAGGTAAAATTTATGACAAAAAATTCTGAAATGTCTCTTTAATAACATCAATTTTGTCATTTGTGGCAGTTTTTGAAGTAGATCACCCTAAAATCATGTCATTTGGGAAAGGGTTAAAAAAGAAGAGAAAATAGATCTATAGCTATAATGTTTTATGTGTATTTATTGATGAATTTACTTTTGATACTCCTTAATTCATGTTCATGCTAATAGACTATAACATTATTTCAGCCAACAATGAGTTCCAACTACAAACCAATGATACAGAGGGAGATGAGGTTGTTTATGTACAAATTACAGGATCTAACACTGCCATAGGGACTGTAACTACTAACTCATCCGGCTTGTAAGTAAATATGTGATAACATACCATATAAAACATTGAGGGACAAGGAGAAAATGCTGATTATTAGCATTTTCTTCTTGTCCCTGAATGTTTTCCAAGTTTATTTTATTAATGATTGTCAAAAGCAGTTATTTGTGTGAATGATATGGTTGAAAAACAATGACAAAGAGGGAGATGAGGTTGTTTATGTACAAATGACTGGATCTAACACAGCTATTGGGACAGTGTCAACGAACTCATCTGGCTTGTAAGTAAATATGTGATAAAATATCATATAAAACATTCAGGGACAAGGAGAAAATGCTGATTATTAGCATTTTCTTCTCGTCCCTGATTGTTTTCCATACTAATTTTATTATCAAAAGCAGTTATTTGTGTGAATGATATGGTTAAAAACCAATGACACAGAGGGGATGAGGTTGTTTATGTACAAATGACTGGATCAAACACTGCTATAGGGACTGTGTCAACGAACTCATCCGGCTTGTAAGTAAATATGTGATACAGTTGAGAACATCATGAAATTGACATTTATACCATTCCATTCCAATCAAAATCATTCCACTCCAGCGTTCATTCATTCCGATCACAAAAACACTCAAAACGTTCATAAAACATTCACACCGCTCAATAAACGTTCACTGGTTTAATTGGTTGTTATAAAAAGAAGGCATTTCATTGGCCGAAATATTATCGTGGGCGTTTTATCGATAAATCTTCATACCTATAATATTGGTAAATTTCCAATTTCGGGCTGTTACTTTTTAAAGATCATGTTTGATTGGTTGAACGATTATCGTGGGCGTGTTATCGATTTTTTATACGCCGCCGGAGGTGGACGTATATTGGCGTCATCTTCTCCGTCTGTCCGTCCGTCCGTCCATCCGTCCGTCCATCCGTCCATCCGTCCATCCGTTTATCCGTCCGTCCGTACGTACGTCCACTTTTCTTGTCAACGCAACTCCTCCTAAGTTTCTGACTGGATCTTCTTGAAACTTGGTCAATGTTATCACCTCAATTGGTAGATGTGCATGAAGGAAGGATTTTATGGTTCGTTGATTTTTGCCTGAGTTATGCCCCTTAAAAACTTAGTCTCTGGGGCTTATTGAAATTGCAGCCTTGTCAACGCAACTCCTCCTAAGTTTCTGGCTGGATCTTCTTGAAACTTGGTCAATGTTATCACCTCAATTGGTAGATGTGCATGAAGGAAGGATTTTATGGTTCGTCGATTTTTGCCCGAGTTACGCCCCTTAAAAACTTAGTCTCTGGGGCTTATTGAAATTGCAGGCTTGTCAACGCAACTCCTCCTAAGTTTCTGGCTGGATCTTCTTGAAACTTGGTCAATGTTATGACCTCAATTGGTAAATGTGCATGAAGGAAGGATTTTATGGTTCGTCGATTTTTGCCTGAGTTACGCCCCTTAAAAACTTAGTCTCTGGGTCTTATTGAAATTGCAGGCTTGTCAACACAACTCCTCCTAAGTTTCTGACTGGATCTTAATGAAACTTGGTCAATGTTATCACCTCAATTGGTAGATGTGCATGAAGGAAGGATTTTATGGTTCGTTGATTTTTGCCTGAGTTATGCCCCTTAAAAACTTTGTCTCTGGGGCTTATTGAAATTGCAGGCTTGTCAACACAACTCCTCCTAAGTTTCTGGCTGGATCTTAATGAAACTTGGTGGATGTTATCACCTCAATTGGTAGATGTGCATGAAGGAAGGATTTCATGGTTCATTGATTTTTGCCAGAATTATGCCCCCTTCAATCTTAGTCTCTGGGGCTTAATGATATTTCAGCCTCGTGAATGCAATTCCTTCCAGGTTTTTCACTGGATATTTATAAAAACCTTTTTGTGAACACAATTTTTTAAAGGTTTTTCAGTGAATATTTATAAATCCTTGTCAATGTCATTTTTTTGTCTCAAGTTTTATAAGTGGCGGCGTATATTGTGACGATGGCACTCTTGTTAGATAAACAAAATCATTCAAAACGCTCATTCCATTCATCCATTCATTCGTTCATAAAACATTCCCATTCCACTCAGAATGTCAATTCATGATATTCTCAACTGTAACATATCATAGAAAACATTCAAGGACAAGGAGAAAATGCTGATTATTAACATTTTCTTCTTGTCCCTGAATGTTTTCCAAGTTTATTTTATTAATGATTGTCAAAAGCAGTTATTTTTGTGAATGATATGGTTAAAAACCAATGACACAGAGGGAGATGAGATTGTTTATGTACAAATTACAGGATCTAACACAGCTATAGGGACTGTGTCAACGAACTCATCTGGCTTGTAAGTAAATATGTGATAAAATATCATAGAAAACATTCAGGGAAAAGGAGAAAATGCTGATTATTAGCATTTTCTTCTTGTCCCTGATTGTTTTCCTTACTAATTTTATTAATGATTGTCAAAAGCAGTTATTTGTGTGAATGATATGGCTAAAAACCAATGACGCAGAAGGTGATGAGATCGTTTATGTTCAAATTATGAGATCTAATACAGCTATCGGGACAGTGTCTACTAACTCATCCGGCTTGTAAGTAAATATGTGATAACATATCATAGAAAACAATGAGGGACAAGGAGAAAATGCTGATTATCAGCATTTTCTTCTTTTCCCTGATTGTTTTCCATACTACTTTTATTATCAAAAGCAGTTATTTGTGTGAATGATATGGTTAAAAACCAATGACAAAGAGGGAGTTGAGGTTGTTTATGTACAAATTACAGGATCAAACACAGCTATAGGGACTGTGTCAACGAACTCATCCGGCTTGTAAGTAAATATGTGATAAAATACCATAGAAAACATTGAGGCACAAGGAGAAAATGCTGATTATCAACATTTTCTTTTTATCCTTGATTGTTTTCAATACTACTTTTATTATCAAAGGCAGTTTTTTGTGTGAATGATATGGTTAAAAACCAATGACACAAAGGGAGTTGAGGTTGTTTATGTACAAATGACTGGATCTAACACAGCTATAGGGACTGTGTCAACGAACTCATCCGGCTTGTAAGTAAATATGTGATAACATATCAAAGAAAACATTCAGGGACAAGTAGAAAATGCTGATTATTAGCATTTTTTTTCTTGTCCTTGATTGTTTTCAATACCACTTTTATTATCAAAAGCAGTTATTTGTGTGAATGATATGGTTAAAAACCAATGACACAAAGGGAGTTGAGGTTGTTTATGTACAAATGACTGGATCTAACACAGCTATAGGGACTGTGTCAACGAACTCATCCGGCTTGTAAGTAAATATGTGATAACATATCATAGAAAACATTCAGGGACAAGGAGAAAATGCTGATTATCAGCATTTTCTTCTTGTCCCTGAATGTTTTCCAAGTTTATTTTATTTATGATTGTCAAAAGGAGTTATTTGTGTGAATGATATGGTTAAAAACTAATGACGCAGAAGGTGATCGGGACTGTGTCAACGAACTCATCTGGCTTGTAAGTAAATATGTGATAAAATATCATAGAAAACATTCAGGGACAAGTAGAAAATGCTGATTATCAGCATTTTCTTCTTGTCTTTGATTGTTTTCAATACTACTTTTATTAGCGAGCCGATACTTTATGTCCTGGGAGCTAATGTCACAGCCCTAGAGTCGGCGTCGCATCCCGTCCCGTCGCGTCTTCACTTGAAAAACTTTAACCTGGCCTATATCTCAGGCACTATTAGAGATACAGCCTTGATATTTCATACATAGATACATCTCGACAAGACCTTTCATTTGGGATCATGACCTTTGACCTTGTGACCTTGACCTTGGAGTTTGACTTACTTTTGAAAAAAATTGCTGTTTTTGTGACAAGCTCTCGTATAGGCGAGCTACGTTGTCCGCGGACAACTCTTGTTATCAAAAGCAGTTATTTGTGTGAATGATATGGTTAAAAACCAATGATACAGAAGGTGATGAGATCGTTTATGTACAAATTACAGGATCTAACACAGCTATAGGGACTGTGTCAACGAACTCATCCGGCTTGTAAGTAAATATGTGATAACATATCATAGAAAACATTCAGGGACAAGGAGAAAATGCTGATTATCAGCATTTTCTTCTTGTCCCTGAATGTTTTCCAAGTTTATTTTATTAATGATTGTCAAAAGCAGTAATTTGTGTGAATGATATGGTTAAAAACCAATGACACAGAAGGTGATGGGGACTGTGTCAACTAGCTCATCTGGCTTGTAAGTATATGTGACCCATCACGCTAAAAAGGACCTTATCGGATGTGTGAAAAATATCGACCCTAGTCAGTCTGTGCAGTCCGCACAGCCAGACTAGGGCCGACACTTTTCACTTGTATGTAATTTTCTAAATCCAGAATGTTTTTCCAATCTTACTATATGTTCATTTTTCGCATACGGGATCTGGTTGACATATGCTGGGTCTGACAAGTCTGTCAAAATTTAGATTTATGGAGTTCAGATAAGGTCCCTTTTAGTGCGACGGGTCACATATGTTTCACTATCCATCACTTGATAGTCACGCTTTGCTGTCCTGCTGTCCTCCTACAGCTCTTATACTTGTTAGGTAAAAACAAAAAGCAATTATGTATTGTAATAGGTTAATAACAATAATTTTATGTTCCAGATTAACTATTATTCCTTGTCCACACTGTTTTTGTACAGTAACGTAAACTGCCCTATAGTCGTCAGTGTCCTAATGTCGTCGCTATTTTTGTAATGTCTTTTTCTCGCGTTTCTGTCATTTTAGAGATTAAAGAAAAACATCATTTGAAAAGAAAATATCTCTTGTTTTGTCCAGGTATTTTGTTCATTAACCCTTTTGGATAGTGAATGTATATGCAAGGTGATTCGGACCTGTGTATTTTGCACCAGGACACAGAACGCGCGAAGACAATGGACGTAAACACAGGCTCTCACGCGAATGCATGTTGTACACATTTTACTACACAGATAACCAAAGGGATAACTCTAGCTTAAAAAAGATATATTTCAATACATATCTAAACCCCCTTTGTAGCTTGATATACCAATTTCTGCCCCCCAAAACCAGATTAAAAGTCGATGACGACTTTGAGTCCACATGACGAGTATAGGGCATACAACATTTTTTCAATCTGAAAAAGAAACTTTGAAAGCAGACGCTGATTTGAAAATGGTTGTAATCAGTGTTTAGAAATGTTTCTATAATACCATGGAGAGTAATGATGGAAAAAGAAGAAAATGCAGATTGTCTGTATATTCTTCTTTTATTTCAATGCTTACAAAACACCATTGAAAAACAATATCAAAACCAGGTCTTGGTCATGAAAGAGTTACAATATCACCCATAGAAGAAAAAAGATGTCATTTGGGAAAAATCGCTGTACAAATGTCGAAGGGGTGCCTACTTTGAGAGATCGGATTCAGTAGATCTATGCTACCCAGGGCTAGTAATTATGGTTGGATGGCTTAAGTATTGAATAATGATACATAAAATTATGTTTTAAAATCAATTTAGATATCATTTAAAGCTATTTTTATTGTTTTCTAAAGGGTGACGACTTAAGGACCTATCACTTCACGACTTTAGGTCCACGATGTCCAAATGTCGTCAGCTGGACCCCAGCCCTCTTTTTCCCTCAATAGCTTGCATATTTTAGCATATAGAGTTACAATGTACATATGGAATCGTAGAAAAATGGTCCAGCTTTGATATGGTAAAAGCAGGGAACCGGTAGACTGACGACTTTAAGTGCAATTACAGTTTGAATAGCCAAACATGATGACTATAGGGCACTTTACGTTAGATATAGTTATAGAGTTGATGGACCATCCTAGTGAATCAATCATCCCCACCTCTAAATCTACAACTACGATACAGATCATTGTGACATTGGTGAATGATGCACCTGTCATATTTTGTTTCAGGTTATCCATTATTCCTTGTGCACTCTGTTTTGGTACAGTAGATATAGTTATAGAGCTAATGGACCAGCCTAGTGAAGCAATCATTCCTGCATCTTCATCCAAAATTATTTTGTTACAGGTTATCCATTATCCCATGCCCCCACTGTTTTGGTACAGTAGATATAGTTATAGAGTTGATGGACCAGCCTAGTGAAGCAATCATTCCTGCATCTACGTCCACAACTACCATACAGATCATTGTGACATCATTGAATGATGCTCCAGTCATCAGCCTTTTCTCTGGAGAAACCTACATACTACTGGCAGACCCTACAGAACCAGTCATGGTAAAATATTAATTAATAATGATTAACCCTTTCCCATACTTTTGTTTGGAAAGATCATTTTGACATTGGCGAATGATCCTCCGGTCATAGGCCTATTCTGTGGAGAAACTTGCATCTTACTGGCTGGCCCTACTGAACCGGTCATGGTAAAATAACTTTTCTTTTGAGTTGCGTTTTGTGTACTTCTTTTTATGTACCTGGTAATTCATTTCATGCCTCCGTATTGAAAGATCCGGGTCACATTGTTTTATGGTTGACTATCTGTCCCTCTGTCAGTCCGAAACTAATCGCGAAAACTTATTGTTATCTTTCAAGGGGGCATTGGTGCTTCACAAACACATCTTGTTGACCTGGTTTAAAACCAGTACAAGATGCTCTCAATTTATGGTACATAAAAAAAACTTTTGTCTCTGATCAACTAAATTCTTTCCTCAATATTATAAGAAAAAAAAATGAAATTCAATACATTTTAAGACTAAGGATTTGTAATGCTTTTTACTTTACTAGTATTCGATAAAAAATTTAATTTTAGAATTTTAGTTCACAAATATTTTCTCATCTCCATATTTTTTTCTTGAACTAGTTTAAATCAACAAAAAGCAATTTTGCTTTTTACCAGGGTTATTCCTTTTTCTAATCTTCAGGTTTATGAAGAAAATGTATCTGGAAATGAGACAGAGAGCCTGTTCCTAGACCTAGGTCTCTTGATTGTTTATGATGTAGATGGGGACACTCTAAACATTAACTCTACAACTTCTAACATCAATGGTACATTTACACTAACAGATGCTACACTTACTGAGATGCAGGCTACTATAGCTTGTCAAAATTCTATGGTAAGATGAGAAGATAGATTTTGTTTTTGAATGATTTAACCCTTTCCCCAACAACAAAATTTTATGGTGATCCACTTCAAAAACTGCTAAAAACGACAAAATTGGTGTTATTAAAGATAGGATTTGTGTAAAATATGGCACAGAAAATATTGAGACAAAAGGAGAAACTGCTGGTTATCAGCAGTTTCTTCTTTTGTTTCAATGTTTTCCCAAGCTTTTTCTATTAGGGTCGTCAAAACCAGGTCTTGTTTGGGAAAGGGTTAAAAGTTGAAATATTTTTATTGGTAATCAGCCTGAATCTTCTATTTATGGATTGAATAAAGTCCCAAGCTGTAGTTTTGGACATTTTCAAACATAGCCAACAATATATACTGAACCAAAAAAGAAACTTTTGCTAAATTAGAATGTAGATATCCCTTACATGCACATGATAGTTGGATTTTAAGATTGAAAACTATATTTGCGTTTTAAAAGCTACTGCATGTTTAGTTGTGTGTACATTTAAATCTAAACAGAACCCTTGAAAAACTTGCACATATTTCGTCAAAGTTTCTTTTTTGGTTCAGTATACTTGTTTCAGATGGGACTTGAAGGGAAATAAATGATGCTACATCTGGTAATGAGGAAAATGGAATTATTGTCAAATTATATTTAATGAAACTGTATATTTTCAGTGTATAAATCAGTCTGTGCCTGCAGATATCAACAGTATGGGATGGAAGGGGCTACGAATCACATACAACGCTACCAACGGATATTTTGGTGAAGAAACAATCAAACTTGTCGGATTTGATACATCTGGGACATACTCAGATGTTGTCACCATTACGATTGTACTCATGATAAATCCTTGTCAAAATGATGGACTCTGTTTTGGTGAGTATTCTCAATCCTTTACCGCAATGTTTTCTGTCAGACTTTACTTTAATCCTTGTGACACAAGAAGAAACAATCAAACTTGTTGGATTTGATACATCTGGGACATACTCAGATGTTGTCACCGTTATGATTGTACTCATGATAAATCCTTGTCAAAATGATGGACTCTGTTTTGGTGAGTACCCTCAATCCTTTACCGCAATGTTTTCTGTCAGACCTTACTTTAACCCTTTCCCAAACAAGACCTGGTTTTGACATCTCCAATAGGAATGGCTTGGGAAAACATTGAAACAAAAGAAGAAACTGCTGATAACCAACAGTTTCTCCTTTTGTCTCAATATTTTCTATGTCATATTTTACACAAATCCTATCTTTAATAGCTTCCATTTTGTTAAATTTGGCAGTTTTTTAAATGGACCACCCTAAAATTTTGCCGTTTGGGAAAGGGTTGATCCTTGTGACACAAGAAGAAACAATCAAACTTGTTGGATTTGATACATCTGGGACATACTCAGATGTTGTCACCGTTATGATTGTACTTATGATAAATCCTTGTCAAAATGATGGACTCTGTTTTGGTGAGTACCCTCAGTCTTTTGTGACAATGTTTTCTATCATACCTTACTCAAATTGTCTTGGTTAGAGAAGAAATGTTTAACTTGTAGTTTTTGATATATAAGAGATTGAATTTGTGGAGTTCAATAAAACGTCTGTGCCAAACTCCATGAATGCAAAAGTTCAATCAATTTTGGCATTTAGAGGAATTCATTATGGCAGTATTAATAAAAGACGTCAAATCTGTTCTGGTTTTGGTAAGAGTTAATTAAGGCATTGAAGCAAGTCTCGGGCTCTTTTACCCTTTCCTAAACATCAACAACTTAAACTGATCCAATTTGAAAGCTGCTGCAGATGACAAAATTGATCTTTATAAATATAGGCTTTTTGCATATTATAGCTGATCATCAGCATTTTCTTCTTTTGGGCTAATGTTTCCTAAGCCCTTTCTAACGGAGACTTGAAAACCAGATCTTCTTTGGTAAAGGGTTAAGGACATTTTTCATCACAATTTAATCATTTCAGAATTGAACCCCCTTGCATATTCCTGCAATGATGTACAAAGAACCACTAACTTTGACGACTACTATGTATGCGCGTGTACGCGCGCATGGACGGGTCAATACTGTGAGACAGATGTTGATGAATGTTCAGCATACAACCCGTGTCCGGCGGAGGAGGAATGTACGAACTCGATCGGAAGCTACGAGTGTGTCTGTGATACGATCATCTGTAAGATGGGCCTGACAGCAGTGTGGCAGTTTGCTCTCATTATTGTGGCCATTGTTGTGTTTTCTGGAGCTGTCATTGTCGGGTCAATTCTTGGATTTAGGAGACTAATGTGAGTTAATTATTGACCCAGTATTTCATTTTTCTTCTTTAGCTGGTCTTAGTTGAAGCAATGGTTGCAGACGGCATAATTGTAGGTTTGTAAATGTACAAAATTTAACATGTTAAAGCATGAAAAGCATTAGGAGAAAGCAATTTTGTTGGGGGCATTTTCTTCTCTTTCTGTTATGTAATTTAGCTTACTTGCATTCAATTAAATACGAGGGGTGATCCAGAATTAGCGGTACTGGCTTTATAACTTCAATATGAATCCATCTACGTCAATCAAATTTTAATAGCATAAAACGTAATTTATCAATGATCAATCGACCAAATTTCATCAAATTCGGACCTTAAACAAAAAAGTTACAATAAAACTAGTTTTGTACATAACGAAAAGGTGGGGCAGGTAGACAACGAACGTCACGACGTCGCAAGTTCGCAACGTTAAAATAATGACGTTACTCCTCCACACAGTCACCTAAAGTTGCAATTACTGTGACGTTCAATTCACCCATTTTACACGCCCCTGTACCATTGATTGTCGAATGTAGAAAACATCCGCTGAATGTCTAGAGCTAATTCACCAAAGACCTTGAAACTGTGACATTTCAGTACTGATTTCATGCAGGGAAATACCCGCAATTCCACTGAATCTTAAACTGACGAGAAGGAACGAATTTAAAATAGCTTTTTAAGATTGGAGATGAAACAGGTGACGTCCGTTTTTGTGATGTTAAGTGTTTTCAAGTCATACAAGCGCATCTAAATTGTTGTTAGAATATTATCAAGGAATTTGCTTCTAAACGAAATCTTTGCTCCAGAATTTCTTCAATGCCCGATCATGTTTTCCCATAATTATTTGTATTAGGAAGATATAAAATCTACTGACAGCTGAGCCTATTCATGTTTAAATGATCTGTCAGTATTCAAATCTCACTACCATAACTCAATTCCGTCTTATAACAAATGTATTCGATGGCGGAGCGGCGACCTCAAACGTTGACGCCCGTAATAGTTTTAGTTGACGTCGCGTCCAGATGCTCCTCTGGCTACTTCCTCCTTTCTTTTCCTACAGCAATGTTCTTCCCTTATTGAACATCCAGTACCAAACGATTGTGGAATTTCTAGATAAAAATGTTTTGTGAGTTTTTCTACATTATTTTGTATGTATCGAATGGGGATTATCGATGTTTTACGCAAAACTTAAAAACCGTGCACGTTCGAATACTAGGCCAACGTCATAGTTGACTTGTATCACCAAAGCAAATTGGTCCATAGTTTTCCCATTCAACCAGAAATAACGTTCAAATTTTTGTCATAGAATAGTATTAGTTACTAATAGTAAGTTACTTTTGATGTTTCCAACGTCTTTGTAAAATTTGTTCGTTAGAAAGGGTTGAAAAAACATGTAGAATATTAAAAAGCTAAGAAATTTTACCCCTGCCCCGCCTAACCGTACCTTGGTTGCTATGGGCACGCTTCCAACATGGACGCAATTAAAAGACAGTGCCAATATTTCCTTATCGTGTCAAATATGAATAGTACTTGTATTAAGCCAAATTGCATCAAGAAAAACACAAAAATAATTATTTTAGAGCATCAGTACCGCTAATTCTGGATCACCCCTCGTAGTTCAATGTGAACTATTTTAATCACCCTGTTGCATGTCTTATATCATTTACTTAGTATACATTTTGTTTTTAACGTCCAGGCATTTTCATTTAATCCGTCCTTCTCTTCTCTTTATGATGAATTAACATTTTCAAAACTTGTCATTATTTTCAGGAAAAAGAAGACAGACAACCTCATATCAAGGGTGAGTAACATGGGCGGACTTAGGGGTGGGTGGGGGGGATAAGGTCCAGACCCATCTCCCTTCCCCTCCCCACCCCCCCCACCCCCACCGGCATTGGCCGGAAATCAAATTTTGACTATATAACGTTAGGATAATGTTACATATTTAACACATTTAAAGCCATCATTTGGTCAAATCCTGAATCCGCCCTTGAATGATGTACAGTTGACACTAGTTATCTCGACATCGCATGAGTAAAATTTTTGCATAAGTCGAAATGAAACTTCGTCCTATTCTTATCTATTGATATAAAATATTCCAATTGAAATAATTTCTAAATAAATTCAGCCACAGACTTGTTTTAAAACTATTGTTTATCTGTCTATCTGCACAACTGGTTGCATAAATATTTCCAAATGGTTTTGAACATAAATTAATGTGATGTTCTTTTGTAAGTCAAATAATAAATGTTTTTATATCTCTTTTAGGAGCCATCACCTTCGCTGCTGGTCAACAACAAGATTCATCCTATCAACAATGAGGTATGTCAAGTTTACTCTGTAACTTTGTGTTGTTGTTTGTGTGTATGTCACTGCTGTATTACATGTTAAATAGTGAGCAAAGATCGGGAAAAAAAAACCTTCTAGCATTTTGGACCACCATGGTTCCAGATTACCCTGTGGTCAAATGCAGTCGAAAATGGAATTGATACTGCTAACTAACAGGTACACTGTACTACCTGCAATAAAGAAGATATTAGAACAACATGGATCTTGATCGGACTGTGTGTATGTACAGGCTGATCTGGATCCATGTAAGTGTGAAATACCTTTTAGGGATATTTTTCCATGTATTGGCTCAAATAGTTAAATTGATATTTTAGTTCTGTTTCGTTGTTCTACTACTTTGATTTTGAAACAGGTTTTAAATTTTTTAAACTGTAATTGCACATGTAGGCTTAAGGATTACAACCAATCATTAACTGCCAAACAAATTGAGTATACCTCGTCATGGATCACGTCTTGAATTTGACAAGGGCATCTCTCATTATTTTACATTTTCATGGATGACGTCGGAAAATGCACAATGTGTTTGGTATCTAATATGGGTTGTAATCCTTAATTGTTAGGCTTTGATTTACACTTACTTGTATGAGTATTTGTTTTCACATTTAGATTGCACATGCACATATTGTATCCTCACATTTTGCACTTAAATTGTTTGTCTCTCACCATTTTACTTTAAGTTTGTAGACATTATTTATGAGTTTAGAGCTTATTTTTTCAGACAATAGTTGAATGTGTTCCATGCACATCTAAATACCTTCCTGAAGAGGAAGATGAGGAGGAGGGGGAGGAAGAGGTATAAAGGATTAACAAAATCTTTCTTACCTTGCTGAGCTTTTTCTGCTAAAAAAGGGAAAGGTTACTAACCCATGTTATGGACCCCATAGTACCCAACCCCAACCCCTTATCCACACACACCAAAAATAGTCAGATTACATTGTTCTAGTTTTGCATGTTTCTCCAGTACTTTGTCTTTCTGTTCAAAGATATTAAAAAGGTCATAGCATTTGACCATAGTGATGCCTTTTGATGCCCAACAAGATGAAGGTTTTGAAAACATTGTGGAAATAAAGAAATTGCTTGTGACAAGCAAATTCTTCATTTTCCACTATATTTTCTAGCCAGAAAGACCAAAAGAAAGATTTAATTTCTTTCACTTGAAACTGTCGTCTGGAATAACTTTGAATTTGGACCAGTCTAAAATTTTCTTGTCTGGCAATTGATGATTAACTAAATCTTTCTTGACTTACTGAGCTTACTCTGCAAAAAAGAAAATGTTAATAATCAGATTTCAGGTAGACAGGATTTTATTTTCATGTACCCACATTATAGACCCCATAGTACTTCCTATCCCTTACCCCACCCCAAAAAGTAGTGATAAGTACTAATTTTTGGATGCTATTCTATGACAACTTCTACTTTTGCATGTCTCTAGTACTCTTTTTGTCCAATAAGAATTAACAATTGTCGTACAATTTTAACGTCATTGCTGGCTAAGGTATTCATATTTCTTGTGATGTTTACACTTGTGATAAGACACTTCCTTTATTACCAAGGTCAAATAACAAGGTGATGTTACTCAAAAATTTAAGTTATCAGGATTTGTTTTTTCATAAACACGCCCTGTTGTAGATAATGCTCTTTAATAAGCAACTTGAACTATTTACTAATGAATCTACTTAGTCAATCTAAAGAAATTATTTTTATGCCCCCGATAGGGAGGCATCATAAATTTGACTTGTCCGTCTGTCCGTCTGTCTGTCCGTCCGTCATTCCGTCCAAAAAGTTTAACATTGGCCATAACTTCCTTATTACTTAACATATTCGCTTCATACTTTACCACAACATTCCTTGGTACATTACCTTTCTGTAGGCACATACTTTGGTGACCTTGACCCCTGGATGACCTTGACCTTGAACATAGATTGGCCATAATTTAAAATCAAAGCGGTGTCGGGGGCATTGTCATCTTACAGTGACAGCTCTTGTTCACCTCTCTATTTAACCTATTACCACATGATGACACCTTTCGGTGCTTGGCAAGATAAAGGCTTTAATATACATTGTGGAAAATGAAGGCATTGCTTGTGACAAGCAGTGTCTTCATTTTTCACAAAATTTTCTTCCAAGAAAGACCATAAATGTGAAATTTCATTGACTTGAAATTGTAGTCTGCCAAACGTTTGAATATAGACCAGTCTAAACTTTTGCTATCTGGTAATGGATTTATTAGCAACAATTTACTTATCAATCTACTTAGTCAATTCAAAGAAATGATATTTTACCTGTCTTTTAAAAATAGAAAACAAATCTTATAAACAGAATTTTGGTCTCTGGAAGTATGTCTTTCATCTGATATGTAGCTTACAGTCAGTGCAACAGATAAGAGGAGATAAGGCATTCTGAATTTGTTATATCAAATCCAAACACTATTTTGTGGGTATTAATTCATTCGTTCATAGCTATTGAATTGTGTTAACCCTTTCCCAAACAAGACCAGGTTTTGACGTCCCTAGAGGAAAAGGCTTGTGAAATTTTTGAGCCAAAAGAAGAAAATGCTGATAATCAGCATTTTCTCCTTTTGCCTCAATATTTTCTCTGCTATATTATACACAAATCTTATGTTTATCAACCTCTGTTTTGTCGTCTGAAGCAGCTTTTACATTTGACCACCCTAAAATTTTGTTGTTTGGGAAAGGGTTAATAATGTTCTTAGCATTTCAGAAGTAAGTATGTATAACAATTTATTAACATGTGCTATATTTGTTAACATATTCTTTCTTGGTAAAATTGCTTTATTATTTTGACCATATATCTGTTTTCAGAAAAAGAGCATTGTACACATAACAATCTTGTTCTTTGAAATATTGCATCCTACGGTAATAATGAAAAAAGTGCAATAAACATTTAGTGCTTTCAACTTTTAGCTTAAGATAGACATCAATGTGTAGTATAACTGGTATGCATTTTCTCAACCAAATAAACAAATGGATTTTCGTTGATGAGTACAATTGTTATTTAAGGTTTACGAACTGAGAATGAAATGCAGAGCCAGAGGCGAAATTTGAAAAGTGCCTGTAATTCCTAATCTGTGTTACATTTCCATTCCAAATACAAACATAACCATTTTGTATGGTTTAGAATTTTGAATTAATGCATACTTATGGAAATATTTGACAAATATGTTTAAAATTACCTCCCTTGCATATGAACAAAGAGTAAAATGATATTTGTAAATTATTTTCTTCTTGAAGCATAATCTTGAAATCCGGCCTGGTGAATCAACTTATGTGAAGTGTATTTACAAGTGTGTGTAATTTGGTGCATTTTGTATGGCTAGAAAGTGGTGTTTTCATTCTCAGTTCGTAAACCCTAAGGTTAATAATGTTATTATGTATATATGTTCTGCGCAAAGTAGGAATTAGTGCAATTCTAGAATTGTCCTGCGCAAAGTAGGAATTCTTACTTTGTCGGGCGAAGTAAGAATTCCTAATTTGCCCGGACAATTCCGGAATTGTCCGTGCGCAAAGTAGGAATCGGGACAAAGTTAGAATTGATTATCGATTTTTTAATTCTTGCGCAGTGTGGGAATGTTGGTGCAAAGTAAGAATATTTCATCACTTGAAATATGAATATAATTATGTCTGTTTGTCAATTACGTGTATTCGCATACAAATCTGTTATGAAACAAAAAAAATGTTTACATTGTACAATGGATGAAGAATGCATATTTAGTACAACTACGGGGTTTAAAACATAAAGCTGAGACAAGTTAATCATCCACAGATTGAGAAGTTTTGTGAAAACATTGTAACAGCAGTTAATCCAAAGTTTGTCAGAGTTGGGTTCTTTAATCCTTTCTCTTAAAAAAAGGTTTAGATGAGCCTTAAAGACAGAGCTCGCGAAACATTGAGGCAAAAAATATCTCTTGCTATGTTGTGCTCGAATTATACATTCAACGACACATATTTTGTTGTTTAAAGAATTAATTTCTAAACGTTTAAAACACTGGAATTGTTGCAAAACACAACGCCAAAGCTTAAATATCGAGGAGAACGAGCTATTGATATACAGTGTATTTATTCTGAATTATTCGAAAAATAACACCTTATCATTCTCACTTTGCACCCGATTGGAATTCTTACATGTTCCAAAATATTCTTATTTTGCGCACAGGCCAAAGTAGGAATGCAAATATACGGCAAATTAGCCCTGCGCAATTCTAGAATTGTCCGGTACAATTCCGGAATCGGCGGACAAAGTAAGAATTCTTACTTTGCGCAGGACAATTCTAGAATTGTACTAATTCCTACTTTGCGCAGAACATATACATACAGTTGACTGTCATAAAACTGAGAAAAAATCACTAATTTAATGATAATTTTGAAATTGAATAGAGTAAGATAAAGGCCTGGTCAAATACAAATTAAGCTTCCATATGACATCTTTGTTGTGTCAAAAAATATGCTGTGCATATGACCATTTTTGGACTAATCCGAGCCTTCTCTGATGTAAATACGCTCTTTGATATTTTGATTTTTCGCTATTTACATCAGAGAGCGTTGCTCTTTGAAAAAATCAAGAAGTTCTCAACAAATTGTTGCGCATCGTTCACTGTCCGATCTTAAACGCTATCATTAAAACCCCTGATGATATCGATCAATGAACCATTTATTGTCATACATGTTGAAAAATTTACGACCAAAAAGTATTTCTAAAAGGTTTATAGGCAATGTTTTGCAACAACCCTCACCTGAGCAGCCTTTGTTTACCTTGACCTTCCATTCAAAACCAAAGGTTATACTCTTCCAGCAGGCCGATTTGAAATGAAATTTTTGGTCAGGTATGACAAAAAAGGATTTATTGATCTATACCCTACAGTGTTTTATCGAGTGATTCGATATGATACACAAAAACAAAGCTTCACTACTTGTAACGTTACCGAACTTTCCGCTGTTTTCAAAGAGCAACGCTCTTTGATGTAAATAGCGAAAAATCAAAATATCAAAGAGCGTATTTACATCAGAGAAAACTCGGATTATTTTTGGACTTGCTCGGCCTGTGATGCAAAAATGTGTATGTGATGAGGCTTTAATTTAACCCTTTCCCAAACAAGACCTGGTTTTGACGACCCTAATAGAAAAGGCTTGGGAAAACATTGAGGCAAAGAAGAAAATGCTGATGATCAGCATTTTCTTCTTTTGCCTCAATATTTTCTGAGCTATTTTGTACTCAAATCCCAACTTCATCAACATCCATTTTGTTGTCTGCAGCAGCTTTTGAGTTTTATCACCCTAATATTTTGTCGTTTGGGAAAGGGTTAAGAAAGTCATTCTAGATTCCGTAAAATATCCTAGATGAAAAGTTTCTATCCTTGAAAGCATGCACAGAGGATCAATACACTTCCCAGATTGTCCCTTTTAGAGTGTTGGCTTATATTTGTGACCCATCATGCTGAAAGGGACCTGATCAGAAGTCAAAACATCCACATTATGACAATCTTTTTAGACTCAGCACAGGTCAACCAGATAATGTATTATGCGAAAAATGAACATATAATAAGATAAAAAAAACATTCCAGAAAATTACATGCAAATGAAAAGTGTCGTCCCTAGTCTGGCTGCGCTGACTGCGCAGACTGACTAGGGTCGATATTTTTCACATTTCCTATAAGGTCCCTTTTATCGTGACGGGTCACATTTTTGTAAATATACAACAATAATTGTTGTGTTTATCTTCCAGCTGACAGTTGACAACACCCTAGAATCTAATGATGACTTGGATACTGTCAGTTATGGTGTGAGGACGCCCAGACAAGTTAATACAGTCTTTGATGATACGGTGAGTATCAAACTTGTGCTTCTCTTGTATAAATTTTAAGTCAATGGTCTATTGTAAGATGTTACAAAGTACATTAAGACCAATAATAATGACATGGACACATTATTGACATGGACACTGTCAGTTATGGTGTGAGGACGCCCAGACAAGTTAATACAGTCTTTGATGATACAGTGAGCATCAAACTTGTGTTTCTATTGTATAAATTACCACATATATAGTCCATGGTCTATTGTAAGATGTTACAAAGTACATTAAGACCAATAATAATGACATGGACACTGTCGGTTATAGAGTTAGAACACCCAGACAAGTTAATACAGTCTGTGATGATATGGTGAGTATAACTTGTTTGTTCCTTTTCCAAATACCAAAAATTTGGTTTGTTCAAATTTTAAAGATGCTGCTTCTGACAAAATGGTTGCTGTTAAAGAAAAGATTTATGTATGATATAGCTCAGGAAATATTGAGGCAAAAGAAGAAAATGCTGATTATCAGCATTTTCTTTTTTTGCCTCAAAATTTTCCCAAGCCCTTTCTATTCGGGATAGCAATTATGACATGGACACTGTTAGTTATGGGGCCAAGACGCCCAGACAAGTTAATACAGTCTTTGATGATACAGTGAGGATAACTCTTGTTTGTCTGTAATTTAACCCATTACCACACAGTCACGCCTTTTGACAACCTTCAAGATAAAGGCTTGGGAAAAAATTGTGGAAAATGAAGAAATTGCTTGTGACAAGCAATTTCTTTATTTCCTACCCAAAAAGACCAAAAATGTAAAAATTGTCTTCTGCAACATCTTTGAAGCCAGCCTATACATTTATTTTGTTAATTTGTTGAAAAATCCAACTTTCTACGAAAGATCTTATTTTGTTTTCTAATGCCTAATGGAGCTTTTTTAGTCCTTTCTAAAAGAACAAAATTTTTACTCCTATTATTTGAAATTTGCGGCAGACCACAATTTTAATAATATCATTTGTTTAGAATATGGCACCGTACATTTTCATGCAAATTGAGAAATGTCTGGCCAATCTCTTTCCATTAGAGACGTCTGAACCAGCGCCTGCTTTGAGAAAGGGTTAACCCTTTCCCAAACAAGACCTGGTTTTGACGTCCCTAATAGAAAAGGATTGGGAAAACATTGAAACAAAAGAAGAAACTGCTGATAACCAGCAGTTTCTCCTTTTGTCTCAATATTTTCTATGTCATATTTTACACAAATTCTATCTTTAATAACTTCCATTTTGTCATTAGTGGCAGTTTTTGAAGTGGATCACCCTAAAAAATTTGCCATTTTGGAAAGGGTTAAACTTCAATTCAATTTACTCATTTTTTTCCAGAATTTTGGCTATGGATCTAATGGACCAGCTAAACCAAGATTACACTTTATGCAGCCACCAAGAACACCTCCACCAAAGGTATTAACTTGTTGTATTTGTTTCCTCTTTCTTCACCCTTTTGTATTCAGCAGAAAATTAAATTTTTATGCTCCCCGAAGGGCGAGCATATAGTCGCCGCTTTGTCTGTCCGGTCTGTCCGTCATTCTGTCCGTCCGTCCGTCCGTCCGTCCGGAGTGATTTCTCCATAACCCTTGGGCCGAATCAAATGAAACTTACCATGTGAACCCCCTATGATATAATGCCGATGCACTTTTCCCGGTTTTTGGTTTTCAGGCCTCGTCATGGGAAAAGACGACTTAAGGTAAAATACAGTTTTTCTCTAATTTCTTCTAGTCTAATGGTCAGAATTTGATGAAATTTCATATTTGAGTAGTAAATCAGATGCCCTTGACAATAAACTATAAGAAATTTGGGTATAAAAATTATGTCATGCAAAAAGGGGGCTTAACATTTGTTAGCTTTATGTTAGCTATGCATGGCATACATTTATTGTGACAATGCTTTATTCGGGGAGCATTGTCCGTCACTGACGGCTCTTGTTGCAGTTTAAAGCTGTTTCAGATAACAAAATATGTGTTGATGAATTTTTTTTAATGAATTTGTGTACAATATCGCACATAAAATATTGAGGGAAAAAGAGGAAAATGCTGGTTTATAGATCAAGTCAAAACTAGATTTTTAACCCTTTCCCGAACGCAAAATTTCAGGGTGATCCATTTCAAAAACTGTCACAAATGACAAAACGGGTGTTACTAAAGATAGGATTTGTGTAAGATATGGTACAGAAAATATTGAGGCAAAAGGAGAAACTGCTTGTTATCAGCAGTTTCTTCTTTTGTCTCAATGTTTTCTCAAGCCCTTTCTGTTAGGGACGTCAAAAAGAGGTCTTGTTTGGGAAAGGGTTAAGGGAAATAGTTTTAGAAAATATCAAAATTTGGTATGTTCCTGTTTAACAGCCCATATAGTGTTTGAGACCAATATGAATCCAGATCAGCCTGTGCATATGTACAGTTTGATCAAGATCATTGTTGATTGCTAACAATTTCTTCAATTCTTTACTTATATCTAACCTATATGGGCAAACAGCTGAAGGCTTGGTGAGGATGTTGTTGTAGTGTTGGTTTTAGAAATGATAGGAATCCATGGTTAGGTGCTAAAGCCACTGCTATGTTGAAAGGGGCAATAAACTGCCATCAATCAATTACTTATTATTTCAACTGTCAAAAAGCAGCATGGATAATGATCAGACTGCACTCATATACAAACTGATCCTGATCCATGTTAATCTGAAAAGTTATATAAACAAACTCTTTTCCAGACCCTGCCTCTTACACGGTGTATAATCATGTGACACAACAATTTAAAGAAATCTTCAATAACTTCGTTAAAACTGGACCGATTTTAATTCGGTTTGAAGCAGAGAATGTGGACAGACGTCACACACTAGATGGGCGTGGTTAATTTTGAAAAATCAACTGATAAAAAAGTTATTGAAGATAAACCAAAATTTTGGGTTATCTTCAATAACTTTTTTATCAGTTGATTTTCCAAAATTCAACACGTCCAGCTTATTTCTGGCATTTTTCCACCTTCTCTACCTCAAACTGAATTCAATTTGGTCAAATATTAAAAAAGATATTGAAGATTGAAGATTATTTGAAATTCTGAGTCACATGATTATACACCGTGTCTTAATTGGAAAGAAATTTCTTCATTGCCCATAATGTTTGTCTACCCCAGAAGACAAAAAGATGTAAAGGCCGCGGCCATAGAGTAGTTGGAAGTACATCAGACCACGTATAATCATGTGACTCAAAATTTCGGATAATCTTCAATATCTTTTTTTAATATTTGACCAATTTGAATTAGGTTTGAAGCAGAGAAGGCAGGGAAATGCCAGGAATAAGCTGGAAGTGTTGGATTTTTGAAAAATTGACTGATAAAAAAGTTATTGAAGATAAACAAAACTTTGGTTTATCTTCAATAACTTTTTTATCAGTTGATTTTTTCAAAAATCAACCACATCCATCTAATGAATGACGTCTGTCCACATTCTCTGCTTCAAACTGAATTTAAATCGGTCCAGTATTTACAAAACTATTGAAAATTTTCTGAAAATATTGTATCACGTGATTATCCACCGTGCAGACTCATTCATGAGGTCCCATATTCAATCTCCAGCTGCGGCAAGCATCCTTCTGACAAAATTGTCTCCCACCAAAGGTTTAACCCATTACCAGACGTTGATGCTTTTGGAGCCCTTCAAGATAAAGGCTTTGGAAAACATTGTGGAAAATGAAGAAATTGCTTGTGACAAGCAATTTCTTCATTTCCCACAAGGTATTCTACCAAAAAAGACCATAAAATTCTAAATCATATTCACTTGAAATTGTCGTCTGCATCATCTTTGAATTTGGAATAGTCCAAAATTTGCCGTCTGGTAATGGGTTAATAATCATTAACCAGTATGGGCATGTAGCATAAGGCTCTGTAAGGATGATGTAGTAGTACTGGTATAAGAAAGACAGGAATCAATAGCTAGGTACTCCAGTGGCAGCAATAAGACCATATAAGTGAAAAGATGCGTTAAACACTTATAGATCTCATTATGGGGAAGTGTCATGTACAATAACTGTTACTCTGCCACGCCCACTTTTTGAGGTATTGCCCTTTGTTGTTTGTACCCTTACATTTTGTTTGGACCATATCTTCTAAACCACAAGTGCTGGCATCTTCAAACTCAGTACACTTATACATCTAATTGTGGGGAAGTGTCCTGTGTGATAACTGTTACTCTGTCATGCGCATTTATTGAGTTATCGCCCTTTGTTGTTTGTACCCTTACATTTTGTTTGGACCATATCTTCTAAACCACAAGTGCTAGCAACTTCAAACTTTATACATATATACATCTTAATTTAGGGAAGTGTCATGTACAATAACTGTTACTCAGCCATGCCCATTCTTTGAGTTATTGCCCTTTGTTGTTCGTACCCTTACATTTTGTTTGGATCATATCTTCTAAACCACAAGTGCTAGCAACTTCAAACTTAATACATTTATACATCTTAATTTAGGGAAGTGTCATGTACAATAATTGTTACTCAGTCACGCCCACTTTTTCAATTATTGCCCTTTGTTGTTGTTACCCTTGCATTTTTGTCCAGACCATATCTTATAAAGCATAAGTGCTAGCAACTTCAAACTTTGTACATAATAATAGATCTCATTGTAGGGAAGTGTCATGTACAAGAACCAGTACTCTGCCATGCCCATTTTTAGAGTTATTGCCCTTTGTTGTTTGTATCCTTGCATTTTTGTCCAGACCATATCTTTTAAATTCTAACTGCTAGCAATTTCAAACTTAGTACACCTATACATCTTATTGTACAGAAGTGTCATGTACAAGAAAAATCATTACTCTGGTATGCCTACAATTTGAGTGATTGTCCTTTGTTATTTTTACGCTCCGGAACATATCCTCTAAATCATTAGCGCTAGCAACTTCAAACTTGGTACACTTATAGATCTCATTGTGGGGAAGTGTCATGTAAAACAACTGTTGACCTTTCATACCAACTGTAAGAATTATTGCCCTTTGTTGTTTGTACCCTTGCATTTTTGCCTAGACCATATCTTCTTAACCATAAGTGCTAGCGAATTTAAGCTTGGTACACTTATTGCCCTTTTTTGTAATGAAAGCTTGTGCGGGGGTATCAAGTCACATCCTGTGACAGTTCTAGTTTGAAATTGTCGTCTACAGTATCTTTGAATTTGGACCAGTCTAAAATTTTGCTGTCTTGTGATGGATTGACCACTGTATTACAGGTATTCAGTAATGGTGCAGAACCACTCCCAGAAATGTCCACCCTTCTAGAACCACCCCTACCTGTGAGTAATGAGATGTTCTTTGTCACCTTTTTAACACCTTAATTACTATATTACAGGTGTTCAGTAATGGTGCAGAACCACTCCCAGAAATGTCCACTCTTCTAGAGCCACCCCCACCTGTGAGTAATGAAATTTTTCTTTGTCACCTTTTTCACCCGTAAATTGTTTTTCAAATGCAGCTAAAGGTGCTTGTTTATTAGTATCATCTTTTCTGTCTGTCCGGATGCCTGTGTAGAGCCAACTGTCATGAGTTCCCAGGTTTGATCTCTGGCCACAGCAAATGTCCTTTCAGAAAAATTCTCCCACCAATGGTTTGATGATCATTAACCTATGTGGGCAAGCAGCTTGAGGCTTGGTGAGGATGTTGTGGTAGTGCTGGTCTGAGAAACGACAGGAGTCTATGTTTAGGTGCTCCAGCCACTGCAATTTGTCCATAGCAGGCATAAATGAATAAAGGCATATTTTTAGCCTTTTGCCATGTTATACTGTGTCACAGGAAAAAGGGGACTTAATGAACTGACTTAATAAAAAAAAGTGGTATAGATCTATTAACAGAGGCGGTCTGTCTTCAATTGTTAATCCTATTCTTGCAGATGTTCGCGAGACCATCCAATCCAGATCCACCATTGGCAACCCCTGGTCTAGACGCGCCACCTCCACAGGTAAGCTTTATTTCTTAACTCATTACCAGACAGGTTGTCCAAATTCAAAGATGTTGCAGTCAACAATTTCAAATGAATGATTTTTTTTTGTCTTCTGTGTTGAAAACATTGTCAGAAATGAAGAAATTGCTTGTGACAAGCAATTCCTTCATTTTCCTCAATGATTCCAAAGCAATTATCTTGTAGGAAGTCAAAGCAGTCATTGTGAGGCAATGAGTTTACAAGATATGGCAAATGAATCTGAAGCAATTTCTTCATTTTCCACATTGTTTCCAAAGCTTTTTTCTTGGGCATCAAAAGTGTCATGCTGTGGTACTGGCTTTAAGTGGCTGCCTAATGTAAACCCACTACCAGATGACAAAATTTTAGGGCTGTCCAATTTGAAAGCTGCTGCAGACGATTATATGGATTTTGATAAAGGACTACTGTACAATATAGCCAAGAAAATACTGAAGCAAATGGAGAAAATACTGATAATTGGCATTTTCTTCTTTTGTCGCCAGCCTTTTCTAGTGATGCTTAATTTTTGGGTAAACTATTATCCTACTAGCATATGTCATCTTTTTGAAAAAGTTGGGTTGTTAGTTGAAGGGCTATGAAATTGTAACAAATATTTCTGAAAAACTTGCATACCCTTTATGTAGACATTTTGAATTAGAAATCGTATAGTGTACCTAGCAGGAAAACAGTGAATTATATTGCTCTCATAGTAGTTCTGTGTTAAGGTAGAAAACCCATAAAAGGGGCTCTTTCACACCAAATTCACACAACATCAGCAGTTTTAGGAAGATGTAATCATTCAGCACCACAAATTGTGTAATTTTTCCTTCTGCATAACATATCTGTATAGATAGGATACCACTAATATAAATGTTTACAACGTTGTCCAAAAAATTCTGTAGATCAACCAACCCAGAATTTAACCCTTTCCCAAACAAGACCTGGTTTTGACGTCCTTAATAGAAAAGGCTTGGGAAAACATTGAAACAAAAGAAGAAACTGCTGATAACCAGCAGTTTCTCCTTTTGTCTCAATATTTTCTATGCCATATTTTACACATATTCTATCTTTAATACCTTCCATTTTGTCATTTTGGCAGCTTTTGAAGTGGATCACCCTAAAATGTTGCCGTTTGGGAAAGGGTTAAATAATCTATATTTACAGATACCTGAGAGACCGACCAACCCAGATTCACTGATCACTTCACCTCTACAGTCTCCACCACCATCGGTGGGTATATCTTAACCCTTTCCCAAACGACAAAATTTTAGGGTGATCTACTTCAAAAACTGTCGCAAATGACAAAATAGATGTTATTAAAGATAGGGTTTGTGTAAAGTATGGCACAGAAAATATTGAAACAAAAGGAGAAACTGCTGACCATCAGCAGTTTCTTCTTTTGTCTCAATGTTTCCAAAGTATTTTAATTAGGAAAGTCATTACTAGGTCTTGTTTGGGAAAGGGTTAAAGCCATTCCTGATGAGAAGTTGCATGTTTCTATATCAGAAAATATATAGCTTATAACAACAAGAGTTGTCCGCGGACAACGTTACGTAGCTTGCCTATACTGGAGCTTGTCACAAAAACACCTAATTTTTATGCTCCCCGAAGGGAGAGCATATAGTCGCCGCTTTGTCTGTCCGTCCGTCCGGAGTGATTTCTCCATAACCCTTGGGCCAAATCAAATGAAACTTACCATGTGAACTCCCTATGACAAAATGCCAATGTACTTTTCCCGGTGTTTGGATTTGAGGCCTCGTCATGGGAAAACGGGACTTAAGGTAAAATACAGTTTTTCTCTAATTTCTCTTAATCTAATGGTCAGAATTTGATGAAATTTCATATTTGAGTAGTAAATCAGATGCCCTTGACAATAGACTATGTGAAATTTGGGTATAAAAATTAAGTCATGCAAAAAGGGGGCTTAACATTTGTTAGCTTATGTTAGCTCTGCATGGCATACATTTATTGTGACAATGCCTTATTCGGGGAGCATTGTCCGTCTCTGACGGCTCTTGTTTAAAAGTAGGTCAAGGTCAAGGGTCATGGTCCCAAATGAAAGGTCTTGGCAGGAGGTATCCATGTGTGAAATATCAAAGCTCTATCAATAATAGTGCATGAGATATAGGCCAGGTTAAAGTTTTTCAAAAGTTGGTCAAACTCCAAGGTCAAGGTCACTAGGTCAAAGGTCATGGTCCCAAACGAAAGGTCTTGTCCAGATGTATCCATGTATGAAATACATGTATCAAGGCTGTATCTCTAAAAGTGCCGGAGATATAGACCAGGCTAAAGTTTTCCAAGTGAAGACGGGACGGGACGGTATGCGACGCCTACACTAGGGCTGTGACATTAGCTCCCCGGACATAAAGTCCCGGCTCACTAAAAATATGGAGGGAAAGGAAAGAATTGCACATAATCTTGGATTCACATCGTTTTTATACGCCGCCGGAGGCGGACGTATATTGGCGTCATCTTCTCCGTCCGTCCGTCCGTCCGTCCGTCCATCCGTCCGTCCATCCGTCCGTCCGTCCGTCCGTACGTACGTCCGTCCACTTTTCTTGTCAACGCAACTCCCCCTAAGTTTCTGGCTGGATCTTCTTGAAACTTGGTCAATGTTATCACCTCAATTGGTAGATGTGCATGAAGGAAGGATTTTATGGTTCATCGATTTTTGCCTGAGTTATGCCCCTTAAAAACTTAGTCTCTGGGGCTTTTTGAAATTGCAGCCTTGTCAACACAACTCCTCCTAAGTTTCTGGCTGGATCTTAATGAAACTTGGTCAATGTTATCACCTCAATTGGTAGATGTGCATGAAGGAAGGATTTTATGGTTCGTCGATTTTTGCCTGAGTTATGCCCCTTAAAAACTTAGTCTCTGGAGCTTATTGAAATTGCAGCCTTGTCAACGCAACTCCTCCTAAGTTTCTGGCTGGATCTTAATGAAACTTGGTCAATGTTATCACCTCAATTGGTAGATGTGCATGAAGGAAGGATTTTATGGTTCTTCGCTTTTTTCCAGAGTTATGCCCCTTAAAAACTTAGTCTCTGGGGCTTATTGAAATTGCAGTCTTGTCAACCCAACTCCTCCTAAGTTTCTGGCTGGATCTTAATGAAACTTGGTCAATGTTATCACCTCAATTGGTAGATGTGCATGAAGGAAGGATTTTATGGTTCGTCAGTTTTTGCGTGAGTTATGCCCCTTAAAAACTTAGTCTCTGGGGCTTATTGAAATTGCAGGCTTGTCAACACAACTCCTCCTAAGTTTCTGGCTGGATCTTAATGAAACTTGGTCAATGTTATAACCTTAATTGGTAGATGTGCATGAAGGAAGGATTTTATGGTTCATTGATTTTTGCCAGAGTTATGCCCCCTTCAATTTTAGTCTCTGGGGCTTATTGAAATTGCAGTCTTGTCAACGCAACTCCTCCTAAGTTTCTGGCTGGATCTTAATGTCACTTGATCAATGTTATCACCTCAATTGGTAGATGTGCATGTAGGAAAGATTTTATGGTTCATTGCTTTTTTCCAGAGTTATGCCCCCTTAAAACTTAGTATCTGGGGCTGAAACTTGGTGGATGTTATTACCTTAATTGGTAGATGTGCATGAAGTAAGGATTTTATGGTTCATTGATTTTTGCCTGAATTATGCCCCCTTCAATCTATTTTTTTTTTGTCTCAAGTTTTATAAGTGGCGGCGTATATTGTGACGATGGCACTCTTGTTCAAACCAGTAGGCTACTACCACACCATCTTTACCCAACCTCCAGCTGCTCACCCACATAGGTTAATGATTGGTGGGTGATAGTTTTGTCAGAAAGTATATGTGCCCTGGCTGGGGATCGAACCAAGGACCTATCAAGTGAGGGTCTGATAAGCAACAAAATGCACCATGGCAGTAAAAAATGCAGATTTTCGCAAGATGACTTCATAAGTGGATTCTTCTGTAAAAGTCTTGGAGAAGTTGAAATAGTAGCCTAGATTTTGAAGTACAGTTGAAATTGAGATTTAGCAAGCGCAGATCCAGGTATTTTTTCGAAGGGGGGGGGGGGGGGGGGGGTCATCCGATCTCTAACCCCTTTTATTCGCCAAATTCCAGGGGGGTCAGGACTCCCCTCTGGATCCGTGCATGCAGATATGTGTCATACCACGTAGGACTAAATATAACAACAGTTTGTCATCGCACACAGGGGCGAATGCCGCAGCTTATTTGGGACATAACCAGTAATCTTTTTGATAACCCCTTTTTTCGCCAAATTCCAGGGGGGGGGGGGTCACGACCCCCTGACCCCCATGCTAATGTTTAGTACCTACTTTCAGAGTTGCTTGAATGTACTTTTCTACATTAATTGAATAGCTGAATACTTATTGTAATTATTATCTGTACATTTTAGATCTACAGCCCGTCTGGCCGTGGAGAGACACAAAGTAAACCAAGACTCAAGTTTATACAGCCACCTGAGGAACCCTTTATTAAGGTGTTCAGGACCAAACACAAATAATATAGATATACAACAAAGGACCGAAATCTGTGATAATATTTACTTGTTCTATCTTTTCCGTTTTCTTCATGCTATTTAATATTATAAATGGTCTTCAGGACAAAACAAATATAATCTGTGATATTTACAAAGGATTGAAATCTGTGATTACTTTTTATCTGTGATAATATATGTCTATCTACTTGTACTTTCTTTTTATGAACCCATGTAAATATTAAGGTCTATAGGACAATACAAAAATAATCTGGGAAATACATTATGGGAATAAAATCTGTAATTATCAATTACTATCTGTGATAACGTGTTGCTATCAGTGATTATATAAAACTGTCTACATAAACTATCAGTGAAACTTACAATGTTTTCTTCATGGATTTTCTCTTGCTATATAGACATTTTTAAAGTCTTCGGGACAAAACAGAGAATCTGTGATATGATACAAAGAATTGAAATCTGTGATTATTAATTTCTATCTGTGATAAATTTGTATTATCTGTGATTTTTAGAACTGTCTACTTTACCATATTGAAAGTTGCTTTTCCCTTGATATATAGATATTCAAGTCTGCAAGACAAAATACAAATATTCCAAGATTACTTTGAGGGATTAAACTGATTTATCTATTATTACTTTTTACAATTTTGCATAACTGAAATTTAAGATTCTTACAAGATGTAAGCAAGCATTGTGGTAGAACTTCAGAATGTTTGTAACATTTTTTTAAGGTAGTCCACTCCTAATGAGATTCACGTGACATCTGAATTATTCGGGTGATGCCGTAAACACTGCAGTGGAACGTTTCTACCGCCAAATCTTTATGACATTGCCCAAATAGGTAAGAGTATGTAATGAATATAAACAATGAATGTTAATGATGTCACATGGCACATGAATCTCATTAGGATCGACTACAGTAATGAGAAGATTGTTTTGTTCTGTTTTTGAACGTTCTATTTTACATATATTTTCTTCCTCTCCATTAATTTGCTTGTTCTGATCAAATATGATGCTTCTTCTTATAGAAAAACACTTTCTTTAAACCTTTCCCAAACAACACTTGGTTTGACACTCCTAATTCTAAGTCTTGGGAAAACTTCCAGACAAATGAAGAAACTGCTGATAAGCAGCATTTTCTTCTTTTGCTTTAATATTTTCTGTGATACATGGTGCTGACCCAACTTGATCAAAAAACATTTTTGGTCTGCAACACATTCCAAATGGACCAGTCTAAAATTGTTTGGGAAAGGGTTAAGAAGCAAGCTCATGAATGAAGAATAATTGAAAATGGACCTTTTCTACTCTGAATAAAATATTTTCTCTGCAAAATTGATTTTGTTGTTAGTTGGTAGCACATCAGACTCTCACTCATGAGGTCCCAGGTTCAATCCCTGGCAGCGGCAAACATCCTTTTGGATAAAATTGACCAAACGCCGACAGTCAATCAAAAACATTGATTAGCCAATGGACGATCAGAAAAATGTCATGCCCCAATTGTTCTTAGTTGCATGTGTTATTGTATCGATTTATCGACTGACAATCAAAACAATCGACATGACAATGGCAAATAATTTTGTGCTAACAATAGACTAGGTTAAACGTTGTTTTGATAAACCGTCGGTGTTGTTATAAAATCTCGTAACTACGGCTTAAATTAAGCCGTAGTTACAAGATTTTATAACAACACCTATGAAATACTATTTTGTTTGTCTGAATTTACGTCGCGATTAACTGGATGTTCCCTATTAACGATTACATCCCCATTGTTTGCCTTAAATTCTATGTTGGGCGGAGCGATCTGTCGATTGGCGTTTGGTCAATTGTCTCCCAACAATGGTTTGTTAAGTTCCTATGTAGGTGAGCAGCTGGAGGCTGGGTATGAATGTTGTGGTTGCACTTGTATGAGAAACAACAGGAATCCATGGTTAGGTGTTTAAGCAGCCGCCGCGATATGACCATAGTAGTCGAAAGATCCATTAAACCCCAGTCATTCAATGCTTTTGTTTCAAACAAATGTATATAAATCTTTTCCAAAACAAGTAAGAATTTTGATGGGCCTTTTACTAGTTATTATACCCCCCACCTACGAAGTAGAGGGGGGTATATTGGTTTCACCATGTCTGTCTGTCTGTCCGTCCGTCCGTAGACTTTTTCGTTTCCGTGCTCTAAGTCAAGAACCGGTTGACCTAGGATCATGAAACTTTACACAGTTGTTGCCCATGACCCAAGGAGGTGCCCTATTGTTTTTGGGTCACGAAGGTCAAAGGTCAAGGTCACAATCGGACTTTGTTTAAAAATCCGTTTCCATGCTCTAAGTCAAGAACCGGTTGACCTAGGATCATGAAACTTTACACAGTTGTTGCCCATGACCCAAGGAGGTGCCCTATTGCTTTTGGGTCACGAAGGTCAAAGGTCAAGGTCACAATCGGGCTTTGTTTAAAAATCCGTTTCCATGCTCTAAGTCAAGAACGGGTTGACCTAGGATCATGAAACTTTACACAGTTGTTGCCCATGACCCAAGGAGGTGCCCTATTGTTTTTGGGTTACAAAGGTCAAAGGTCAAGGTCACAATCGGACTTTGTTTAAAATATGTTTCCGTGCTCTAAATCAAGAACCAGTTGGCCTAGGATCGTGAAACTTTACACAGTTGTTGCCCATGACCCAAGGAGGTGCCCTATAGTTTGGGGGTCACGAAGGTCAAAGGTCAAGGTCACAATCAGACTGTTTAAAATCCGTTTCCGTGCTCTAAGTCAAGAACCGGTTGACCTAGGATCATGAAACTTTACACAGTTGTTGCCCATGACCCAAGGAGGTGCCCTATTGTTTTTGGGTCACCAAGGTCAAAGGTCAAGGTCACAATCGGACTTTGTTTAAAAATCCGTTTCCATGCTCTAAGTCAAGAACCGGTTGACCTAGGATCATGAAACTTTACACAGTTGTTGCCCATGACCCAAGGAGGTGCCCTATTGCTTTTGGGTCACGAAGGTCAAAGGTCAAGGTCACAATCGGGCTTTGTTTAAAAATCCGTTTCCATGCTCTAAGTCAAGAACGGGTTGACCTAGGATCATGAAACTTTACACAGTTGTTGCCCATGACCCAAGGAGGTGCCCTATTGTTTTTGGGTTACAAAGGTCAAAGGTCAAGGTCACAATCGGACTTTGTTTAAAATATGTTTCCGTGCTCTAAATCAAGAACCAGTTGGCCTAGGATCGTGAAACTTTACACAGTTGTTGCCCATGACCCAAGGAGGTGCCCTATAGTTTGGGGGTCACGAAGGTCAAAGGTCAAGGTCACAATCAGACTGTTTAAAATCCGTTTCCGTGCTCTAAGTCAAGAACCGGTTGACCTAGGATCATGAAACTTTACACAGTTGTTGCCCATGACCCAAGGAGGTGCCCTATTGTTTTTGGGTCACCAAGGTCAAAGGTCAAGGTCACAATCGGGCTTTGTTTAAAATCCGTTTCCGTGCTCTAAATCAAGAACCGGTTGGCCTAGGATCGTGAAACTTTACACAGTTGTTGCCCCTGACCCAAGGAGGTGCCCTATTGTTTTTGGGTCACCAAGGTCAAAGGTCAAGGTCACAATCAGACTTTGATTAGAATCCGTTTCCGTGCTCTAAGTCAAGAACCGGTTGACCTACAGCACTTTTTCAGTGACAGGGCGCTAGTGGGGGGTATTTGTCCGCTCTGCGACAGTTCTAGTTAATGCAGTTTTTTTAAGCATTGAGAGAAAGGGAGATGCTGATGTCAAGCATTTTCTCATATTCTCTCAATTCTTTTCCCAAGCTAACAGACACAAAATTTGTACATTGAGCAACATTTTTTTTGTTACAGTATATAGCTACTCTTAAAGGCGCGTTCCCATTGCCGACCAAATCAATTCGATCAAGCGATCGAGTACTGATCGAGCTTGGTCGACAAGTGATCGGGACGATCGAGCCTGGTCGGCAAAAATGATCGGGAATTAATCTACAAGAGATACAGAAGAAGTCGTGTAAACACATTTGATTGATTTTAATCGGGTTTGATCCGGGAATTTAGGCGATCGAGTTAATTTGGTCGGCAATGGGAACGCGGCCTAAGGTATGCAACCCATCATTAGCACCAAAGACCCCAGGGTTCAACACTAACATTGTCCCAGGATCCCGAGGACCCAAAAAATTGAGAAGGGCTCCCTATGGAAGATCAGGATTCCGTTGGGATCCTTTTTTTTCTAGAGTCAGCTTTGTTGAATCTAGTTGATAAAGGCAGCTAGCGTAAATTGTAAATCAAGATGGGCCTTGTTGCAACACATCCTTTAAATGTTGCCGACAACCATTTCTTTATCTTGTATGGCGTCCAAAGATGTCATTATGCGGGAATGGTTTTAATTATCAGAGAGCAAAATATTGGACCGTTCCAATTTGATCATGTTGCAAACCAAAATTAAGTTTCAGATAAAATTTTAGGAAATATTGTAGCTAAAACCGTGTTCCCATTGCCGACCAAATCAACTCGATAAACTCGATCGCCTAAATTCCCCGATCAAACGCGATTAAACTCGATCTAATGTATTTACACGACTTCTTGTTAATTACTTCCCAATCATTTTTGCCGACCACGCTCGATCGTCCCGATCACTCTTGCCGACCAAGCTCGATCAGTACTCAATCGCTTGATCGAGCTGAATCGAGTTGATTTGGTCGGCAATGGGAACGCACCTTAATGAACACTTTGCTCGTCGCCAGTTATTTCTTCACATCCAACAATTCCAAGGCCTTTAATACGCCAGAATGGATTAAACAATGGCAATATTGTGGCTGTTTGAGAAAACAAGATGTGTTGGTGTAACACAAATGCCCCCGAAATGGCCATTTTTGAAAAATGTCAGTTTTTGTAGAGTAAAGGGTTGATATGGGTTAAGTGATGACCTTGAGGAAGGTCAAATTGCACGGAACAGATAGATAATATTGAAAGGAAGTTGCATACCAAATTTGAGCTTTGTATGTCAAATACTTTTGGAGAAAAGGCAAATGTTATTTTAAGTTTTCGGACAGACAGACGGACACAAGTAAAACAATATGCTCTCGATACGGGGGCATAAAAAATAACCATGGATTCCAGTCGTTTCTCTCGCAAGTATGAAGTATAGGTCTCGAGAAAAGACCTAGCAGAGCATCTCTAGCTATTAGCAAGAGACTGAGGTGCTCTGCCAGGTCATTTATCGGGACCTGGACTAAATACTAGTCTACTGCAACATCCTTTCTGAACCTACACCTGCTCACCCAACTTAGTGGTGGGAGACAAATGCCACAAAGGTAGCCAACAAAAGCCTGGAACCCACGATTCAGATTTCACTGCACCACCAACAATGATGGCCATGGTTTACTAAGAAAGGTTGGTGAATAATCTATCTGATTAACCCTTTCCCAAACGACAAAATTTTAGGATGGTCCTATTTGAAAGATGCTGCAGACGACAAAATTAACCAATGGATTTGTGTAAAATATAGCATAGAAAATATTGAGGCAAAAGGAGAAACTGCTGGTTATCAGCAGTTTCTCCTTTTGTCTCAATGTTTCCCAAGCCTTTTCTATTAGGGACGTCAAAACCAGGTCTTGTTTGGGAAAGGGTTAAAATCCAGTGTTAACTTACAGTAACTGACAATCAAGTAGGGATTCGTCTTCTATGACCATGTGAAAACCAAAATTGATTATATATCTACTCTGAAGGCCTGGTCACATACGATTCCACATCTAAAATAATACTGCATGTGTCCCCTGTTTTAGACGTGCTATGGTCGCAATGTGGACGCAGAATAGTCACATTAGTGTATGTGACCAGGCCCCAGTTTCTCGAAAATACTTAAGTATATACTCACGAGTTCATGCTCAACTTCAACTGAATACCAATCAACGTTGATTGGTATTCAATTGAAGTTCACATAGATTTCGTGGAATTTGAGCACGGTGCTCGGATTTGAGTCTGAGAACGTACTTAAGTTTTTTCGAGAAACCAGGGCCAGGCCTTAACCAATTGATCTTCGTATTATGATTTTCCATGATAAGCACATGCAAACATCCTTAGTTACAGGTGCCTGTCAGATGATACTAAGTTAACACTGGATTTAAATCAGATGAGATTGGTGAACAATAGACCTGTTCAACAATAAATAAGAAACAACATTATCAATTTTCCATTTTTTTCTCTTTATTTACTGGTACAGATACAGTGTTCAAGGCGAGTTTACGCGTCAGCGATAGTAACTTCGACCTCTACCCCAGGTTCTATACTGATAGACGTGATCTGTTTCACGATCTCGCTCGGACTGTGTAAATCGATCAAACGCTTGTGGATACGCATCTGAAATCTGGATATGGAAAAAATATTGTATTTTACCTTTTCCCAGACAATACCTGGTTTTGACAAATTGACATACCTAATAGAAAAGGTTTATGGAAAAACATTGAGGAAAACACTGATAAGCAGCATTTTCTTACTTTGCCTCCATTTTTTGTTTCTTCTTTATCATCATACAGTGAGTTTATATCTATATTACATTGTAGATCTACACAAATCCTATTTCAAAATGTGTTTGCCAAACACCAACACCTCAGCAATACTGAACAGACATCTTTACAAAGTGACCTTGAAACGTGATCATGTAATCATGTGATATTGAGTCTTTGTTGACATCGATAACTTTAAAACTGATTTTACTTCGAAAACTAAAATATGTGGATGGAGTAAATGCCTTGACCTTTTATTTACAATAGAGGGAGTGAGGGACATAGAAACTTCATTTCTTGTTGCTTTAAAATTACCTGTTTCCTGAAGTTCACTTCAGAGGGAAATATTCCTATTTATTTACAAAGACTCAAATTCGAAAACTTGTGTAATGTAAGGAGGAAGCCGCAGCTATACGATTTTCTTTCATGAAACACAAACTATTTACCTGTCCCAAGTTTTGGTACCCTCTCCACAGGGAGTTTTCCTGGTTGTAATACGCAGGATCTTGGTGGGCATTCTCACTGGTCCCTTAACCTTCAGGTTCTTTTCTTTAGCTCCCTTGATCAGATCAGCACAGACTGAAATATCACAAATACACATCAACATGATTGCTTAGGAAAACACGATTAACCTTTGTCCTGCTGACTTTTAATTCCGTCTAGAACAAATTGCCCATATCAGAGTCATTTCAGTTTTTCTCATTTTCTTGCAATGGTATTTGAGTGGAAAGTAGACAGTGTAGGCTAATATCAGACTGCACGTCTGTGCAGGCTGATCTTAGCCTGTATACTGCCTGTAAAAGCTGAGGACAAAACAGGACCTTTGTGGGCATTCTGACCGGCCCTTTAACCTTAAGGTTCTTCTCCTTAGCTTACTGAAACAACACAAATACACATCAACATAATTAAGGATACAATACTAGTAATCATTTCTCGAATTTAGGGTCAGTCCTAACTGATGCAAAATTGCAATTACAAAATAGATGTTGATGAACTTGGAATTATTTAAGTACAATGTAGCACAGTAAATACTGAGGCAATATGGGAGAATGCTGGCTATCAGGAATTTCTTCTTTTGCTTCAATTTTCCCCTTTTAATAAAAATTTTGTATAGTAAATGCCCAACTTCCTTATCATGTATAATTATACATCAAAACTTTCCTAAATATATCATCTTGCAAATTAGTCAAAGATCGAGGACTTAGTACAACACTTTTTATGCTGCACTATTTTAGAATTTAGCAATAAGCACACAAGACAGACTGCAGGACAAAGCAATGTCAACAGAAATTATATCAGAGCTCCAGATAAGAGGGGGGTGATTGCTTTTTAAAATGCAATATTTCACTACATATTCATCAAACCATAATATGTTGTGGGTACTCATTGGAATTGTCTCTATGAGACAATTCCAATGAGTACCCACAACATAGGGTTTGGAATTGATATAACAAAGTTATAATGTCTTCACACTTGCTTATCTGCAGCTCTGATTATTATCTTTACTATTCTTTCCATCCAGAGACTGTCTGAGCTAAGTTTCTTACCCTTTTCCAGGCTTTTGACATTTCTGGAGGTGAGTGTGATCCTAATTCTGTGGATAGGGGCCTCATCAGTGGGGGCTTTTGTATCTTTGTAAGACTGAAACAGAGAATATCAATCATAAAGCAGAACTCCAGAATGATAAGAGGGGGTGGTGGCATTTCAAAATGCGATGTCTCACTTATTATTTATCAAACTCTATGTTTTGGGTACTCATTGGAATCGTCTCATTGAGACCATTCAAATGAGTACCCACAACATATGGTTTGGAATTGACATAACAAAGTTAGAATGTCGTCTTCTTCCCCTCTGTTGATCTGATTATAAGTACACAGCCACATACAGCAACTAACTGCAGACATGAAGCAACATATTCAGTACTACAGACTAAAGGGGATAATGTCTGTAATGGCTCTACAAAATGCAAAAATTCATATATCATTCATCCAATCTTCTGTTGTGGGTGCTCAGTGGATTGGTTTGGTTTATTGGTGTTTTACGCCGTTTTCAATTGGCTTTTCTGCTATGGTCATATTGTGGGGGCTGGAGCACCTAACCATGGATTCCTGTTGTTTCTCATACCAGACCTACAACAACGCTCTAACCAAGCCTCCAGCTGCTTGCCCACATAGGTAAACAATTTCAGACCTATTGGTGGGTGACAGTTTTGTCAGAAAGGGTATTAGCTGCAGCCAGGTATCCAACCCGGGACCTCTCGAGTGAGAGGCAGATGCGCTACAAACTGTGCTAAGACCGCAGCCTGGTACTCATTGGAATCGTCTCAAATGAGTACCAAAAACATGGGGTTAAGTTTGAAACAACCAATTTAGAATGTCTGTACCCCCTCTTTATCTAATTTAAATTGCATGAAATCCTTTTTCAAGTCATCTGGGGTACAAATGCAATTTCAAGTATTAATCATAACTGTGTATTTGGAGATGAAAAGGGGCTAGATATCTCATACAGACATCAGCACGGGGTCTCCATATTAATGTTCCTGTTTATTCCAAACAAAACAAGACAGAAACCTTGTATGTAAGTGTCTATAACAGGGTGGGGTAATATTTTAGTTTTATCATGGTAAAGTCACTGATTATGTAGAATATTTGGAGATGAAAAGGGGCTAGAAATCTCGTACAGACATCAGCACGGGGTCTCCATATTAATGTTCCTGTTTATTCCATACAAAACAAGACAGAAACCTTGTATGTAAGTGTCTATAACAGGGTGGGGTAATATTTTAGTTTTATCATGGTAAAGTCACTGATTATGTAGAATATTTGGAGATGAAAAGGGGCTAAATGTCTCGTACAGACATCAGCACGGGGTCTCCATATTAATGTTCCTGTTTATTCCATACAAAACAAGACAAAAATCTTGTATGTAAGTGTCTATAGCAGGACAGTGCCTTTATATTTTATACTTATCATCATGGTAAACTGATTATGTAAAATATTTGGAGATGAAAAGGGGCTAGAAATCTCGTACAGACATCAGCACGGGGTCTCCATATTAATGTTCCTGTTTATTCCATACAAAACAAGACAAAAATCTTGTATGTAAGTGTCTATAACAGGGTGGGGTAATATTTTAGTTTTATCATGGTAAAGTCACTGATTATGTAGAATATTTGGAGATGAAAAGGGGCTAGAAATCTCGTACAGACATCAGCACGGGGTCTCCATATTAATGTTCCTGTTTATTCCATACAAAACAAGACAAAAATCTTGTATGTAAGTGTCTATAACAGGCCAAGATTATAATTATTTTTCTACCATGGTTAAGTTAATGTTTAAATGTAGAATATTTGGAGATGAAAAGGGGCTAAATGTCTCGTACAGACATCAGCACGGGGTCTCCATATTAATGTTCCTGTTTATTCCATACAAAACAAGACAAAAATCTTGTATGTAAGTGTCTATAACAGGGTTGCTCTTCTTTACATGGTAAATTTAATGATCATTTCACTGTTGTCAATGTCATGCTGAAATTAATGATTAAGTGGAATTTTAATTTCAACATGCCTCTCCGAGTCTAAAGTGCAAATAGAATTTTATTGATTGAATAAGGTTTAATGCCTCTACTTCTAGTTAGTGGCTAGTCATATCGCCACAGTGGATGGAAACCTAACCATGGATTCCTGTCATTTCTCTCACAAGTGCTACCGCAACATCCTTGATGGTACTAGCTTTGATTAATACTCTGCGCTGAGGAGTTTTGACACTTTTGATTTTTTTTTTTATTTTTTCCTTTCAATTTCACTATTGCCCTGTCACTGTGTCAGGCAATCTTGCAGGATTAGCTAATCATAATATGACCTGGTCGGGTAACTTGTTTATCTTGATGACAGGGTTTTCATTAAGAGGCGGCCGGCGGCCAAAATGACCGCCTAAAATCAAATTTTGGCCGCCTAGAATTGCCTGACAAGGGGTGCTGTCCCTATTATCCTTGCTGGAGTGAGGACCCCCTGCCTCCTACCGTTCCTTTTCAGCCTCCTACTTCAAATCTTAATGAAAACCCTGTAATGATGATTTTGCATTTGTTTATGAAAACAAATAAAAGACCCATTTGGATTGGATTGAATTGAGTTTTATGTCCCACTCAACAGCTTATCCCTTTCCCAAACAACAACATTTTGGGGAGTTTCCGATTTCAAAGCTGCTGCAGAGGACAAAATGGATGTTGATAAAGACATGAAATGCATGTAAAATAGCAGAGAAAATATTGAGGCAAAAAGAGAAATTGCTGATTATCAGCACAGGGCTTTTCACCATTCTGTAACAAATGCTGATAATTGGTGGCTTCCCAATTGGAAAAGGGCTCCCTTTTTCCCAATTTCAGAGTAAGAATTTCACAATTTTCAAAATTTATATTCCTAAAATTGGAAAAAAAAATAATGATCATTTACCAACTGGCAATTTTAGTCACACAGAAGCAGTACATGTTCTATAATTCACTTATTCTGTTTATAATGTTGTTTAAGAAAATTCATTTTCATTTCAACATTTACTCTTATTTATTTTTTTCCCAATTGATATGGTCGACACAATCCCTTCAGCCAATTAAAAACATGGTCATTCATAAAAAGCACACCCACACTCATTTGGAGGAGTTGAAAGCTTCGGTCTTTTTCGTTCCAGCATAATGCTGCATTACCAACTTTCAGCATTAATATCTGGACAAATGCGCCTGATTATTACAAATGTGTTGCTTGTTAGAAAGTTTAAATCACATTCTTTAAAGAAGCAGTTTTGTTTTAGAATCTTAACGATGGAAATTGAATTTTCAAATATTCTGCCTCAAAAGTGGCATCCCATAACGATAAAGACCGAGGAAGTACCCTCAATGAAACAAGAGCTGTCCGAAGACAGCGCGCTCGACTTTCTAAGTTGCTTAGTAAAAAGGGGACATAACTCCAAATATAGTGGAGCCAGGGTCATGGGCCCTAGTAATAAGGTAGAGGGTGTGATGGTAAATAAGTATTCCAAGTTTGGGTTGACGCCAACGCCGACGCCCGGGTGACAGTATAAGCTCTCATTTTCTTCGAAAAGTCGAGCTAAAAATGAAAATGAGGCTATTATGAGGTCATGCCGACTGATCTAATTTCACTAAAATTTCCCAAAATGACTGACAAGGACCTCATCCCAATTTCTGGAAGAAAAGCCTTGCAGCAATTTCTTCATTTGCCTCAATGCTGTCCCATGCCTTTTCCATTAGGGAGGTCAAAACCAGGTCTTGTTTGGGAAAGGGTTAAAGGTCATATGAAGGTTAAAAGTCTCATCCGAAAAGACTGGAGAGGCAGAGGATTGAACTTGAAACTGAACCCTGTGTTACAAGTCAAGCGCATGACCACTGCATCACCTCTGCCCCCTAATACCAAGGTCAAATAAAACAATATGTGTGGTTCAGGTTACATGTTGAAAACAAGAGCTTCGCAGAGCGGCGCATATACGCCCGAGAGGGGCTTGTCAGTAAAATTGGCAATTTTTTCAATTCAAGGGCAGATAATTCTAACATGAAAAGTTATCAAAATATTGTTTGCACAACAAGAGACCAAAGAGATTCATTGTGGCTAGTTTGATTAAATTCTGGTTGAAACTGTAGAAGTAGCACACAGGAGAAAATGGGCATTTTTGAAAAACTGGGCATTTTTCCTTAAATTCAAGGGCAGATAATTCAAGAACGAAAACAGTTATCTAAATTCCGTAAGCGATGTGCACAACTAGACACCATGGAGATTCATTGTGGCAAGTTTGATCAAATTCTGATCAAAACTGTAGGAGGAGTTGCGCACACAAGAAAATGGGCATTTTTTTAATTCAAGGGCAGATAATTCAAGAACGAAAAGAGTTATCTGAATTCCGTAAGTGTGGTGCACAACTAGACACCATGGAGATTCATTGTGGCAAGTTTGATCAAATTCCGATCAAAACTGTAGGAGGAGTTGCGCACACAAGAAATTGCTAACGGACGGACAGACAGACGGACGGACGGACGGACAGACGAGCGGGGCCATAACATAATACGACCCTTCGGGCGTATAAAAATTAGGGTTGGTCGGTCGGCTGTCTTTTTTTATATATATTTTTTTTTCTTTTTATAATTTTGGGTTTTGTTACCTTTTTTCTTTTTGTTTTGATTTTATTTCTTTGGCAGGGCTTTTCTTTAAGGTCAGGGGAAGGGACCCAAGGCCCTGAATTTGGGGAAAAATACAACTCTAGGGGAATATTCATTGCTCAATTTTTCAATGGAGAGTTTCTAAGTTTTATCATAACAGTATATAGAAACAGACATCGCGAAATCCCGTCAGACCGCCGTACATGTCTGGTTAAATTCGCCTATGCAGAGCTTCAGATTGACAGTGGGCCCGGGCCATTTGACACACTATTTGCAAATATGGCCCATCACTTTTCAACTCCAGGGGCCAAGCTGCCCAAGCTTTTACAAATTTTTTATATAATCACCATGTTTATTTTTATTGCTATGGCCCATCATTTCCAAAAATGACCCATTAATTTCCCTGCCATGGGTCATTTCGACCCACCACTCTTCAAATGAATCTGAAGCTCTGCTATGTCCGACAAAAATAACAGAGACTACGGACCGACTGTCCGGTAAAAGTCTGGGGTCGAAACATAAAATGTATATCCTTACTCAAAAATTCACTGCAATTTTACTTTTTTCTCTTTCCTTTCAATTTCGCTATTGCCCGATTGGGCAAGATTGCCCGATTGGGCAATATTGCCCGATCGGGAAATTTCACCAACCTGTTTAAGGTTCAGGTAAATTCGGTATCTACACAAAATTCAAAGATATTTTTTGCATTTATTCTTAACATGTATATGCCATATTATATATCAAATTAAAGCTCTACATGAGTAGAAGATGTTAGGCAACTTAATTCTGGTTTACCTTGTAAAGCACAATCAAAACATTGCAAAAAAGGACGACTTCTAGGAAAACAGAGAACATAGTTATCCTTGAATGAAGTTGGCTAGTTTTTCACACAAACATACACCGTGGTCTAAACTTGGTAGTACTACTACTTACATGAAGTTACTTTCTTCGAAAAACATGCATTTACGAAATAAACTTTGGACATTTCTTCATTTTTCATATGAAATTCAAGGTGGAACTATTTTTTTTAAACACTATGTATGGTCAAAAAAATTGGCCATATTCTCAAGCAGTCAAAGTAAGTTTTCTAATACAATTGTTTTTTTTTCTTTATTTGATGAACTGAATAAAATAAATGATGGCTCCTACAGTGAAGACATATGTCACATGATAATAATAACCTTTTCCCATTTTTCTATTGACACACCACTTACATTTTTCATATTGATTCCAAAAGTGCAAACATATTTTAAAGGTATCTTGTTATCAGAATTGTGTTATTAGTTAGCATAACATTCCCTTTCTTGTAATGTTGTATTGCTCGGTAATTGCAAAGAAAATTAACAAGAAAAACATGGTACATTATCCGGACACTACTAATTTGTAATGGTCGTTGCTCTACACCATACATTTCTTAAATTATGCTACGATATAATTTTATTTGTTATGTCGTTTAAAATATTAATTTGTGTAGAGACTGAATGCATATTGTAATTAGTATGCATGCACGTTTTGTCTTTGCTAAATAAAATATTTTTCGAAAAATTTTCAGATATGAACGGAGTCTATTTCCGGTGCAAATTATTTCATATTTATGAATGGCATAGTCCAAATTCTTTGAAAATCGGAGGCTTGTAATACGCACACCACCTTTCAAATATCAATTCTAATGTTTCTGACAACTCACCATTCATTAAATATGTTTTTTTACGCCGATCTGTTCGATGTATGCCGTCTGTTTACAAATTCGATGATGCTGGATCCCGGCACAACCAAATAACGCTGAAAATAGTTCCGAATTTTGCGAAACTTTTTTGTTGATTTACCGATCGAAATTTCATAGATATTTGTAAATATAATAAATAGGATAATTACAACTGAAAATCTTGATAATAGTCACGAAAAATAACTTTTATCAAAAATACGAATATGCGCGTATGAAGCCACTGTTTACAAGATGTCTACCGAAGATGCCGGAAACTAAAGACTGACATTTCAATCGACGATTATATGAAGGTGAGGACGCGATCGATGTAATGTATCATACTCGGAGATCAACAATGAATCAGGTTTAAAGGTGCACTTAATTTCTTTACGCTGCCTATTGTTTTATGCCCCCAAAACACTACTGAATAGGAGTCTGTGGATTTTGCAAATGGCGTCCGATGAAAAAGCATGGGCGGGAATGGTCTTTGGGGAATTTTATGAAAACCGCTGTGATATATTGACATTTGAAGGTAGTACTACCTGGATTAGAATGTGCACATTAATTTGGCATATCTCAAAGAAGAAAATTTGTTGTCTACAGAAAGTTGCTGGTTTTGGGAGAAACGCCAAATTTTCGACTTGTCTTGTTGATTTTGGTGTTCAACTTTGTTCTTTCTGTCAAATGAACTATGCCTATGGCATGTTCTAATCATGATGTAACAGAACATAAAACAAATTTTCATTGAGAAACTTGTTTAACTTGGAGCCAGCAATGGCACAAATTCACTGTCAAACTGTTTAGTTGACCCTTAAGGGTTAGGGCGATAATCTAAAAGTGCTCCATCTTTCTAGATTCAAATTCTATGATTCAAGTCAGGGGTATTTATCCTTTGGCAGAGGCCTGTAAAAGCCCCATTCCCCTTGACAAAAAGCCCCTTTCCCCTCAAAAAAATCTTTTAAATCATGCAGTTTCCCCCAAAATTGAGGTTTACCTTGGAAATTTTGTTCCCCTCAAACAGTTTCACGAGCAAGATTTTTTCCCCTACAAAAAGGCCAGACCCCTTCCCCCAGAGTGAAAAAAAAACCTGCAAGTGCCCGTGTTCAAAACATTGGCTTGGATATGACCCACGTGGTCCAGATAAATATTGGTTGTGATCCCGTCTAGTAAGTTCTAACATGCTAAATAGTACACACATTTTCAAAAGAAGTATTCTTACAGAAGTTCATACCATTTCTATGTGTTTTCTGGCCGACGTAATCAAAGAAATAGGCTGTTCTTTGAACAGAGGTGAGCCAGTGACTTCGATACCGACGAATTCGTACCGGAAAAGGAAGTTGAGGTTTGGATTAGACTGTAATCTTGGCTTAATATTAGGCTGGATGACCTGTCAAGTTTGGGGTGAGTTGTGTTATGATTGTCTTTTTATCTTTTGAGCAAAATTCTATCGGGTATTTTGATAACACCCGTCAATGGGACTTAACGAAATTTAATTTAAGAAACATTAACACGAATAAAAACCTAGTTTGGGAATGTGGAGTAACGTTAAAAATGGAGAACTGCTAGGTAGGCCTACTACTTAATATACACCCTGATACAGTTCCAAATTTTTAACCGTGACCTGCGCATGAAGTGAGCAAACAAAAGGTCACGTGGTCTTTTTACTATATAATTCATTGTGCGAGTCGTTATTTTCGCGCGAGCAATTTTCATTTATTCTGCCTAATTATTAAAAATATTTTATACAGTCATTTGCGTTAATTATTATAGTTTTCAGTTACAGGAATATTTTTGCAACTTTGATTGAAAAAAAGAGATTTTTTGGCTTGTAATCATTCGTACCCTGTCTCCATCGCCCATTACCACCATGCAAGTTCAGGATGAGCTACTGCTTTTGAAAACCATATAAAAAGAATTTTACAGGAGCAAGTGAGCTCCTTAGTACTGTCCAAGTGTGAGCGGTAATATTTTGCATGTGTTTGTGCTCTAGATTAGAGCCAATAATGGACAGGTCACAGGATGGATTCCCAGCCGCGGAGCGTGGACAATTATAAATTAACTTATTGCTGAAATATTGTTGAGAGGCGTTGAATTAAAAAAAGAAATGAAAAGAAAAATGTTTTAAACTTTTACCAAACAAGAAATGTTAATGTTTTGACTGTCAAGGGCGGATCCAGGATTTTTTTCAAGGGGTGGGGGTGAGGTCTTGCCCAAAAGATGTCTTTAAATTTGTGAATTTTGTAATGTTAGATACCATACTAACGCTGCATGTGTAGTCAAAATTCGATTTTCGACCTATTCAAGGCGGGATCCGGACCCCCACCCCCTTTTAGATCCGTCTTTGACTGTCTTACAGAGATTGTTTCAAAAATCATTTCAAGGGGCAAAATAATGAATTACTTTTAATCAGCATTTTCTCCTTTTGCCTCAAGGTTTTCGTTACTATATTACTATATTTTTCATGGGGGTCCAAGCCCAATTGCCGGGGGGGTCCACGCCCAAATGATGACTTAAGGGGGAATGCTCCAGTTTCCTAATTTTTTTCCCAATAATATTAGAATTTATTTAAATTTTGTATGTTGAAATTACATGTTATTACCAATTGAAAAATAAAATAAAAGTGGGTGGTCAGCGATCTTGTTTGAATTTTATAGGCACTTGTATCACATACCCCTACAGCAAAAAATGCACAATTTCTGGCACCTGTCCAAGGTCACTAAAATGATAATAAAAAGCCGTATATTCATCGTTTAGTCCCGAAAACGAATTTAAAGTAACGTCTAACATTCAATACGAACAGAAAACCCAAAATATGTGCTATTATAAACGGTTAGATCAACGAAGCTGGGGTGTTTTATGTCAAAATTTGCATATTTTTGGAAATATTTCAAGTTCTACATAATAGAATTTGATAAAACTCCCTCGTTGTATTAAGCAACGTGTCCTGGTAATAATTCAAAAAGAAAATGTATAGGTCAGCGCACTAATTAGTGAATTACGGCAATTTTTATCAGCTACACATGAATAAAATGACGCAAAACAGTGGTAACTGCATACACACTTACGACTGTCTTGCTCTAAATAATCGATTTCCATCTTGAGAAAATCAGTTTTGCATAATAAATACACTTTTACCACCGAAAAAGGTAAATTGTAATGATGAGTTTTATTATTGAAAATCTGGTAGCGAAACATATTGGTACGAAACATTTAATTTACTACAGTAATGTCCGAGAAAAACTGGAGCATTCCCCCTTAAATGTGTTAAATTATATATTGACGCTTTAATTATATAGCCAACATTCAATTTATGGCTGATTCCGGGGGAGGGGGTGCGGACATCCCGACCCCACCCCACCCACTCTAGATCCGCCCTTGCACTTAAAAACCCCTACTTTCATGATACCCATTCTGTTATCTGCAAGAGCTTCCAAATTGAATCAGGTGCCGTTTAGGAAAGGGTTAAGCCGCTGTCAAACTTGAAAAGTCTAAATAATTTGTCGTTTGGGAAATGGGCTTTAACAGCTATGTTTTTATTATCAAATTGATCTACCATAATGAATTGTCTTTCTTCATAAACCTTTCGGCACTGACATAACCATCTTCACACTGAAAATGGCATGTTTCGTACTTTTCTTTGTTGGGGAAGGGGGTTTGTAACGTGAATATGACAGTTTAACCTTGCGGCTAGGTCCTCGAAAGATCCGAGGATACCACTTTTTCGGAGGGTCAAAAATGACTTAAAAGCCGATAAAGGCCATAAATGGAAGTCAGTCAATGATATCCCGTCGAGATTCACAGAGGACTCATCACTAAACGGTGTGTGATTCCTCTTAAACTTCTTCTTTCCTCCGTTCATTTCCATTGAACGTTGGATGCTTTACTCACATTTGGGTCAGAGCCTCGATCTGGCATCAAAAAGTGTTACTATTTTTAGTAACAAATTGGAAGTGTATTTGGGTGTATTCGTTTTGATCTACTTTCGGTTTCGGTTCCAAAACACTTTGCAGAGAGTAGAGCATACCGCTGCTTTTCTTCGAAAACCACGTATCTGCAGCTTAAAACAAGCTGCAGATACGAGGTTTTTGTAGAAAAGCGACGATACAAAGGAAACAGACAGTTTCCCGAAAATGATTATTTTTATGTTCTAATGGTGTTTTTACTTTCACATTAAGTGACTATGGTTAGTATGATAGCAATGAATTTTGTGCTAAAAATAGACTTGGTTAACTGGTTTGTTGGCATGAATTGATAAACCGTCAGTGTTGTTATAAAATCTCGTAGATAGGGCCTACGGCTTGAATGAAGTTGTAGTTGTGGGATTTTATAACAACTCATACGGAAATACTAGTGTTTTTTTTTCCAAAATCACGTCAATATTTAGTGTTCAGATAGCTGCGATATCCAAGTTGTTGTTTTTTTACAATGAAAGTCAGGCCGATTTTTGGCCCCTTTAGGAATTTTCCCCATAAAATTGCAACCTTCTCCTAAACAGTCAATGTTCTGAGTCAACTTCTGATCTTTAAATGGTCATCCCATTTGAGTATTTATTTGAATATCCAAATATTCTAATGTCAGCTGATGAACTTCTACTATTGGTGCAATATAGTTTCTAAAAGTTGTATTTTTAAAAAATGGAACATTTTCAAGCATTTGCCACGGATTGCGGTATAATTATGAAGGGGGAAACGAAATTAGCATAAGCGGGACTTATTCTTATTTCGGCATTTTCTTTAGTAACCTGTGGTATTTGCAATATTCAACCGAAATGCAGACCTGAAAATTTTCCCTCTGTAACAGCATCCCCTTCCCCGCGATTGAGGGCTCTGTGGCCCTACTGTGACCCTGCCCCTACCCGGTGTGCCCAAATCGTTCATGATTTTTTTATCAGCGGTTACAATATTGCAACTAAACAGCAAATGAATCGGGAAAAAATGGACGAATATTTGGCTTGTGTAGTCATACATCTAGGCTTGCGTGGATCCACGTGCGTTTTTCTTTCTAAGATGTCTTAGAACCCTCCCTCCACACTTTAGGCAAAAACATTTTTAAGGTGTGTTTTGTATGCAATTTCGTGCGCTAGGCTCTTGTTGGGGAAAATGCGAGTCGGGCTCTCTTAAACATTCAGCGCTTTAAGTAGGGCCTATGCATGCAAATCTAGGCTTTTTTTCTTTTTGAAGAAGGCTGGTAAATTAAACATGACTTGTTTCATCTATCGTACATGTTTATTTCCTTCATTCAGATAAAAAAATGCCTGACAACTTTGAGATCGCATTTTCATTCGACACCACTGGATCTATGTACGCATGCCTTGAAGAAGTTAGAGAGAAACTCGGGGACATCGTGCGAGAATTGAGAAGCAAAATTCCAGGGATAAGGATAGCAATATTTGCTCATGGCGACTATTGTGATGCAAAAAGCACTTATGTAACAAAACATATCAATTTCACCAACGATTCTAATAGTCTCTGCAATTTTGTGCGAAATGTAGAAGCAACGCATGGTGGGGACGCACCGGAATGCTACGAATTGGTTATGCGAGAAGTGCAGGAGAAGCTGTCATGGAGCTCTAACTCGCAGAAAGCCTTGGTTATGATAGGCGATGCTCTTCCCCATGATAAGTCTGAGGATCAAAATTATCGGCATCTTGACTGGAAGGAAGAAACCGAAAGACTTAGAGATAGGGTAAATAACTTATTTAAAATTTGCAATTTGACTTTCAAGATTAATATAGCAGAACCCACAATTAGTGGAACCCAATAAAATTTTCGAAGAACTTTTCTAATAGGCCTACATTACAATGTAGGCCTACAACCGGCTACGTCGAAGACAGATTTGGCATCTGATATCAGGTGCACGGTAGGTAAAATTTATTTATTCTTGTAAATAAACAAAAGTATGGTATTATATACATGTAGCTGATAAATACGCGTGTAAGTGTTCAGTGCTTCTACAAAATAAACCTTTCCCGGCCATGGTCATTAATTATTTCGGAGGTTTCCCACAAAAGTTACGAAATTACGACTTTGTACTCAAATATGTCGCATATCTCTCAATGTGTGCCAGTTTAACTTGTGCATGATTAAAGTTTAATCATCCAACGATATTTCTTCCAAATTTGAAACCGTAATTTCAAACAGTAAACGAACTGTGTGTCCCGAAAGACGACATGTAGTCAAAAATGTTGCCTCTGTGGACAGATTCGATTTTACTGAGTTGCTGGAGATGACAGATCGGAAATTAGTGATTGTCGACGTCGAGAATTTATAAGTATAAATTAATCTGACCTACCGTGCACATGACATCATACGCCGAATCTGTCTTCGCTGACTCTCGTCTGTCTATGACGCAGCCGGTTGTACGGTGTGATACACGTATCTTAAAGGCCCGGTCACATACGATATCGCGGCCGTTGCGCGGCCGTATCACGGCTAAAATAAACCACCCGTTGAATGGACGCTGTTGGACGCGATGCGGCAGTGATACGGCCGTGCTATGGCAGTGGTATGGACGTGGTAGGACGCGGAATGAAATCGAAATTATTTTTAGACGTGGTAAAATTTTTTGAACTGCACAAAAATGTTATCGCGGCCAAACCACGGCTGACAGACGCGATGAGGCAGTGGAACGGACGCGGAATGGCCGTGGAATGGCCGCGGAATGGACGTGGTAGGCAGTGTTCCGGCAGTGCTGTGGACGCGGTAAGACGCGGAAGTTAAAATGTATTGAATATCGCTAGAATCAGCTACTCTTGCATCTCTTTGCGGGCAAAGTCTTAACTGGGAGCAGCAGTAACAGGAAAATGGGCCCCTCCCTGCACTGACTTGGGACATTTTTTTAAGATCCTTACATCTTTTTTGCCAGTTTGCTTGACAACTTTTCTGTTTTAGCATGATAAGCTTTGATTAGATATCTAAATTTTCTGTAAACTGTAAAGACTAGTCGTGTTCGACCGCCTTGATGCTAGTTGCCTACTAGCAATCAAATCAACTCGGTGGCTTATGCTAGGTTCCCTCTGCCGATCAAATTAAGTCGATTAAATCCGACCAATCGATCTATTACATATCGATTTTGCACGACATGGGTAATAAGAATTTGTCGGGGTTATCGAGCGTGATCTTCACCGCTCAGGCTTCTTACTTTGTTGTTTGTAATTTAAAATATTCGTTAGAGATCGCGTAGAAAATTGACGGAGAAGCGATTTTGTAATCGGCTAGAAGGATATAGCTGATCAGGAATCAATCGTGTCTGGATCTGCACCGCTCAGGTGTCACACTTAGTTTTCGCATTTCAAAATATTCGTGGGCGATCACGTAGAAAATTGATCGGGAAGCGATTTTTGATCGGGTACATAATATACGTAGATATATCTGATCAAGAATCAATGGTGTCTGGAAATTTAGTGAGGTGGAGGTATTATATCTTACACGACCTGCACCAAACCTGCAGTCGATCTCCTCGACTTGTACTTGTTTGATACTTAACTGCATCCTGATCAGCTCGACCTCTGTGTCATCAGGCCAATCGATTAAATCGACTGCAGACTTCGAAGTTGATCGACTAGAAATTGAGAAGAAATAATTAAGTACGGTTTAACGGGGAACTTGGGTGATCTGATCGGCAGTGTTTCTAGAATTAAGTTCTGGCAAAATCAAACTAATTATAGGTTACCACTGCCGATCAAATCAAGTCGATAGCTTGAATTCCCCGACCAATCCTGACAAAACAACTTTTTCTCGATCTCTAGCCGATCAAACCGACTTCAATAGTCGATTTGGTCGGATTGGCAGATGAAGCAGAGGACGAGTTAATATTATCTGGATTCACTCGAGTACAAGTCGAGATTATCGAGTGTAGGTTGGGTGCTGGTCGAGCGAAAGATATTAACCCGACCACAATCGATTCCCAGCAACTATCATTTCCTGGGCGGGTCGATTTTCTACCCGATCAATACACAGCCGCTTCCCGATCGTTTTTTTTTTTTTTTTCACTCGATCGCACACCAATTTCTTTTTACAATAAAAAAACAGAAAGAAGTCGAAGCGATTCAGATCAAACTCGATTACCAGACCATTTCCGATTACCTATGCCGATCGATATCGATCTAAACTCGATTGCTTGATTGGGCTTGATCGAGTTGATCTGGTCTGCAGTGGGAACCTATGATAAATGACTTCTTCTTGATCTTTAGACAATCAAAAAATAGCCTCTAGTCTACAGTCATTTTGATAGGGCGAATCGAGTACAAGTCGGGGTGACCGAGTGCAGGTTGGGTAGCCTACAGGCCGGGTAAAAGACATCAATTCGATCACGCTTGACCTTAAGACACGACTGACTCTCGATTAGATCGATCTTCTAAGCGATAAATACATAGTCGTTCCTATATCAATCTCCTACTCGGTCGCATACGAGAATTTTTGAAATGTCAAAAAATTTGAATTGGAAGTCCGAGCGATGTAGATGAAGCTGAATCACCCAAACTACTCCCCATTACACATGCCGGTCGAACTCGATCTGTGCAAGATCGCTTGATATGGTTTGTCCAATTTGATCTGATCTGCAGTGGAAAAATAGCATTATATGCGTTACGGACGGTTTAGCCGCGATTAGGCAGTGGAATGGCAGTGCTATGGCCGTGGAATGGCAGTGCTATGGCCGTGCTATGTCAGTGATTCAGACGCGATGTGGACGCGGTATCTTGTCGCGTGTTTTAACACTAGACGCGGTTGGAAGTTGTAGGCCGTGCTACGGCCGTGTTTCGGCAGTGGAACAGCCGCCGGCGGCCGTACCACGTCCATTCCGCGTCCATAGCACGGCTAAAACAAAATTGACCCAAAGTTACCGCGTCCAACCACGTCCAAAATATTTTGAGATCTTTTAGCCGTGGTATGGCCGCGGAACGGCCGCGATATCGTATGTGACCGGGCCTTAAGATCTTTAAAAAGGATTTCGAATGTATTGCTCATGTTGGTATAAAGGCTGCTATTGTCGCAAGATAATGCTACTGTATTAACTGATTTTTCACTAATAAGCCGATTCATCATAATCTTAATGACTTTTTCAGGATATCAAGATATACGCCGTCGAATGTAATGGTACCTACCACGAGAACTTCTACCAACACATAGCCGCCAAGACCTTCGGTTACTTCATGCCATTGTCAAATTTTAGCGAGGTTCAAGAGCTGATGATGAAAATCTGTTTTAGAGAAGCGGGCTTAGAAAGTGTAAGCAAAATAGGCCTACAAATTTTCATATGTCCATAAATTGTTGATAAATATTTTTTCAATGCCGATAAAAAGCACCAAAGCATCAGACAAGTATCAACAAGAGCCATATGTGGCAAAGCTAGATGGTGTTTTCTGGATAATGAATTAATGCCATATAAGAGCGAAAAGCAAAATTGAATTTTTATTTTCGAATATTTTTTGACAAAGCACATTTGCATTGTAGGCCTACATACAAAGAAGACGACGTTTGATCCATTTTTCCCCTATTTGTAATATCCACTTTTTCATATATTAACATTGGACGTGTACCGTGGCTCAACTGGCCACAATCCGTCTATAAATATGTATTATCGCCATCATGTGCTTTCTATGTAGCTTGAATGATTATCAATTATGATATCAGAATATCGTCGCTCTTCAACGAAAACCTCGTAACTGCAGCTTAAAACAAGCTGCAGTTACGAGGTTTTCGTTGAAAAGTAGCGATTTGTTTTATTTATTCCAGGGCACATCGAGCACAAGTACATCGTTCACGTATACTCCGGCACGACCAGTTACATCGCCGTCTCCTACATTATCGTCGTATGGTCCGCCTATAGTGTTCACTGCTAGTGACGAAGAATCGGATGACGAAGGTGATTGGACAGCAGGTTAGTCTTCACGTGGGTGATTTGTAGATAAATAGGAATTTATGCTCATAGGTAGGTTGCATATATCCTATGCATAGGGAGTGTAAATCAAACCATTGTTCTAAGCAAGAATGAAACTATCCACAGAAACGTCTCTTTTACTGATTAGCTTTTTTATTTCGACATTCACAGAATAGATCTAATGCTGATTTTTTGGTAGGCGATTATCTGATAAACAAATACCTGAATGAAAAAGAAATCATTTGACAATTAATTGTTTCACTGACGTCGATACATTCAATCTAAATTAGGTCAATGAAATAATATTTTAGAGGGGCATGCCAAGATTATTTACCTCGCAGGAAAAAAATATAATAAGTAATAATTTTGTTGCCAATAGTAATTGAAAGGGCGAATGCAAAAAAGACTTTGCATTTACAATTTTGTTTCACTAAACCTTCTACATGTTACATTCTTTTCAGGTCTCCGTTGTACCAGGTGTAAAGTTGGTAAACTACCGAACGAGTTCCCACCCAAAACTGTCTCGGAAAAGTGCGATCATTATATGGGAGTCTGTATGCGGGTATTTATTATATAGACCACTCTGTATGATATCGACTATTTCGACGGATGTATTATCAGTCTAATTTCTATGACGAATGTGTAGATATTGACCCCCAAACAATCTAAAGGCCTGGTCACATAAATTTCTGCGTCCACATATATGTCCAAATGCGTCCAAACATTTGTTTCATTCGAAAGAGCAGTTTTGGACGAGCTGTCGTCGTGATGTGGACGCGGAAGTGTGTACACGTATGTGACCGGGGCTTTATCAAAAGATTGACATCATGCTGAAAGACTATTTTTAAAATAACGTAAAATGTAACATTTTCAGAGCCTAATTGGACCTCATAATCTTGAGGACCAATTAGTTCTCCATCATTTACGCAAAGTATATAAATGTCAATATCTCCATATCGCTATGTGTATGTTTTCAGTGTGTAGTTCGGCACGTGAAGAAGACTGGTAAATGCCCACAAGATGGCTGTACGGAAACTGTCGACCCTGATTGTGAAAACATCAGGCTATTCCAGGCCTATCTTGACCATATGTTTGTGGATTACGGTAAAATACTGGCTGAGAACCGAGGCGGAAGCGAGGATGACATATCTGTGTCCACAATGAATGGGGATACAGCATGGATACCGTATAACGACAACATGACCATCATGGACCTGAAGAGAGAAGTAAACAAACAGCTCGGTATAGTCGAGAATCAACAGAAACTGCTCTACAATGAACAAACTCTGAAGGTATTTCATTTTGGAATTATTCAATAGAAATCGTAAAAATATTTTTAAAAGTGATTTGGTTACGATACTATATGTGTGCACAATGAAAGATGATGCAGCATAGCGTCGGCTGCGTTCGAAAATGTGGTAACTACAGCTTATTCAAGTTGTGGTCATGCTATTTTAAACGTTACTAGATCTAGTAGCGTTAATGGGATAATCGACGTAGACAGAAATTGAAAAAAAATTGATACAAGCGCTAAAAGTGCTTAAGCTTTTAAAAAGTAGATAATGCGATCCACTACACTACTACGCAAACTCTGACTGTCCCCACCCCCTGTTATTCTGATGCCCGAAAATCTAGCACGGGTCTCTTTAAAGTTCAAACCCGTATCTTAAAAATGACATAGGCCTATAGATCTATGTCAGCTTAGCCTATAGTTTGTAAATCTATGCCATTTATATTGTCCTGCTTTTTTCATTTTTCAGACTGTCGGTAATGCCAGACTCTCTAACTACAACATTCCCAAACATGCGTCCATCAGTGTGATAGTTCCACTTTACTGCATCCCGGAGAACCTGGATCACGTGGTGTTTGACCTTTCATGGGAATTTCCCAAGGTCAACCCTGACTTCCTGGACGCAACCTGCTTCGCCTTCAACAAAACAGAGTTCATTCAAGTGATTGATTGGAACCATGCAACAAATAATTATTACCTGAAAGGTAAGGGGTGTGAAAGGAATGTCAATCAATCAATAACAAGCCAACTAATCAAACCAACCAATCAATGTAGATCTAGATCTAATCAATAGTAATGTTTCATGAAATAGTAACCTACACATGTATGTCTGATAAATACGATGACAGTCACTTATGTCTTCTGTAACAATGATAAAAATATATAGGTTACAACTAGATCTAGATGTCCACAATTTTTCTACAGAATTAAGTTGATTAAGCGGGAATATAGAATGAATGGCATTTGAAAATAAGGTGAACCCCGAAAAGCCTGTGCGTACGCAGTCTGATTACGACTCATTTCGTTTCTCTTTAACCCTTTCCCAAACGACAAAATTTTAGGGTAGTCCAATTTGAAAGCCGCTTCAAACGACAAGATATATGTTGATAACGATAAGATTTGTGTATAATATTGTGAAGAAAATATTGAGACAAAAGGAGAAACTGCTGGTTATCAGCAGTTTCTTCTTTTGTCTCAATGTTTTCTCAAGTCATTTCAATTAGGGACGTCAAAACCATGTCTTGTTTGGGAAAGGGTTAATCATCTTTCGCAAATGGCAACAAAAGAGCTTTTTTCAATACTGCTTCTTTTCTTTCAGGTGCCATCAAACATACAGCGGAGAACATCAAGTCAGCAGGTGGTCGTGTTGGTCATCAGAAGATAGAGGTCTATATAAAACGTCTACCTAGCAGTGTCACCCACGTCTACTTCTCGTTGAGCTCCTGGAGGTCACCCAACCTGTCCGCCTTCTCCAACCCGAGTCTACAGTTCTACGAGGCATCGGAACCAGGTTCGAACCTCTGTAGTACCACGTTCGGTCATGCTCTGAGTAGCCAGGCTGTCGTGATATGCGGACTGGTCCGTGTCGATGGGCAATGGCAGATTAGGGAATGTGGTTCGAATGGATGCGTGGATGGTAATGCAAAGCGGTATAACCCCATTAGGAGGAAAATAGTGGAGCTAATCAAGGATGATATGGACTCGTAAAGTTGTTCATAAATATGTGTTCCACTTTGAGAATGTGACGCTTAGATGTAACTCTTGTCCTTCTAACTTTATATTTTGCTTCAAACGTATTGCCTATGTCAGTGAATTCGTCTCAAGTTTTTTTCCCATTATAGTCGAGCAGATTTGTCACTATAACTGAGCTGAAACCTGGCAGTGTATGCTAAAATCAGACTGCACATATGTGCAGGTTGATCTTAGTATATTTGCTGCCTGCAAAAGCTTTGGCCACACCATGAACATGACGTGGACAGCACGAGAACGGTTTAACTTTTCAGCATTGATAACGTAAACTAAGTCTCGGCTCTAAGACCTAGTATAGTACAGCAACATTAACCCGGGACATATGTATATGTAATGGTCCAAATTCGTCAATGTTTGTGACGCTTAACTAACGGGGTTTGCACACGAATATCATGTTGTCCAGGGTGGGTTATAGCTGTTAAATTTCCTCGGGGTACCCATGAACGACGCGATGGTTTTTCTATACTGAAGTCATTTTTACTGATTCAAAGTAATCACAAAAAAGGATTTGTGAAACAGTCTGTTCCTGATTACAGAAGTGTCACTTCGACTAGATTTCAATTTTCAATTCTCTTTTTTTTTCTATGTTTTTAATTAGAAAATGTGTGTTTTTGGGAGGGGAGTCAATTTGTAATGTTATTTTTTGTTGTTGTAGATTCTATTTTTCCTGATTCAAGAAAGTTTTCCTTGACTAGATTTTCAATATTCAAGTCTCTTTTAATTTGTTCTTTCAAACTATGAAAATGTGTGTGTTTATTTTTTGTTCCAATATGTGTTGATATTTTTTGCTGCATTTGTGTGTCTGATTGTCTATACCTATTTCGCGTTCTACCCTATTGTAATCAGAGAACAGCTTTAATTTTTGTAGACGACAAAATGACGCCAATGCTTGGAATTCCAGCTACGAGGAGTTAAATGTGGAAATGAGAGAAATTATTGTCATCGCCATACTTTTTATGTCCCGTATCGAAAGATCGGGGGCATATTGTTTTACTTGTGTCCGTCTGTCTGTTCGTCCGTTTGTCCATCCGCAAACTTAACATTTGCCTTTTCTCCAAAAGTATTCGACATTATAAAGTGCAAATGGTATGCAACTTTCTTTCAATGATATCTATCTTTTCCATGCAATTTGACCTTCCTCAAGGTCATCCGTTAACCCTTATCAACCCTTTGCTGTACGAAAACTTAACATTTTACTTCGAAAACTTAACATTTGCCTTTTCTCCAAAAGTCGAACGTTTCGACTGAAGTCAGATTGCACAGATTAGCCATGATTGGTAACGTTTTTAATGCAACACACAGTTATCTTGATGCTCCGAGACAGGGTTTAAGGGCTATAATCAAACGAGATACACAAATTTGGAAAAGCGACTACTTATGGCATGCAGAAAGGACTGTTTGCTGACTTTACGAACCTTCAGCTTTATCGACTTATTCGATATTTGTTCTCTTTCGAATATAAAGAAATTTCATTCATTCCTACCCAACGACTCACTACAAGAAATGGCTTTGGAAAACATCGTGGAAAACAAAGAAACTGCTTGTGACATTTCATTCACTCTACATTGTCGCACGCAACATCTATGAATTGGACTAGGGTAAAATTGTGCCGTTTAGGGAAAGGATTAACTGGTTTTGATGTTTATCAAGTACATTCAGAATTGCTTTGAGCCGGGATCTGGAAATCGCCCTTTAAGAGAAATCAAACATGTCATTTACGATCTAGACCCAGTTGTACGTAAGCGAAGTCTGATTGGGATCCTAGTGTTGTTGTGCAGTTGCCCGTATATGATGAAGAATAAGAACAGCGTAGCGTGGACCTTGACCAGACTGTGTGTGCGCTGGCCTTAACCCTTTCTCCTTTTTCCAAAACAGCAAAATTTTAGATTGGTCCACTTTAAAAGCTGCTACAGATGACATAATTAAAGCTACTTACTATAAGTAAAAGGGGGGGGGGGTCTCATTTGCGCCCACGCACAGATTTTCTTGTAACTTTACTCATAGAATACCTCTGACCTATGAACCACAAAAATATATTCATTTTACTCAAAGAGTGCATATAGGCCTATACGCGGCACCTTAAAGTGTTCCCGGTTTTCGTTGATACCCGTCTTACAAAACTCAATGTTGGCTATCTAGTTTTGGTATAAATCCACAAGTTTTAATAAAAATAGGAAGAAGAGTCATTGTAGAAACTTTTGATACCAATACTGTTGGTACCAACATGCGCAAAAAATTCTTAGAAATTAATCTAGTCAGAAATTGTCAGAAAAATTGCCGAGAAATTTTCAAAACCTAAAATTCTATCAATTTTTAATTGGACGTCCGAAAGGACGTACAATTCTTATAACCACTTCTGGACAGGCGAAATGGGTTTTCATTACCATAAAACCCTTTCTCAGACTCAATTGCCAGTTGAACAAAATTCAAAATAGATTTTGCGACCATACAGGAAAACAGTCGTATCTTTTCCTACTTTCTATGTGTTCTCTAACAAATACTATAAAATTCATTGGCCGATTCAATTCATGCCACGTCTTAACCAACTTTACGATCTTTTTTTCGATTTAATCATTTTCTTGTAGTTTTTTGACTTTCGTAATATTTATTGTGTAAAGGGTAAGATCTTTAGAAAGCGATACATGCATACACTATGGTTATAATGTAAACAGACACCCTATATCATCAGCAGCAGCGATAGCTCAAACGGGAAAGGATTAACCTCGAAACCTTTTTTCAGTTTGAAATTTGGAACGCCGTTGGTTCAAAACCAGTTCGGATTATTTCTTCTGTAAAACGTTTGTTTTTCTTGATGTGTTTACTGAAAACACACATTTTAGAATGATTACCCAATTTAATGCACCTATTGTGTATGATAGGTTCCTTTTCTTTGATCATTGTTGTTTAAGTCTTTGACATATTTAAAGGAACGGGGTTTCCACGAGACGTACTTTGGAACCAGGGTTTTGAAATTGATTATCGGGGAGTGAGTTCATTTCGCAACTCGGGTTCGACTCGATGACAAATCGGGGTTCCATCTGAACAGCCTCAGATGAGACACTAGTGAAATCCACCTATTCAGAAAAATAGTTGCTATTACGAGTTTTTTTTCTCGAGCATCTGTATCACTGATATTCGACAGTATCATGACCTATTTACATACTGATCGATGATCATGACAACAATGATTATTACTAGTATAAGACTAAGTGACAGCGATCTGTATTTATTTCGTTTAAGCGACCCGTTTACGTGTATTGAGCTAAGAAGAAGAAGCAATGGGTCTGCAACAGATGGTACCTGGATGATCGTATGAATATGTTTACAGATATGGACATTGCTATTCTCAAATTTTCGTTGATAATGATATGAACATTTAAATTGCTTATTGTACTCCACTGCCATTTTCCCGACGGCACGTTCCCAATTTCTTCTTTTTATGCACATCTGTAGATGTAAGGTTGCTGCGGTAGTACTTGTATGAGGAATCCATGGTTAGGTGATCCAATTCATCTGGTATTTTGTTTCAGGAAAAGTATGTATTGAATTTGTTTTGTAACCACAACCAGGGAAAACTGCTACCGTGTTTTTTTCTTTTTTTACTCTAAACAGGAATAAAAATCAAAGTGCTTGGAGCACTATATTTAGACGCCTCTCATTGATTGAGCGGAATTGTATGTAAATGATCGGCGTTTCATTACTTTATTTCGTTGAATTTGTGTTAAGATCGATTCTAAATCACTGCGGTCGTTTTTTCGCCAACGATGGTGGAGATAGAAGTCGAACAAGAGTGCCATGGTCACAATATACGCCGCCACTTATAAAACTTGAGACAAAAAAAAATGACATTGACAAGAATTTATAAATATTCACACAAAAACCTGTAAAAGGTTGTGTTCACAAAAAGGTTTTTATAAATATCCAGTCAAAAACCTGGAAGGAATTGCGTTCACGAGACTGAAATATCATTAAGCCCTAGAGACTAAGATTGAAAGGGGCATAACTCAGGCAAAAATCAATGAACCATAAAATCCTTACTTCATGCACATCTACCAATTAAGGTAATAACATCCACCAAGTTTCATAAGGATCCAGTCAGAATCTTAGAAGAAGTTGTGTTGACAAGGCTGCAATTTCAATCAGCCCCAGAGACTAAGTTTTAAGGGGGCATAACTCTAGAAAAAAATCAATGAACCATAAAATCCTTCCTTCATGCAAATCTACCAATTGAGGTGATTGACCAAGTGTCATTAATATCCAGCCATAAACGTAGGAGGACTTGCGTTGACAAGGCTGCAATTTCAATAAGCCCCACAGACTAAGTTTTAAGGGGGCATAACTCTGGCAAAAATCAATGAACCATAAAATTCTTCCTTCATGCACATCTACCAATTGAGGTGATAACATTGACCAAGTTTCATTAAGATCTAGCCAGAAACTTAGGAGGAGTTGTGTTGACAAGGCTGCAATTTCAATAACTCCCAGAGACTAAGTTTTTAAGGGGCATAACTCAGGCAAAAATCAACGAACCATAAAATCCTTCCATCATGCACAGATCTACCAATTGAGGTGATAACATTGACCAAGTTTCATTAAGATCCAGCTAGAAACTTAGGAGGAGTTGCGTTGACAAGGCTGCAATTTCAATAAGCCCCAGAGACTAAGTTTTTAAGGGGCATAACTCTGGCAAAAATCAACGAACCATAAAATCCTTCCTTCATGCACATCTACCAATTGAGGTGATAACATTGACCAAGTTTAAAGAAGATCCAGCCAGAAACTTAGGAGGAGTTGCGTTGACAAGAACAGTGGACGGACGTACGGACGGACGGACGGATGGACGGACGGACAGACGGAGAAGATGACGCCAATATACGTCCGCCTCCGGCGGCGTATAAAAAAGATGATTAAAAAGAACAATGTCTGAGTAGAATTCGAACCCAGGGCCTTCCGGATATAACATGTGTAAAGAGTACAAGGTGAGTGCTCTGCTAAGTGAGCTATCGCGGCTTTCATTTATGTAGCGCGTTGGCTTACATTTTGAATAAATTGCTTTGTAGCGTACTTTTTAAAATCAATGAAAAGTATAACTGACGACAATACTCATAGTAAACCGAAACAAGAAGACAAAAGTGCTAATCGCATGGCCTTAATTGAATTTGGTAATCAAATTAATAGTGATTATTCATAGCGACAAATCAGTTGTCTTGAAACGGCAATCAAATCAATTTGAAGCCTGAGAAGGGTTTTCTGGTATTAAAGCCGATTTCGTATGTCCGAAACCGATCTTATAGAATTAAACACAGAAGAATGAATAAAATATCTTTCGTTCATGTACAATCCCGCTCAATCAATCAGAGACGTCCAATTACAGTGCTCTCAGCACTTTGATTTTTTGTATGTTCCCGTCTTTGTCAACCTATGAAATTGATATATATAGGAAAGTTGGCCATATATGTTCCCTGTTTATATGCAAAATTCGGTGAAAATTTGAAACCGGTAACATTGTCAAATAATGAGAATTGTGAACAACGATACCTTAAGAACTGATGCTCCCGAATTTCAATGGTACCTGTCTAGCAAAAGCCCAATTTTGCTCACCTAGTTTTGATATCAGTCCCAAATTATAATCAGAATACCAAGAGGTATCACTGTAGAACATCTTGGTACCAATATTGTTGATAAATAACACGAACAAAAAAATTCTTAGAAATTTATTTAGTCAGAAATTGTCAGAAAAATAGTCGAGAAATTTTCAAAACCTAATATTCTATATTTTTGTTTGTGTGTTCCCGTCTTTGTCAACCTATGAAATCGATAAGAAAATTTGCCATACATGTCCCCTGTTTGCATGAAGAATTTGGTGAAAATTTGAAACAGGTAACGTTGTCAAATAATGAGAATTGTGAACAACGGCAGCTTAAGATGCTCCCGGATTTTTGATGGTTCCCGTCTAGCATAAGCCCAATTTTGCTTACCTAGTTTTGATATCAGTCCCAAATTTTAAATCAGAATAGCAAGAAGAGGCATTGTAGAACATTTTCGTACCAACATTGTTGATACCAACATGAATAAAAAATTCTCAGAAATATATTTATTTAGAAAAATGACCTAAAATTCTATCAATTTATTTTGTATGTTCCCGTCTTTGTCAACCTATGATATCGGTAAGAAAATTTGCCATATATGTACCCTGTTTGTAAGCAAAATTTGGTGAAAATTTGAAACTGGTAACGTTGTCAGATAATGAGAATTGTGAACAATGGCACCTAAAGATGCTCCCGGATTTCAATGGTTGCTGTCTACCAAAAGCCCAATGTTGCTTACCTAATTTTGATATCAGTCCCAAATTTTAAATCAGAATAGCAAGAAGAGTTATTGTAGAACATGTAGAAGATTTTCAGACCAATATTTTTAATAGCAACATGCCACATAATTTCTCAGAAATCTATTTAGTCAGAAATTGGCAGAAAAATAACCCAGAAAATTAGATGAAACGTAACATTCAATCAAACTTTTTTGTATGTTCCCGTCTTTGTCAACCAGTGGAATTAATAAGTAAGTTGGCAATATATGTTCCCTGTTTGCATGCCAAATTTGGTGAAAATTTGAAACCGGTAACATTGTCAAATTATAAAAATTGTGAACAACAACACCTTAAAATGCTCCCGGATTTCAATGGTACCCGTCTAGCAAAAGCCCAATTTTGCTTGCCTAGTTTTAATATCAGTTCCAAATTTTAAATCAAAATAGCAAGAGGGGTCATTGAAGAATATTTTGTTACCAACAATGTTGATGCCAACATGCAAAAAAAAAAATCTCGGAAATTTATTTGGTCAGGAATGGTCATAAAAAACAGCCGAAAAATTTTCAAAACCTTCAATTCAAACAATTTTAATTGTATGTTCCCGTCTTTGTCAACCAATGAAATTGATCAAAAGGTTAGCCATATATGTCTCCTAGTCGTATGCAGAATTTGGTGAAAATTTGAAACCGGTAACATTGTCAAATAATGAGAATTATGAACAACGGCACCTTAACCCTCATCCTACCAACATATTTTACATACACATCCTACCAACTGGGGTCCATTTGGACCCCACACGTAATTTTGAATTTCATGACAAAAATAAGTTTCACAAAAGACATATTCTTTGGTTAAATGCTATATTGGTTACTAACAAATGTTAATAGCACAAAAACATACGGAAATTAAAAACTAGGAGGTCCTAAAGGGCTTGAATCGCTCCATAGGCCTGTATTTATTTAACTATTTTATGCATTTTTTGCATAAAATTCAAGGGCACATAACTCATGATCTATGATTTGGATCAAGCTGAAACTTGCACCCAGGCAAGATATCATAGTCACCAACATACTGTTCACATTTTGCTTTGACTAGTCAAAATTTGTTGATGTGAGAGTAAAAATAGTAAAATAAATAGTCTAAAACGCAATTTTGGGCAATCAAGGGCAGATAACTCGGGTATTTTTCATCAAATCAAAATTCCTTGAGGGAATCTCAGAGAGGGTTGCCCAAGGATTACTCCTGTGAAGTTTGGTTGATATGCATTTAGTGGTTTTTAGATGAAGATTTTTTTAACAAAAAAGCTTAAATAAGTTTAAATAGTTATAATAAAGAGTAATTATAGTGGGGTCCAAACGGACCCCAGCAAAAAAATCAATATTACAATCTCAAATTATGCTAAAATCTGAAAATGTTGCTCGACATGAAGAAGGTTGTGGTGGACCAACAAACTAATAAAATTTGGACACCAGAGTGCATGCGGTAAAAATATGGCACGCAAAAAATGACGCGTGGGGTCAGATTGACCCCAGTTGGTAGGATGAGGGTTAAAATGCTCCCGGATTTTAATGGTACCCATCTAGCAAAAGCTCAGTATTGCCTACATTGTATTGATATCAGTCCCCAGTTTGAAATCAGAATAGCAAGAGCAGTCATCGTACAACATTTTTGTATCAATATTGTTGATATAAACATACGAAAATGATGCATGTTCTTCTCAAATCTGAGATTATCAAAAAGTTAATATGTCAATAAAGCAGTGGCTAGTTAATCATTACAAAAGAAATATTAACAATTTTGCATTAAAAGGCACAATTAATGTACAATAAAAATTGCTTTTGAGTTCTTTTTATTATCTTGAGCAGTGTAGTAAAGAAAACATGTTTGTATTTTTAATAGCTGTGCAAAAATGCTCCTATAAGGGCCCAGCACTGTAACCGGGAGAAGAAGAAAGTGCTGATAAGCCAAAAAGGAAAGTTAAAAAGGGTGACATAAAAGATTAAATATGTAACATTATGCATCTCCTTTATTTTTCATCCCCACATTTTATAATTTACTCCGCTGTTTGGGATTTTTTCTTCCATTATATTATCGGTGGGTGGGGTACGACAATGTGCAAATTATTCTTTAAAAACATGTTTTAGTGTGAAAAAAGCTAAAATTAATACCATGTATAAGTTGGTTATGTTATATAAAGACACAACAAAGCATAATGAGCTATTTACAAATGTATGTGAAAATAATTAAGTGAAGTCTTAGATTTTACATTTTTAGAAATCTGGACCCTTTACACATAAATTCAAAAACAACACTGTTACAGGTTTTATTTTTTCTTCATATTTTACCATAAGCATGGGCATATATATGGTCAATTTTAATGTAAATTTCATAGGTTGACAAAAACTGGAACAAGGTGAAATTAAGACCTGAATTTGGTAGAAATATCTAAAAACTAAAAAATGTGGCAATGAGGTCATACAAAATCTTTTAGAAAATTGTTTTTTGTTGAGTAATTTATACTATTCTGGTTTATACAGGATGATAAATTATTATACATTATTTTTGGGTACCATTTGGCTCAAATACAACAAAGCTATGTGTGTATGGCCTCTTTAAGTTAGGATATCCCCATTTTTAAGCAAAAATCTTAAAATTCTTAGAAAATTATTTTCCAGAATAAATTTTTAAAAAATATTTCGGGAATAACGTCGTAATAAAGAATACTAACTTCATACCAAATTTCATGAAATTCCGAGCGTGGGCACAACCCTATGGGAATTTCTGATAGGGTGAGACCCTCCCTTTGTGAATAATATAGCTCAGAAAACATTGAGACAAAAGGAGAAAATGCTGGTTATCAGCATTTTCTTCTTTTGTCTCAATGTTTTCCCAAGTCTTCTCTGTTAGGACGTCAAAACCATTTCTTGTTTGGGAAAGGGTTAGAGAACAAAACACAACCTTGGCCAGCGAAGATGTTGTTCCATGTTACAAAACACAAATATCGCCTATCTTCGAAAACTTTGTTTTCAAAATCCTTTCACTGCAGCTTACGAAGATTTTGAAGACAATTAAAGATATACCGGACTGAAGCAGAACGCGAACAACTTTACAAATGCTACCGTATCCGAGTGGTTTAGGCGTTGGTCTTCGGAACAGGCAGTCATAGGTTGGAAACCCGGTGAATAAAACCCCAGTGTGCTGGAGCAACCTGTTGGTGCGCTGCAAGCTATCTAACCCTTTCCAAAACAAGACCTGGTTTTGATGTCATTAGTCGGAATAGTTTGGAAAGAAGACACCGAGAGAAATGATTTTGATAATCAACAATTTTTCTTTTCACATCAATATTTTCTATGCAATAACACACATTTTTCTACTTTATGCATTAAAGGGGCACATGCTAGGTTTTTCAGGGACGAGAACAACAATGGGACAGTCATATTTTACATTGTTGTGTGGTACATCTCATTATCTAGGGCCAGAAAGAAAGGAATTTTGGCGCTGGCACCAATTTTTTCACTATCTATCAAGGTCCAGTTTCGCATAGTTGTCACAATAAATGCGGGTAGGTTCATTGAGAAGGATTTAATGAACTTTATTTGAAATGTCCTGACGGAAATCATATAGCTATGCAGGCTTACCATTCCATGCGATTTTTCTTGAATATATATATTTAATTATTTTTCTTTATCTCTGACAACCTAGCATGCGTCCCTTTAATTATTTCGGTCTTCAACTCCTTTTATAATTGTTTTCTGCCTGACAGACACTCAGTATCAAGCCTTTTCAATTATGAAGCGATTTGTATCTTAAACGTTACAGTAAGTATCTCATAGGTCAAGATTGAGTGGCCATTTAACTCATTCCCATACAAGACCCGGGTTTGACGTCCCTTAGTAAAATAGTTTGATAAACTTTTAGAGAAAAGAAGAAAATGCTAATTAACAGCAATTTCATCTGTTCCCTCAATCAGGGTTGCCACGAGTCAGAGAGAATAAAATTCCCTGACAATTCCCTGACATAATTGGAAAATTCCCTGAGATTTTTCATCGCGGTAATTTCGCAACTCGCAAAGTCTTGAGACAATTTTCAAAGGTGATGTAGAAATCATTAATTATATGGCACTGCATCTTATTTTTTTCAAAATTCCCTGACAATTCCCTGACATTTGCCTATATTTTCAAATTTCCCTGACAGTTCACAAAATTCCCTGACAATTCCCTGACCTTGAAAAACTTTAAATTTCCCTGACTTTTCCCTGACGCGTGGCAACCCTGTCAATATTTTCTATTTTATAATAATATAGAATGTCTACATTTGGTATAAACTGTTTTGTTATTTGCAAATCGTTACAAATTGGAGCGGTCTGAAATTGTGTTATTTGGAAAAACTGTTAAAGATTCGATGACACTTTAAAAAGCAAAGACTTTTGTAAGGATGGTGCTAACTTTATTAATACATATACATAATTGACAATCAGCACACAAAATAAGGGAGTTTGGTGAAATAAAGCTACTTTGTACAGAACGGAGAAACGATAAATTGTCCCTATCAATGGTAAGCTAAATTCCAGTTTAACCCTTTCCCAAATGACAACAAGAGCTGTCCGAGGACAGCGCGCTCGACTTTCCAAGTTGCTTAGAATAAAGGGGGGCATAACTCCAAATATAGTGGAGCCAGGGTCATGGGCCCTGGTAGTAAGGTAGAGGGTGTGATGGTGAATAAGTATTCCAAGTTTGGGTTGAATCCCTTTGATAGTATTGAAGTTATTGATGTTTGAAAAAACTTCAACCTTTGTTGCAACGCCGACGCCAACGCCAACGCCCAGGTGACAGTATAAGCTCTCATTTTCTTCGAAAAGTCGAGCTAAAAAATTAGGGTGGCTCAATTTGAAAACTGATGCAGACGACAAAAAAGGGCCATTTAAGGATAGTTTTTGTGTAAAATATAGCTCAAAAAATATTGAGGCAAAAGGAGAAACTGCTGTTTATCAGCAGTTTCTTCTTTTGTCTCAATGTTTTCCCAAGACATTTTTAACAGAGACTTCAAAACCCAGTCTTGTTTGGGAAAGGGTTAAGCAATGAAATACTCTTTGCATAACTGGGAGATTACTTTAAACCACCTTTATGTTACAATTGAGTCATGACTTTTTTTTTAACTTATTTCCCTGATATGCAGAACTTAAAAGGTGAGTAACTAACTAATGGAAATATTTTGAATACAAAAAGTTTTTGTGGGTAGTGTACAATTTAAAATTAAACTTTTCCAAACTAAATGAATTGCCCAGGTCCAAATTACTTGGTCAATTGTCATCTATCTTGTCCAAATTAAATGGATTAACCTTTTCCCAAACACGACCTGCTTTTGATGTCTTTAAGAAATATATGCTTCAGAAAACCTTGAGGCAAAAGAAGACAAGAGGGCCAGAATGGCCCTATATCGCTCACCTGAAAGAAGTTTAAGACACGCCCACTTTTTTTGACGAATCAAACATTTGCAAACAAATTTTGAAAAGGGTCACTCAAGGAACATCATTGCCAAATTTGTTTCAAATTGACCATATGCTTGATTTTTAAAGAATTTTCTTATGATTTCTCCAAGTCTGATAAGCCACGCCCTGCAATGCAAACTTTTTTTGACCAATACAAAATTTGCCAACATATTTTGAAAAGGGTCACTCAAGGAACATTTCTGTAAAGTTTGCTTCAAATTGGGCCAATGGTTGATTTTTAAAGAATTTTCGTAGGATTTCTGTAAGTCCGATAAGCCACGCCCAATTTTTTCTGACAAATAAAAAATTTGAGAAAATTTTTTGAAAAAAGTCACCCAAGGAACATTTCTGCCAAATGTGGTTCAAATTGGACCAATGGTTGATTTTTAAAGAATTTTCTTATGATTTCTCCAAGTCCGGTAAATGCTGACCTGCCACGCCCACAATTTTGGATGAATAAAAAATCCGCGAACAAATCTTAAGAAGGGTCAGCCAAGGAACATTCCTGCCAAATTTGGTTTTAATTGGCCCTATGGTTAAGGAGAAGAAGATTTTTGAAGCATTTTTTAACAATTTCTCTTGGTTAGATAAGCCCCGACCTGCCACACCCACATTTTTTGACGAAACTATAAATTTATGAACAAATGTTGAAGAGGGTCACTCAAGGAACAATTCTGCCAAGTTTAATTCAAATTGGCCCATTGGTTGATTTTTAAAGAATTTTCTTAAGATTAAGTCTGATAAGCCCCTTTCTCCCTGCCACGGCCACAATTTTTTACAAATGAAAATATTTGTGAACACATTTTAAAAAGAATGGCTTAAGGCACATCCCTACAAAGTCTGGTTCAAATTGGCCCAATGGTTGATTTTTAAAGAATTTTCTTATGATTTTTCTAAGTCTGATAAGCCCCTTTCTCCCTGCCACGGCCACATTTTTTGACGAATCAAAAATCTGAGAACAAGTTTTTAGAAGGGTCACTCAAGGAACAATTCTGCCAAGTTTGGTTCAAATTGAAACAATGGTTGATTTTTAAAGAATTTTCTTCTGATTTTTCTAAGTCCGATAAGCCCCTTTCTCCCTGCCAAGGCCACGTTTTTTGACGAATCAAAAATCTGAGAACAAGTTTTGAGAAGGGTCACTCAAGGAACAATTCTGCCAAGTTTGGTTCAAATTGGAACAATGGTTGATTTTTAAAGAATTTTCTTATGATTTTTCTAAATCCGATAAGCCCCTTTCTCCCTGCCCCGGCCACGTTTTTTGACAAATCAAAAATCTGAGAACAAGTTTTGAGAAGGGTCACTCAAGGAGCAATTCTGCCAAGTTTGGTTCAAATTGGAACAATGGTTGATTTTTAAAGAATTTTCTTAGGATTTCTCTAAGTGCGATAAGCCCCGCCCTGCCACGCCCACATTTTTTGACGAATCAAAAATCCGCGAACAAGTTTTGAGAAGGGTCACTCAAGGAACATTCCTGCAAAGTTTGGTCAAAATTGGCCTGTTAGTTTTGGAGAAGAAGATGTTTGAAGAAATTGTTGACGGACGGACAGACGGACGACGGACGGTGAGTGACCACAATAGCTCCCCTCGAGCACTTCGTGCTCAGGTGAGCTAAAAATGCTGATAACCAGCATTTTCTCCATTTGCCTCAATATTTTCTGGGCTATATTGTATACAAATACATGTACTATCTTTATTCACATCAACTCTGTTGTCTATAGCAGTTTTTAAATTGGATGACCCTAAAATTTTGGCCTTTAAGAAAGGGTTAACAAAGATTTTGTTTTAAAGTAAGGTAAACATCAAATATAGAGCGCCAATATTAACCCATGCCATCTGCGTAAGAAATTATTCCACTTTAGCAAAGTTTTCTATAGGAATTTGCCACTGAAAATAAAGCAGTTTTGGCTTCATATTGGTGGACTTAAACAGGGCAAATAACCAACTAATATATCAAATCCTTTTGATTGATGTGGTCCAAACCATTGAACGGAAAGGATTTTTAAAATAAATATTCATTTCTAGTAAATGTTTCTGAAAATCCTTGAATTTTGATAAAAGATATACAAAAAGTTTGACAAAGTGGGTATCAAAACGATTTGATTCCATAGTTCGTTTCATCCAAAAAATGTCCTTAAAACAATTTACCTTCACGAAACGGCCAATCCAAACATTTATTCTCAAATGAAACTATTCACAACTAACACAGAACAATAAATACATTTTTTAAATTAAATTACAAACAACTTGAATATTCTACAAAATGATAATGTGAAATGGTACGATTTTACATTACGTTTGTGGGTACAAAATTGCAACTGCGGTTTAAATTGCCATTCACTTGTGAGACTTAATTATCGTCCATTTCCTTAGAAAACCTCTTAACTGCAGCTTATCATAAGATGCAGTCACAAGGTTTTTGAAGAAAAGCGACATTACACTGGTCTTGTGCTATTCCCATATCAAAATACCATAAAAGAATGCATTTTTGATGCAGCACAAAGCAGTCAAAACTGTCTTGTTTATTTTACTTACTAAAATATATCAAAAGAAAGTCTAATTTTTTCCTTGGTTGAAAAGGGGAAAAGATGTAAACATCATTTGTCTAGATGAAATTTGAAGTTTGACATATTTACACTAAGATAAAATAGTGAATATGAGTGATGTATATACAAAAGATGAAGCTGCCTTTAAATATTTACAAATATCTTTGAAAGGATTCATTCACTTATTTATACCCAACATTTTTTCACTAGACAAGAAGGAATGAAAAGCAAATGAATATGGCTGACCTGCTGACATTTCTTTTCTATACTCTAGTTTAACCTTTCATAAATGACAAAAATTAAACTGGTGCAATTTTAAAGCTTTCTCTTACAACAAAATGGTGTTGATAAAGACAGAATTTGTGTACAAAGAAAATATTGAGACAAAGGATGAAAATGTTGCTAATTATTGTTTTCCTCCTTTGCTTCAACATTTTCTGTGCTATAATACACTGTTATGCTAACTATACTGACAACACAAATCCTAACTTTACCAATATTAATTTCGAAAGCCACTTTTAACCCTTTCCCAAATGACAAAATTTTAGGGTGGTCCACTTCAAAAACTGTAAGACATGACAAAATGGATGTTATTAAAGAAAGGATTTGTGTGAAATATAGCACAGAAAATATTAAGACAAAAGGAGAAACTGCTGGTTATCAGCAGTTTCTTCTTTTATTTCAATGTTTTCCCAAGCCATTTCTTCTAGGGACATCAAAACCAGGTCTTGTTTGGGAAAGGGTTAATTGGGATAGTCCAAAATTTCATTGTTTGGGGAAGGGCATTCCGAGCTGTATTGCTCTTACATGTTGACAATACTTAAATACTGTTATATTCACTGACTAACTTATCACACAAAAACTTCATTCACTCACTTTGTATAACAAAAATCCATAGAAAACTTTAACAAATTAACATTTTGAAGTTCATGTATCTATGTAAGTGTCAATATGCACTGTTTAGAAGTTTATTTTAAATTGCACAAACACAAATATATTATAAAAGTTATAGTGTCTTATTTTTTGTCTATTACACTCCCTTATACATTGAAACACTTTCATAATTCATTCTCATGGCATGATGTGCTCATAATGAAGTCATGTAAATGTTGGTAGCTGCACACTTTTACATTTGATGAATAATATCCTATTACAAAGGATCTAAACACATTCTTGTACCAGAACTTTCCTCATTTCCCCTTTGTTTACACTTCCATTGACCAGAATTGTTGCCTATTTCACCCAAATGAGATCCTGTACATTTTGCAGAAGAATTGTAAACTTCATTCTAAGACTTGTAAACTTCAATCCTCATCAAAGTTGTTGGCTGCCAGCAGCGCAGCATAGGAAATTTTCTGTTTCTGTCGAATACTGTGTCCTTTGATCTCCTTCACCTCTTTTTTACCATCAAACAAATCATACTTTCTCTCACTGGCAATAGACTGTAAAAGGTAACAAATAGATGATTGAATACTTAACAGGGCAACATAAAAGAGGAGTGATGGCTTTTCAAAAAGAATGTATAGTGTATCAAACCCTATGTTGAGACACTCATTAGAAGCATCTCATCGAGATAATTCAAATGAGTACCCATAACATAGGGATTGGATTTGAAATTAAAAACAAGATGTGTTGGTGAAACACAAATGCCCCCGAAATGGCCATTTTGTAAAATGTTAACTTTTGGTAGAGTAAAGGGTTGATAAGGGTTAAGAGATGACCTTGAGGAAGGTCAAATTGCATGGAATAGATAGATATCATTGAAAGGAAATTGCATACCAAATTTGAGCTTTGTACGTCAAATACAAGAAAATGCCATCAGCTTTATCAATTTTCCTTATCATTTCTACCGTTTGAAGATTTTTGCATTGAGAAATTCATTCTGCTGTTTGCAACAACTCTCACTCTGAACTGTAATATGTTATCTATGAAAATATTAAATCTTTTCCAGTGTCATAATCATAAACTCCTGGTCCTATATCAAAGGTGTAATAGACAACAGATTAAATATTACAGTAAAGGAAAATTTGTGTTATAGCTTTGAAAATATTGAGGGAAAAGGAGAAAACGCTGTGTTTTCCAAAACTTTCTTTTGAACAACAACAACAACAACATCAAAATCCATGTTTGTTTGTGTAAGAATTAAAGCAATATTTACCAATCTAGACCTGGTTTAGACATCCCTAATAGATAAGGTTTGGGAAAACATTGAAACAAAAGAAGAAACTGCTGATAACCAGCAGTTTCTCTTTTTGTCTCAATATTTTCTGTGCCATATTTTACACAAATCCTACCTTTAATAGCATCTATTTTGTCATTTGTGGCAGTTTTTGAAATGGATCATCCTAAAATTTTGTCGTTTGGGAAAGGGTTAAAGCAATATTTACTAATCTAGACTTGACTTGTTTAGGTAAATCCTCTCCTTCTAACCACACCTCCTCTCTAGGGACTATTTTTTCTGAACCATCCTCAAACTCAACCTACAAATAATATACAAAATGTGATCAATATTTGTATGAATTTTCATCACTATTGAAGGAAAAAACGAAAGAGGAGTTCCCCACAAAAAAATTGCATTAAGTACATAGACAGACAAGCTGATTTAAGTATACCCCGAAAACATTCGGTATAAGGTATAAAGACCAATTCAATTAAATTTCTCTGACACTGAAATTTAAATTTTTCTGGTCTCAACGAGACAAATATTTTGGTAGGCACTTATTTTAATTATCCCAATGAGTAACCTGAACATTACCTTGTACCTTTTAACTCATAACCAGACAGTAAAATTTTGGATGTTCCAATTTAAAAGGTGTTCTAGACGACAGCTTCAAGTGAACTAAATTTTACATTTATCATTTTTTTTTATAGAAAACATTGTGGGAAATGAAGAAATTGCTTGTCACAAGCAATTTCTTCATTTTCCACAAAGTTTTCCAAAGCAATTTTCTTGTGGGGAGTCAAGAGTCACTATGTGGTAATGGGTTAAAGTAATTTTCCTTACCCTATACATAATATGTGAGTTGGTTCCCTTAAATACAGCACCCCACAATGTACCATCAGTCCATTTGACCTTGACTTTCATATTGACTGGAGGGGGACCATCTTCAGGATTGTGGTTCTGTGAAATAAATAAAATGAGGATATTGAGGATAACAGCCCATCATTCACTACAGAACACTTTGTGCATCTTCAGGTGTCATCCATAGCAAGGGAAATTGATGAGGGTATCCCTTCTCAAACTCTGTTGCCAGGAATTACGCCCGGAAATTAAAGAGGGTATCTCTTTTAATTAGTAATGTTGCAGACAACTCCCAAATTGATTGGTATCTAATGATGGGTTGTAATTCTTTATGTATAGCATTGCTGTTTTCAGTGCAACTATGGTGCCTCTCATTGCCTATGCATACCAGTCTTGTATCTTGAGAAGTGATAAACATAGCTATAAATGTTATGTATACCTCAAATTAACCCTTTCCCAAACAAGACCTGGTTTTGACGTCCCTTAGAGAAAAGGCATGGGAAAACATTGAGACAAAAGAAGAAACTGCTGATAATCAGCAGTTTCTCCTTTTGTCTCAATATTTTCTATGCCATATTGTACACAAATTTGATCTTTAATAACTTCCATTTCGTCCTTTGTGGTAGTTTTTGAAGTGGATCACCCTAAAATTTCGCCGTTTGGGAATGGTTTAACAAAAATACATTGAGGTCATATACAATTTCCATTTCTTCAAATGGCTCTAGCCCAATGAAAGAGGACTAGCTTGTTGAACATACAAACAGGTAAAAATGTTTTCAAGAAATATTTGTGACCCGTCACGCTAAAAGGGACCTTATCCGAATACCAAAAATCAAAACTTTGACAAACTTTTCAGACTCAGCACAGGTAAACCAGATACTGTATTTGAAAAATGAACGTACAGTACAATAGGGAAAACATTCCAGATATAAAAAAGTACATAAAAGTGAAAAGTGTCGGCCCTAGTCTGGCTGCGCGGACTGCGCAGACTGACTAGGGTCGATATTTTTCACACACCCGATAAGGTCCCTTTTAGCGCGACGGGTCACATTTAAATATTGGACTACCAATATTGGTGGATCATTTCTGTCAGTAGAAAATTCAAATCAAGTTTATTTAGTTATTCTAATCAAAGTCTGTACCTAACTTTAACCCTTTCCCAAACGACAAAATTTTATGATGGTCTAACTTGAAAGCTGCTGCAAACAACAAAATAGATATTACTAGAGACAGGAATTGAGTATAAAATAGCTCAGAAAATATTGAAGCAAAAGGAGAAAGTGCTGATTATCAGCACTTTATTCTTTTGTCTCAATATTTTCCCAAGCCATATCTATTAGGGACGTCAAAACCAGGTCTTGTTAGGGAAAGGGTTAACAGAAATTTACAAAAGATGTAGATTTGGATCAGCATTTTCTTGTTCCGTCTCAAAGTTTTCCAAAGCGAGTTCTATTACATATGTCAAACTAAGTGCTGGTTGTTAAACATAACATATCAACTTACATCAATATCTTGTGGGTACAAATCTTTACTAAATGATCCATCATCAAAGTCAACTTCATACAATGTTTGATCCTTACAGTCTGTAACATCGGCCAAATAGTAGCGTGTGTTCTTGTGTTTAGCAAAAACCTTCATACCCACTTCTAGCTTACTTAGGTCTCGAGTGATCTGTTGAAATAAGGTTAACAATTAAGCCATTTTCTTGTTATGATAACCCTACATAATGTTTGTTCAGGAATCCTTGAGGGGGAAAAATGCTTGATATCCAGCCTTCTCTTGATTTCCCTTGAAGATTTCTGTTGTTTTGAATTATTTCAATATTCATATGGAATCTAATCTTTAGTCTGTAATCTTGGCTGGATAGTAGCGTGTATTCTTGTGTTTAGCAAATACCTTTGCTTCTAGCTTCCTTAGGTCTCGCGTGATCTGACAGAACAACAGTAATCAGTGCAAAGTTAATCAATGAACAGAATTTTGAAATTGCAGCAGAAAGATTTTTTAATTGAAATACATACATGTTATTAGGAGCATCTAAAGAAAATATTGTTACTTTTACCGTC